>OZ010737.1:25382203-25982203 GCA_963932295.1 Tipula lateralis
ACGGCCTATTGGTGTAGCACCAAAAAAACATATTATGCGCGATAAGGATGGAATGTACATCAGGTAGAACCGGTAATGATTTGGCATCTGCACTCGTATAAATTACAAACAGGGTATTTGAGAACAACAGCGGCATGTGTGGTGAATTTGTAATCTAGACTCGTGTGTGCCTCAAAATAAAAATTCATTCATGTCTATACAACTATTCTTCATGTTATGAGAAATAATCTGCAGATCAATCAAATTTGTAAATAGTATTCAGTGGCTGGCAATGGAATAATTCAACAAGTGGATAATATTCATATAGTTACATCGAAAAAGTGTTGGCGGTAAATGAATACTTCTCCCCAATGGGACTTATTCGGTTAATAAAAACAGTGAATTGTATAAATCAACTGATCATTATGCAAATGCGTACTAATGATTTGACGGATCTTGGTAGCTACTCAAAAATTTGCTTCGATTTTTCAAAAATTTATACGAAGATAAAGATGCTTAAATATACCCAAAAATATTATGAAGTTCAATTTGCAATACAATACAATGCAGATGAATTTAGTACACATAGTATAAGGCGAGTTGAAAGATGCAGATAATCAGTTTTGGCTTTCGATTGTCATGAACTACAGCCAAATAGAAAAATATCAGAATTATTCGCTACAAAAAAAACATCTTAAGACGATATTTCCTTATATGATGAGTTTTCATATGGTTCTGTTGAGTCTGATGTTGTAGATCTGCCAAATGATGATATTCCAATACCCTCAAATAATGGGATCATTATGGAAACATCAAAAAGAAAGAACAATACATCATCGACAATCTAAAATAAAAAAATGGAGCCACAACAAAAGCCTTTTTAAGCTAGTATGCTCTCGTTGATGATGAACCTTCATTGTTATTATCATTATTATTTCTGACGAGGTACCATGAAGGTAAAAATTTTATTTTATTTGAAAAGCTTTAAGTACAAATATTCGAAAAGTTTGTGATATTATCTATGTATTTTAGCTTTTACGCACTGATTTTTTTTATTTTTATACAAATGTTTATGCGTTTGTTTATAACTAGATTACTTTTATTTATTTTTATTGTAATAACTTGAAATTTTTTCTGTGATATGTTGCAAACAAGTTTTATTTTGGAACTTAAAGAATAAAAGGGTTCTATCAATCAGATACAACTAAGTAATTCTCTAGCTAAACTGGTAACAATTCAGCAACAAAGTTGTATCTGCTTTTTCGTAACTAATTATTTAAATGGTGAACACTAATAAAATACACGTAGAAGTATACATTTTAATAAACTATTAAATTAAAAATATTGTGCCACAGTTTTGGCTAAATTTTTCTCAAAACTATACTGTGATCAGATAACACAGTGTCATTCTAAGGTCGCGATAAATATATATATATATATATATATATATATATATATATATATATATATATATATATATATATATATATATATATATATATATATATATATATATATATATATATATATTATGTCTACCAAATCATTAGTGGTAATGATACCGACCAACAAAACATCGGATTTTGTTTTCTGATTTGTCTACACGGCACATCAGACGCCCCACCCGCAAAGCGCATATAATATTTCATATTCATTAACAACAACATGATTATATTATTATTTTTAGTTCAACCAAGCTTTTCTCTCTCGTAAAAAAGCTTTTACTTCATATTTGCAATATACATACATACATGTACATAAAACATACCGAAAATGATAGTCTCGTAACGATAAAAATATATATGCAGGTTAAATACAGAGTTTTGTTGTTGTTGAGGATTTGGGTCTATTTATGTAGTCTGTGTAAATGTACTGTACAAAATTTTTCATACAGTTGGAAAAATCGGTATAATTTTTTTTTGTAGGTAACATGTGTTTTTTTTTTGTTTATGTTGATGAACATGTTTGGTATTATGGTAGATGAGTTATAACATTATGTGCTTCTTGGTTTCAGCCGGGTCGATTTTTTCTCGGTAAATTGGTGTGCGACGTTGTGCTATTAATCGAAACCCAGTTTAAAAGCTTGACCAGTACTAATCGATATTATAAGTAGAAATTTATTCTTTTAACGTCATCGTACACACAATAGGTCCATAAGCTTCGCAAAGTAGTCGGTTAATAATGTAAAGCCAAAACGACCCTTTACACAAATATTAATACCAATTTCTGAATAAATTCGATATTTTTATAATATCGTACTATAAAGTATGTTGGTTTAAAGCATAATTGAATGAAAATTACATATGTACAAAGGAATAACCGATCGATTTGAATAAAATATTTTTCCAAATTTTTCAATTTATCTCGATGTGTATAATGTACTCGTCTATATACTTTGTAATAAGCTTATATATTTTCATTTATTATTGAAAATATAATCCTTATTATATATTTCATAAATAAAAACAATAATCAGTTTATAAAAATAAACATATTTTTATGTTATTTGCAATACGTTCATATTATTGATATGATTTAGAAAGCTTTTGTGTCCTATAATTATATCGGATCAAAAAAAATAAAGCTTTTAAAATATACATTTTTTGGTAAAAGATACCAATCCAAATATTCTTTGTAGATTTATCATAAATATTCGAATGAAATAATTTTAAATAATTAAATGCATGAAATAAAATACTTTAGGTACATAAATATGAGTATATCGGGTTTTTAATGGATTATAAATAATTATTAATTTAACTATTTCTGTATTGGAAGAATGTATGCCAGAAACATTTTTGCTTTTAGGCGTACTATAGTTGGCAAAACTCACTTCAGAATATATTTGGTAGTCACTATTGCGAGTGAATTGTAGTCTGGCAAATATATTGGTCCCGACGAATTTCAGAACCAAATTTGATATCCTGATCGGATTAAGCTGAACAGTTTGCACTGAAGAAGTTGTATCCGCTGTACAAGATAGCATTAAAGAAGATCCAAATCAATAAATTCGTCGCCGTTCACAGCAACTGGGGTTGTGTCACTTTATGGAATATTTTACAGAAAGATCTTGGCTCTAAAGCAGCTTTCAAGATTCAACTTGTGCTAGAATTAAAGCCATTCGTTCATCGTATGCTCCGCCAATTATGAAATGGGCTGAATCACAAATTGATATTGATGTTGAATTTCCATTCAAAATTTGCTCTCCGATGAAGCCCATTTTTGGTTGAATGGTTAGATTAACAGAATTGTCGAATTTGAAGTGAAGATATTCCACAAGCTTTTGTCGAAACACCATTACATTCACAGGAAATAACTGTTTGGGGCGCTTTGTGAACTGGCAGAGTCATTGGTCCATATTGATTGATTGATTGATAGGACTGTAGGACCAAGCGCTAGGCAAGATTCCCGGATAACGCCGGGCCTATTCCTACAGCCGTTTACATAAAACGATAGGTAAGGATAGGAAGGTATGTTAGTTAGGAAAGAGCGACCCGGTTACAGACACCATGACAGTCGGTACTAAACTACTATTATTAGACAATCACAAGACAATCACAATTCTAATCTACTAGTCTGCAATCGCCAAGCAGCATTCTCCAGTCCGCAACACCTATCTGCTCCGCTGTCTTTTGAATAAAATCAAAACTAACTTAAAATTAAAATTCTAAAATAAATTTATTAGTTAGTCGCTCAGGGATCTGCAACTTAATTACTTAATTTTATTGTTTATTTCAACTTCCATCCGCACAACTAACCTAATTATAACATAAGTACAAAACTCTGCAAGAAAATTTATTAACTTATAGCTCAGGTATCTGAAACAATTTATTTAATATGGTATGCTAGTTTAATCCATCCATTACGATAATTCTGTATATATAATAAAATAATAAAATATAGATAATAAAAATAATAAAGTATAGATAATAAAATAATAAATTAATTTATTATTTTAAATTTATATCTAATCCGGAGGCTTTATTCCGAAACACCTATCTGCTCTCTTACTAATTCTGGCTCCGGTATCTGTAAGAATTAATTTTATAAATTAATTTTATTGTTAATTTAAGCCTACAACCAGTGTCCAGTCCGCAGCACCTTTCTATTTTTTTACTAGATTAAAAATAAAAAAAACATTAATACAAAATTCATTAATAAAATTAATTAATTTGTTGCTCAAGGATCCTTAATTTAATTAATTCCTTATTTAAACTCCAGTATCTAATTAAAACTTAAATACAAAACTCTGAAAAAAAAATTATTAACTTATGGCTCAGGAATCTGTAAAAATTAATTTTAATTTTAATGATATGGTATGATGTACTAAGTAACCATAAAACTGATTGTTTAACAAAAAATAAAATAAAATAAAAATCCTGCAACAAATTAACTTCAATTTATAGTAAAATTAATACACTACAACCAAGGTAATTACGGATTGATCCAATATATATCTAATCTAATAAACCACCACCTCGATTAATTTAATTATGTTTACAAGTCATATGTTTATTATCCCTACTATTTCATCTTTTCAATGGAACCTTATGAAGTTTATTTATATTAAAATGTACAAAAAATATTAATAAATCTATCACCAATACCATCTACACTGTAATGTAACGATATAAACATATATATACATATACACACATATACATAAATATATATACAAATACATATACACACATATAAATACACATACATACACATATATGTATATACATATACATACACATACATATACACATGTATACATACATATATACATATATACACACACATGCATGCATACACACACGCACACACACATATATATACACACATTTATATACATATACACATACACTCGCACATACATACACACCCGTACATATTTATATACATATACACATACATACACATACACATAAACACACACGCAAAACGGAAAGCCCAAAACCGTCAATCCACAAAAAGCCACACCGCTTCGTAGCGGCGCTTACTCGTCAAAATACAAACAGAAAACCAGAGGAACAAAACACCACTTCAACCCCTCCCATGTATGGTTCCATACCTGTGTTAGCAAACTTCAACCCGTTCCACAGCCAAAATTTGTGTTGAGAAGGAACATCAAAAATATTTTCCCCTCCGTAACAGTCTATAGGTAAAAACATAAGGGGCGTACAAATTTTGACGTTAACATGTATCGTGTAAACACCGTGAATATGATTCCGATCCAAGCACTCTTCCACCGACCATGTTATCCCAAATATGGAAAATCAGGTATTCTCATTCGATCATAGATGTCACCTTTCACTTTATTCCACTCAGCCCAACCGACCACATTCACATTTACGCACAACCGACCCCTAAAATATATTACACTTCACAATTATACGTTGATTCGCAACCAGTCTTGTAAGAAATAATTCGAAATATAACATATACGGATTTATTAAAGTGGAAGCAATTCTTAAACAATAAATCCACTTATCTTTTTATGTGGTGATCACAGTTTTCCTATGTAGTTTTTGTCATCTTAGTGATCATTTTTCAGTGTGTTCCTTTTTTTTATGTTTATAAACATAAAAAGTCTAAAAACAAAATTATTATTATTCTGTCGCAAGCCGACTTATCCAATTGGAATTCGATCTATGTTTCCAATTTGCGGCGTATTTTTCATTGTGTTCTGTATCGTATCGTAATTCGTAACACCATGAAATTTTTTCGCATTGTGTTGCGTATCGCAAAATTTGTTTGACATGAAAATATTTTTATCTTCCATTTTCTGATTTTCCACTTGCACATTTTAGATTATTAAACTCAAGTTTTGTTATCACTACACTTGGACCTTGATTCAACCTATTTTCCGTACTTTAAATAGGTTGCACATATTTTTAAAATATAAATTTCACTGGAGTAAAAAAAATGCGGTGTTTCTCATTTTAGTCGAGAAACGAACCCCGAGTCATTGGTCCATATGTCATCAAAAACGGATGGTCAGAATGTCACTGTCAATAGTGAGTGGTATAGAGATATGATTAGAAACTATTTCGTACTTCGATTAGCTGGCATTAATTTTGCTGACATATGGTTGCAACAAACGGAGTCACATGCAACATAGCGCGCGTTCCATCTGATTTATTTAAAGAAACTTTTGATGAATTGTTTCGCGTAATGGTCTACGTCAATAAACCAGAGTCAATTGAACACCTGGAAATAAACATTCGACGAGTAATATGATGATCAAACCCACCTTAGTGGGATAAGTTCTACAAAATATTACGCCAAGGTTTTATATATTTTTGTCTGTTATGATATAAGACCAACTACCTACAAGCATGGTCTGATAAAAGCAATCGTTAAGATTACAGCTGTATGAGGTTAACAATATCTCGTGTTTTAACGTTACTATAGTAAACCAAAACATAGCCACTGGAGTAATGGAAGGCTTCTTCTTAAGGCAAGCAGCCAGGTGGCGCAGTGGTTAAAGCTGCGGTAGTTGGAGCTGGAGGTAGGTTCGAATCCCAATAGGGGCAAGATGAAAAAGAAATTTTTCACCAAGAAATAACGATCACTATAGCTATTACTCTCTGTTGGAGTGCAGAACTCATGGCCAGCACTATGAGGTGGCATGGAGCTAGTGATTGCAACCCGGTTTTCCGGTATCCGAAAAACCGGTTTTTTTTTGTTATTTTACATCACCGAAAACCCGGTTTTTATTACATTTTAAAACCGGTTTCATAAGTAACAAAAAATTGGCCTAATTTTATATTTGCATAATAATAGCTAATGAAATTTGGTTTTATTTATTTGCATAAGATAATTATGAGAACAGATAATTATGAGAATAATTGAAAGACTAATTAAAGATCGGTTAGTTCTCCGAGTGTAGCTCAATGGTTAAGAGAGTTTCTCATCACGCCGCAGTCTCGACAGTGTTTCACAACATAATTTATTGACTATTTTGAATGTGTTATATTGTAAAGATAAATCTTCTATATAGCTCGAATACTTTGAATGCATTTGCACAGACAGAAAATGATGGTATGGTTGATATGTATGATGATTCCGAGTCAGACGGCGATGATGATAACTTTCTGAACAATGCAGTAAATCCTGATCAACATTATATACTTCTACGTATAACGTATAAATTCATTATATACGCTATAAAACTTCTTAGAAATACACCAGTGAAAAACGACGACAATCTTCAAAAATATGTTGTATTAGAATTCGGAAAAGAAAAAATTTAGTCTTGGACTCGAAAACGCGACAGTTTCCTTTTCATGTTGGATCGGTTTTATAAATTACGAACATCCGTTCAAAATCCTTTAGTTGATCTGAAATCATCGTATTTTTTTCTGACGATGAATTAAAAATTCTATCCGACCCTATTGCTGTTCTTTTACTAATGAAATTGAGAGTCGCGTTACTTTGTCGGAAATATGCAATTCTTCTGACTGCCGATGCGACCTTTTAAATTTATTTTATAAAATTTTATGAATATTATGTTGTCACATTTGGACAAACATAGTGGCCAACTGGCAATTGACATGAAAATGGAGTCGAATTAAATAAATGCCGAATTAAAGAAAGACGAACTGATTTATCTTGCTTACTGTAGTATCTTCATTACAAATACCAAGTGCCGGATGTCGAAAAATATGAACATGATAATATTTTCTGAAATTTTGCTAAATCATCGATTGTTAAACTGATTGTTTAGTGATTTAAAGAATGTCTGGCACAAAAAAAAATGTTGTCAGGCGATGACGATAAGATCGAAGTAGAAGAAAAACAATCCCAATCTATTAAACCAATACAGAAATAAAAACCTCCAACAGTGGTTGTGATGAAAGATTATTCATGTAGGTCTAAACACTAACGTTGATCGTAATGGGATCAGAGACCTGGAACTCAAGATAGTGAACAATTTTCTACTGTCGATTCTACCCACCAGCGTGGAAGCAGAAAGAGCATTCTCGGCGTCAGGAAGTGCATGCATGAAATTCGAGCACGTCTAGTGGATAACACAATAGACATGTTGCGTTTAGTGAGATCACACTTTTTAAAACCGAAAAATAATTAAATTTTTATTTTGTATTATTATTTTATTTTGGCTAAATTGTTTATTATTTGCATTTGAAAAAAACTATTTCAAATACAAATATAATATAATAGTTTTTTTTTAAACTATTGTTTTTTTAAATTCTGGTAAACATTTTATAGAAATTAAAAATATATTTTGTTAAAAAAACCGGTTTAAAATCGGAAACCGGTTTTGTTTTGTAAATAAAACCGAAAAACCGGTTTTAGAATATCACCCCAAATTTGCAATCACTACATGGAGCTATGCAACGTGCAGATGGTTAAGAAAATTGGACCTATAGCCGTACATCCTTGAATTGGCTATAATGTCGTAAAAGTAAGGACGTAAATAAGCGAACCGCGAACAAGTAAGGAGTGCCTTGAGCCCCAAAACAGATTAGAGATAAAAAAAAATAAGAAAAAAGGCAAGCAGATGAATTTACCCATTTTTTATCAAATAAGGTGGAAACTAAGAACATTCAGTACTCAATGCCACATGTGGTTCTATTGTGCTAATGGACAACTATGGATAGGATGTGAATGAAATCATCATTCTTTTCTAGGCAAATTTCGCATAAGATCTTTTAAGTAATCATTTGCAGTGAGCATCCCCTCCAAAATTTTCATTAGAGCTTTTTTGACAGACCGATCATTTTTACAGATAATTGTAGGTTGGGTTATCTTGGCTACGGCAGGTAGAGTCAAAGTAATACCTCAGGTAATTACTCTATAACGTATATTTTGAACGTAACTAGGTTTCACAATAGATTCACCTATATACATTGTCCGAATATACCAGTATAGCAGTTTGAAGTGTGCCTTCAATATGGTATTTTCAGTTGAGCCTATACTGTTCAAAGAAAATACCAACCCGCCTAATTGTCTGATTCAGGAATTGTTCTACCAAAATGAATAAGTATACAGATAGGTGACAACAATTATAATGGTCTTAGGTGGGTTCATACTTAAACACAACTCAGAACACCACGACTCGATGATAAAAATACGATTGACACTCAGATATTTACGAGAGACTACTTCGGACTATGGTCTATATTCTTCAGATATTACACCACCTTTTTTGATCGATGAATTATGGGCTATTCGAGCCTTTATTCTGATGCAGCATGGACTTATAACTCAAGAGATGAAAAGATATTGAAAATTTCGATGCTTAAGCACCATTACGTTTGATCGGATGAATTTTAAAATGAAGATTCGGATGTCAAATCAGATGTAAAGCCAAAATAATTTGTAACGTTTGCATCTTCGATTAAACAATCGATTTTCTGCATTTGCCTTGCTTTATTACTTGTAATAGGTGATGTAATCGGCTGCTTATTTAGACTTAAACGTTTTAGAAGTAGATTCCTTAATGGTGTTTGTATTTTCGGCGATGGTTCAGTTCGAATGAATTGTAGCGGTTCAACATATTTATTGAATCATATTTCAAACCGCTTCTTAATTATTAACGCAACTTTTTCATTAATGCCGAATTTCATTACGTCACGTTCTATCGTATAATCGAGGTAAATATTATATTCACAGTGACAAGTGCACCATCTATATTCCTGTAGAATACTCTCGTTTCGATAGCATATTTAGTACAGTCAGTTGTTATTACCTTTGAATAGATATTTTGTTGTTCGTGTCCGACATCTATTCAAAGTATAATGCACCACACTATTAATTTACATTATAATTAGCAACTGCATTATCTTATTTTGATGTTAGTATTTCTCGATCGTGGCGCGCGTGTCCTCCCTCTTGGTTGAGTGACGAGCTATAATATTTCGGCCATTACATTACATTACAAATTCTGTTTGGGTGACATCGACATGTGCGTGGAAAAAATAATTAATTAATTATTATAATAAATTTTGTAAATCTATATAATAAATTAATTAAAATTAAAAAAACATTTAAATTATAAAATTATAAAAATAAAATAATAAATTAATATTATAAATAAAATATATTGTGTGGAGTAAATTGTGTGTGTGTGTTTTTCAATATTGAGACGGTCTGTCCGGGGAGGACAGGGCGTACAGTGGTGACCCCGACGTCCCTGTTTAGGGACAACACACACATAATAAAAACCACACATTGCGAGGGATCCGAGGCCGCAAGTCTCATACATCAAACCACACATTGCGAGGGATCCGAGGCCGCAAAATTCACACATCAAACCACACATTGCGAGGGATCCGAGGCCGCACGTGTTACAAATCAAGCCATATAGTGCGAGGGATCCGAGGCCGCATTCAACGAAGGACAACGAGGGATAGGCAGAAACACGTGTGTCAATAGCCCCCGTGCATCGTGGGACATCGAGGGACAACGCGGGACAAGAACATCGGTTGTGCGATCTACCCCAACCGCGACGGCAAGAGCAGCGGAAAACCAGCGGAATAATAAGCAAGCAGCAGACAACCAGACGCACAAAAACGAGGTGCGACAAACAGTAAGTTTTTTATGTGTTGCACATAGATTACACATTTTTCTTACACAAAAAATTTAATTTTAAATATTTCAAAAAATTTTTTTTTAATTAAAATCAAATTTTCATCATAACTTAACGTAGAATCAATATAATCTTGCTATTTAAAAAAATAAATGTAATATTTTTCCACTGCACACAAAAAGTTCACCCTCGTACATACACAGACTTCATCATCCACTCATTCTCTTATACCAAATCGAAGTCCTCCCGCCGTTACCGTCGATTTTACAACTAAAAAAAAAAAGAAAAAAGTTTTTATTAAAACTACAAATAAAGATTACAACCAAAAAATTTTTTGAAGTAAAGACGGTAACCATACGCCCCGCCGACAAAAAAAAAAAAAAAAAAAAATTTTCATAAACTATAAAACTACACAAATATTCATCCGATAGTTCGAAGCATACCCTACCTCGTGGTCGAACACATTAGGTTCGTAAGTCACTAACGCATTTCACACTTTTGCCTGTATTTCAACCCTTCGGCGAACACATTTTATCAAGGCGTCGGTAATTTCGCATACATAACGTAACAAAACATCGAGTGAAGTGAACAAGAATACGACCAACGAAAACGAGAACATGGACACGAAAGAGGACACACAATTCGGGGAGGTGGCGTCGGCCAGAGCATTGCCTTTACAACCCCTGTGGATGGACGACATCCGGGGATGGATTTCGCTAGCAGAAATCACCTTCGATCTGCAGAAGACTACAAGCGCGAAACAAAAGTACCTGCAGGTCATTTCCGCAATCCCGGCCCACCTCTTCCAAACAACCATACCGGACGTGCTAAGGGATCCACCACAGGATAACCACTACGAGCACCTAAAGTCAATCCTGTTGACCCGTCTCGCGCCGTCGGATGAGCGGCAGCTGGAGGCACTACTTAGGGGTCAGGATTTCGGTAACCGTAAGCCGTCCGAAGCCCTGCGCCACATACAGTCGTTGGCAGGCAACAATTTTGGTGTCCCTATTATTCGCTCCCTTTGGACCCGAAACCTACCAGAATTAATCAGAATCGCATTGGCTGCGCAACCCGACTCGGCAGTTATAGAGACACTGGCCGAGATCGCCGATCGAATGCATGAAAGCATTAGGTTGCAGCAGCCACAATTACACGCCGTTGAAAACCCGAATCATCCACTAGTAACAGGACCGGCTTATAGACAGACTAGAGGTCGGCAACGAAATGAGAGAGTCGTAGATGTATCAAGATCAGCGCCATCCGACTCACTTGACGCTCGATTGACACGTATAGAACAAATGGTCAGCAACATAGCTCTGACTCAATCGAGTTCAAGAGGCCGCCAAGTTCAAAATATGCCTCGCCGAAATTCGCGTGCACGATCGCGATCACGTTCGCGTTCCCATACATATACACGCAATCGGTATCAGCCAAGACCTCGCCTAAGCACACCTAACGAAATCAACTATCGAGAAAACAACACAAATGGACTCTGTTTCTATCACTTCACTTATAAAAAGGACGCTTACAAGTGCGTAAAACCCTGTAGTTACAGAGCTTTCACAGGACCCGATCCAAAAAACGCATAGAGCCCCCGGTCGAATCGGCATCATTACCGACCTTAAATCACGGCCGACTATTTATTCACGATACATCAAACAACCTTACTTTTCTAATTGATACAGGAGCTGACCTTTCGGTGCTCCCTGTCGGACGATTTTCTACGTCCATATTTTTAAATAAAAAATCCCATGATCTAGTATTAGCAGCCGCCAATGGCACTAAAATAAGCACCTATGGAACGAAATTACTCCAGGTGAACATCGGATTAAAACGAAAGTTCACGCATGCTTTTGTCTTAGCTGCGGTGAACCGTCCGATAATTGGCGCTGATTTTTTAATTAAATTTGGCCTGTTAGTTGACTTAAAAAGAAAACGGCTTATTGATCCAGCCACTCAGCTCTCAATAAATGCCAGTACGGTGTTGGTTGATACTCCCACACCGATATATTATTCTATCGACAACGGCTACGGCACGCTACTAAAGAAGTTTCCTTCCCTAATAGCGGAGTCGAATTACGATTTACCTGTCAAACATTCCGTGGTACATCATATTGTCACTGAAGGGCATTTACCAGTGTCAAGACCACGAAGACTAGATCCCATCCGCCATAAAGCTGCGAAAATGGAATTCCAGCATATGGTCGATTTAGGAATTTGCCGACCATCGGCATCTTCTGTATCTTGTCCGCTACATATGGTCAAGAAAAAAGATCATGATTGGAGACCTTGTGGAGATTATCGTAGATTAAATGCGGTCACTATACCAGATCGATATCCGATACCACACATACAAAACTTCTCCATGAATTTACATGGAAACACTATATTCTCCAAGATAGATCTCATAAGGGCCTATCATTTAATTCCCGTTGCACCTGAAGACGTTCATAAGACGGCAATCACCACACCGTTCGGACTATTCGAATTCACACGCATGCCATTCGGACTCCGAAATGCCGCACAAACGTTTCAGAGATTCATAAACGAAGTCGTTCGACATTTGGACTTCGTATTCGTCTATATTGACGACATACTCGTGGCATCTATTAATGAGGAACAACACAAACTCCACTTACAATTATTATTTACAAGATTATCAGAGTTTGACATTAGAATCAAGAGCACCAAATGTGTATTTGGCGTCAACACTCTTGACTTCCTCAGCCACAAAATCACTCCTAATGGTATTCTGCCCTCGCCAGAACGAATTAATGCCATTAAGGAATTCCCAGCTCCCACTACTATTAGGCGTATAGAGCAATTTATCGGCATGGTCAATTATTACCATCGTTTTATTCCGAAGCTCGCAGAAATGCTCGCCCCAATTCATTCACACTTGGCACTATTACGTACCAAGCGAAAAACGCCAAAGAATTTTTACTGGCCAGAAGAATGCGACAATGCATTCAATACACTAAAGAATGAATTGGCTAATATTACTTTGCTGGTACATCCGCAAAATGAAGTTAAATATAGCATTACAACTGATGCATCGAATACGGCAGTAGGTGCCGTTCTGCAACAGTATCACAACAATAATTGGGAACCACTGGGCTTTTTCTCAAAAACATTATCGAATGCCGAACGTAAATACTCCGCATTCGATCGGGAATTATTAGCAATTTATCTATCCATTAAACATTTTAGATACTTTGTTGAAGGTCGAGATTTCACTATTTACACCGACCACAAACCCCTAACCAGAGCAATTCAGTCTAAAACTGAACGAAATCCAAGGCAATCACGCCATTTGGACTACATAAGTCAATTCACCACGGATATACAGCATGTGAACGGTAAAGACAACGTAGTAGCGGATGCATTTTCCCGCACCATCGATAACACAATCGCGGACGTATCTTCCCGCAATACACATAATACAGCCGCGGATGCATCTTCCCGCCTGGCACATAATACAGTCGCGGACGTATCTTCCCGCTCGACGAATAACAATATCACGAATCATAATTCCAGTACAACAAACATAAACTCAGCCACAATCGAACCACATTTCGACTATAACACTATTATAAAGGCGCAAACAACAGACCTAGAACTTCAGAATTTACTTTCTGGTTCCGAATGTCTGGCCACTTCTTCGGTAAAATTACAATTATTTAAATTACCTGGCTTTGAGATATACTGCGAAACATCAACGGGCAATAATCGCCCATACATCGCAGAACCATTACGTAAAACAATATTCACTGCTTTACACAATATTTCACATCCTGGTATCCGTGCGACTCGTAAATTGATTTCTGCTCGCTACTTTTGGCCCAGCATAAACAAGGACATCAATCATTGGACAAAAGCCTGTTTATCCTGCCAAAAATCTAAAGTCCAGAGACATACAAAATCTCCTCATGGACTCTTCGAAATTCCACCAGGTCGTTTCGAACACATCCATTTAGATATTGTGGGACCATTACCCCCATCAAATGGATACACTTATATACTTACCTGTGTCGACAGATTCACACGCTGGCCCGAAGCATATTGCATGACCGATATGTCTGCAACCACTATAGCAACTACATTTGTCCACAATTACATATCCCGATTTGGCGTTCCTCTAGAAATTACTTCTGATCAAGGAACGCAGTTCGAGTCCAAATTATTCACTGAGTTAACAAAACTCCTTGGCTCCCATCGGATACGGACAACAGCCTATCATCCACAGGCTAATGGCATGGTTGAACGATTTCACCGCCAACTTAAAGCTTCCCTTAAGGCCAGAGGCAACACTATCTATTGGAGTGCCGAATTACCACTAGTTTTACTTGGAATTCGAGCCACGGTTAAAGAAGACCTGAAGTGCTCACCTGCGGAAATGGTCTATGGCCAAACTATTAAATTACCCGGTGAGTTCTTCGTCGAAAATCCTCTTCCGTCATTGCCCACAACCGACACAGTCGTCGACCAACTACGCACGACAATGCAAAACCTCATCCCCACTGCAACGAGACATTCAAAACAAACTGATATTTTTATACCAAAATCGCTTGAAAATTGCGATTATGTCTTTGTTAGGGTTGATCGAGTTAAGACAGGACTGCAAACTCCATATGAAGGACCATACAAAGTTATTCACCGGTTACGTAAACGATTCATTATCTCTATTAAAGGTAAACATCAATCCATTACGATTGATATATTGAAACCGGCATATGGCATTAGCAATTCAGCTGATCAGATAACAGCTATGACACGACATAAAAAAGTTCGATTTTCTGTATAACATTTCGATATTCGCGGGCTCTATCTGCGAAGGGGGTCCTGTAGCGGTTCAACATATTTATTGAATCATATTTCAAACCGCTTCTTAATTATTAACGCAACTTTTTCATTAATGCCGAATTTCATTACGTCACGTTATATCGTATAATCGAGGTAAATATTATATTCACAGTGACAAGTGCACCATCTATATTCCTGTAGAATACTCTCGTTTCGATAGCATATTTAGTACAGTCAGTTGTTATTACCTTTGAATAGATATTTTGTTGTTCGTGTCCGACATCTATTCAAAGTATAATGCACCACACTATTAATTTACATTATAATTAGCAACTGCATTATCTTATTTTGATGTTAGTATTTCTCGATCGTGGCGCGCGTGTCCTCCCTCTTGGTTGAGTGACGAGCTATAATATTTCGGCCATTACATTACATTACAAATTCTGTTTGGGTGACATCGACATGTGCGTGGAAAAAATAATTAATTAATTATTATAATAAATTTTGTAAATCTATATAATAAATTAATTAAAATTAAAAAAACATTTAAATTATAAAATTATAAAAATAAAATAATAAATTAATATTATAAATAAAATATATTGTGTGGAGTAAATTGTGTGTGTGTGTTTTTCAATATTGAGACGGTCTGTCCGGGGAGGACAGGGCGTACAGAATTTATTATTCAATGGTTTTAACGGCGAACGTACCATTGGTTTTACCTGTAGTATATTATTATTAGATAATGATGAATTAGGGTTGATATTTTCAGCATTTGAATTATATAGATTTTCATCATTTGTAAAATTATGATCAACGTTTTTACCACCAAGATTAGGACTATACAGTCCAGCCATGAAGTTCTATATAACTTTTATGTCAAATTTGATGTTTCATCGGTTTTTGCTTCTAACATGCACTTGATAATAGATACAACACAAATCAGGCTTGTATGGTTGAGTGCAAGATATATAAAAGCTCCTTAAATCACATCTGAGGCTGAAAGTATCTCAAGGTATAGGTCCACTCTTATTTTAGAACTATTTTCCGAATTTTATTTAATATTGGGAAGCCTTTGAATGAATGCAATTATAAGGTCGTAAACCTAGTTATCAGCACAAGATAACATTCGGCAACATCAGTAAAGTTGAGTCCAGAGTATGTTACTGGTGTCTTAAACCAGCATCTCATATCATCTTGGTTTTCTGAAAGTTTCCACTTTGGCTTTCTTGTCATATTGTCCTTACTCTGTAACAACAGTCTCAATAATTAATCACGTACCCAATGAATTTTCATTTTTAAGCAAAGCTTTTCTTTCAATTCCAATTCAATTCTATAGTTTTAAGCTATTTACACAGAGTCAATATATTTCATTGAGCTTCCATTCTTTTGAGTTCGATACAACTATAGCAACAACCATTCTCATTTTTTGACCTTAAAATTTATCCGTAAAGCTCGATTTCAGTATTTATATGAGATGGTTGGCTGATGTTGCAACCGTATATATGAACTATGCCAAAATCGTTAATATATGTTTTATCAACAACTGATTGGGGGAGCTTAAAAGAAAATAATCTGGCTGATATTTTCAAATTGAATGATGCGAAACCGGATATTAGGGGAGTAGAATTTCTCTAATAACCCTGAAAGAAGTTATTTGAGAAATAAAATTCAATCTGAATCTAACAAAGGATATGACTTTTAACGGGAGAAATTCCAAAGGAACTATACCAAAGAAAGCTTTCGCTAAACTAACTCATTTGCCTAATGTTGTTATTAGATTACGGCATGTACGAAAAGTTGAGGAAGTTATTATGTTACCGAAACCAGGTAAACAGCCTTCCGAAGCTTTATTGTACCATCTGATATGCTCCTTATCATTTCAAAGCTAATGAAGAGACTACTCTTGAGAAGAATGAAGCCAATAATTGATAAAGCCTGATACCGGATCACCTATTTGGATTCAGATGCAAACATTTGTGGTGTTCTTGAGCAACTCCAACAAAACAATTAAATTATCTCACGCCACAATTAATTAATAAAAATATTTCGAGTTAAGTTCTTGTAATTCACTAGTACTGTCGCGACACAGCTAAACATATATATACACAGTATGAACATTAAGTCCGGTAGCATATGTCTGATGAGATGGATTTGATCTTTTCGATCACACGGTCATTCAATGACGTCGTCATCATCAGATTGAAACCGACCTAGTGGATTACAAGATACAAGGAACTTCTCCAGATTTACATTCAAATTTATATTACGGCAAGCTACACGCCTCATTGGTGACCCCGACGTGATTATGGGGCCGTCTTATGAACGTCTTCAGGAGCTACGGAAATAAGATGATAAGCTCTACTAACTAAATCGATTTTGGACTTTTGGACGATTTTGGACCACAAATTTTGGTCTTTTCGAATTTACCCGAATGCCTTTCGGACTTCGAAACGCCGCACAAACGTTTCAGCGTTTTATTAACGAAGTCGTACGAGATTTGGACTTCGTATTCGTCTATATTGACGATATTCTTGTAGCTACACTTAACGAGGAGCAACACAAACTCCATTTGGAAACGCTATTTAAACAATTAGCAGAGTTTGATATTCGAAATTTAACAAAATGTGTTTTCGGAGTTACAACTCTTGATTTTCTCAGCCACAAGATTACTCCTAATGGTATTCTGCCTTCGCCAGAACGAATTAATGCCATTAAGAAATTCTCAGCACCCACTACAATTAGGCGCATTCAGCAGTTTATCGGGATGGTTAATTATTACCACCGATTTATTCTAAAGTTAGCTGAATTGCTTGCCCCAATTCACTCACACTTGGCAGCTCTATTAAAGAAGCCCAAGACGCCAAAGAATTTTTCTTGGCCCGAAGAATGTCAGAATGCATTCATTTCGCTTAAAAGTGAATTGGCTACTATAACTTTATTAGTTCATCCGCTGAACGATGTTAAATTCAGCGTGACTACTGATGCATCGAGCACGGCAGTTGGCGCCGTCCTGCAACAGTTTAATAATAATAATTGGGAACCATTGGGATTTTTCTCTAAAAAATTAACGAATGCCGAACGTAAATACTCCGCATTCGATCGGGAATTACTCGCAGTTTATCTATCGATTAAACATTTTAGATACTTTGTCGAGGGTCGGGATTTTTCTATTTACACCGACCATAAGCCTTTAACAAGAGCAATTCAGTCTAAAACTGAACGTAATCCAAGACAAGCACGTGATTTGGATTATATTAGTCAATTTACCACGGACATCCAGCATGTGCACGGTAAAGATAATGTAGTAGCGGATGCTTTTTCCCGCACAGTAGATAATACGGTTGCGGAGGTTTTTTCCCACACAACCGATACTTTGGTCGCGGATGTTATTCCCCGCTCGACCAATACAAATTCAGCCAAACTCGGGACTTACTTCGACTATGATACTATTATCAAAGCACAAAAAGCAGACCTAGAACTTCAGAATTTACTTTCTGGTTCCGAATGTCTTTCTAGTTCCAATATGAAACTAGAGCTTTTTAAATTACCTGGCTTCGAAATTTACTGTGAAACTAGAACAAGCAACAACTCGGAAGAACAACACATTCAACATTAAAGCAATACGCTTTCTACAATGGTGACCCCGACGGCCCTGTTTAGGGCATTACACGTCAAGATCTTCTGACACAAAAACACCCGATAATTTTCATCCTACTACCTCCTGCCTAACCTATTACGGCAAAAGTTTAACTTCCCACAATGGAATTTCCTGGCCTTCTCTTTCAATACGTGGTAGTACCGTTTCACGCTTCAAGGCATAGATATATCCAGGAAGTTCGTTTCATGCTGCAACAAAGCCAAATTCAATAAGGTGGGCGAATGTGGGCACCCACAAATACAGCATGCAGTCAGGTTCGTTTCATGTCGCAACAAGCCTACTTACTAAGCGGGCGAATTTAGGCACCCCACGCACTGCGGCACAAATAATCATTATTATTCGGAGGGGGGAATTCACTTTCGGGGGAGTTATGTGGCGATTCGATGATTCGATGACGTCATCATCATCAGATTTAAACCGGCCTAGTGGATTACAAGATACAAGGAACTTCTAAGATTTACATTCAAATTTACATTACAGCAAGCTACACGCTTCACATTCAACAATTGATCAGGTATTCTGTGAACAGATACTATAGAAAATCATTAGAAGATAAACAAATTTTTTGACATTATTTCTGGATGTAGCACTAGGTTTCAGTAATGTAGGTCTAATACATAAACTTTAGGTTATGCTTCCGGGCCCATATGATAATCTTTTGAGATCATATACATATATATATATATATATATATATATATATATATATATATATATATATATATAAAAGGCTTTTTAGAGTAAAACAAGAACATGATTATTCTGGACGGAGTGAAGTAATAGCACGAGTCTTCTGGGCTATACGTTCTTTACCTACTGTATGCAAGTGATATACCAGAGTCCGAACACGTAGACATAGCACCGTTTGCTGACCAATCAGCTTAAACGATGTGATGGTGCCGTACAAGAGCTCTGCTTAATACTTGGGTATGATACTGGATGTAAAACTTAAATAGAAAGTGCACGTGAAGATGAAAAGAGCTTGATCAAACACTTACCAAACCTCCACTTATACAAAACTTCTTCCAGAATAAGGTTTTTTGAGGTATAGTCAATGCACTCTCGTACATTCGAAATAGTAATTTTCATCGTGATTTGGGATATAAAAAACAAAATCAAAAGATTTGCAACGAAGCATGAATCAAGGCTAATGGAACATGTCAATGTGGAAGCCTCTCAACAGCTGGATAATGAACATTTGGTAAGGAGACTAAAGCGAACCAAACCCTTCGAGCTCGTTCGAGATGAGGCTATCCTAGAATATTATACGATCGGTACATCCATTTCCACAAACACCTCCTCTACACGAGAAAAGTAATTATCTCACGCCTTTTACATAAACATAATTATGTTAAACTATACATCACACCGGCTAGTCGATCGACCTTCGTAGTTTTTCCAGAAAAAACGTTCTATTCACGATTAGTATTCACATCCAGATAATCAATTAACCAAACCGAAATAATTAAATAGAATAAAACGTTCTCACCCCGTGGTACAACATACATACATACATGTACAAATATTTATGCTCAAATCTATTAATATTAATGAACATTACCAACTTATGTATTTGTGTTCGAATCATCGGATTTCACATATACATATATACATACACTCATACATAAACATAAAACGGTTATCCGCAATTAAATCTAGAAAATAATCGTGACATGGATTGAAATTATGTTGTAGAAAAACTTTTCTTCTTTTTACTATGCTATTATGTATGCTGCTTTTTCAACAATTTAATCTGCCAACATATTTGATGGATTAGAAAGTGATTTAATTCAATTTCACATGAAATAAAGCATAAACGGAAGCTTTCATGGGAATTTTAATTCGTGCGGGTATATACGAAACGAGTGTGATTTGAATTTATTTCCTTTTTTTTACGGCTTGTACCGTAGTAACAATCTGACTACACGAGCCAGCTCTTTATACTGTTGTAAACAACCTCTTCGCCTACCGAGAGACAACGGACAATCATACCTTTAATATAATTATTAATTTTCCACATTTTCCGTTTCTTAGGAAAATCCTACGTTTCGAGAAAAGTTCAACTTTAAAATTTGTTTGTTTTTCGTTTTTACATAATAAAATACAACAAAAAAGATTTAATTGAAAATCATATTGATTTGGTCCTAAGAGCTTTGGTAAACTTAATATTTTTTTTCCTTTAAAAAGTTCAATCTTATTAAAGTTTAAGATTTTGATTTCGAAAGTTTTAGTTTTTATTTAACTTTGGATTATTGTTAGTTGGTTTTTTGTTTGTTAAATCGAACGATTATAAAAGTGCTTAAGTTTTGATAATCATAAGAATAACAAAAGTTCTCGAAGTTGTAAAGTAACATAAACATTAACTTTATATCGCCTGGTATATTCCGCTCGTCAGCATTAACCGGTCGATTTGACATATATTAAGCTTTGAATACAATACCAGACAGCAAGACATTTCATTTCGATCTAACGTTTATAAAAAAAATGACGATAAAGCGCACGCAGATTCGACAGCTAATACCAGCATCGCTTGATTGCGGTACCAGTGTTTCTTGCGGTTGTCGTTTCAAAAGCTATATCATTGTGTTATGTATCTTATGTACAATCAATTTGAGGGCATAATCGTGAATGAAATGATTTTGCTACTAGACGAATCAAGATATTCTGAATAGCTGCAATCCTGATTATATGATCGAACAACAAAACAGAAGGTTAAGCTAAGTAAAATACAAATGTTCTCACAGCCACAAACTAATGGATCAAAATGCAGAGATGTAGTATTGACTAGAGGATAGACACAGTACTTATAGTTCATTATTTTCCATAAAATATGTCCAAGGTGAGTCATCTTTAAGTCTTTTTCACCAAATTTGACATAAATCCGAGCTTTTTTGGTGGCCAGGGACAATTTTTTTAAATTATACGATTTTGTTCAAATGAAAATTTTGGTTGAAAATGGTATTGTGCAAATCTAATGTGACTTGTCACTACGTCTTGTTAAAACCCTAAAGGTCGTTGATATGCAGTTAATTCAATTTGGGCTACAAAAAACCAGTTTAAATGTTTTGATAACGCTCGCCATCCATGGTAGCGGCAATGTTCGATTTAAAAAAAAGCGGCCCAATGATGTCACCGGCCCGCATTAACTACACCATACCGTACCATTTGAAGTCCTGCTTCGTAAATGACATGGGGATTCTAAGTTCTCGGTTTTTTATGAAAAAGCTTCATTTCGTTCAACCATATGCCTTTGTTTATGATCTTGGTTCATTATAAACACTTTCACTAACAGCATTAGGTGATCATTCATTGAACCTCTTTCTCCAACAACTACCAATTATTATATGCTAGTTGCAAGCTCAATAGGTGTTAATGAATTGTTTTAAATTTTTAGAACAGAAGATTAAGTACTAAAATTCACTAATTGAAAAAATGACTGACAGAAGGCCCACCCTGTATAATTACTATTAAAAATGTGAATCTTATTGATTGTAAAAATATAAATAAGCCTGAACGTACAGCAGAACTAAATGCAAAGAGCTCTAAGGACCTTACGGTGAATTTTGGTCACCACTGAGTACCGAACCCGAGACCGCTGAGTGACAGAGCAACCGCGCTATTTTTTTTGACAACAAGGATGACAATGATCATAATTTGTGATTTAATTGAATACAGGCTCAATCCCTTAACTCTTTATTTTTTATTTCCAAGGTCCACCTGGAGCCCAATTAGGTACACGTCAGTAATATAATAATATACCTATATTATCTTGGTAGGATTAGACGATATCTACGATCTGTTAGATTCGATATAAAATAATCAGTTAGGCACTGATATCATTCAACCAACTTGTCTGTTGAGCTTAGAGGAACCAGGCCACGTTCCAACCAAATTTAATTGCAAAAAAATTACTATATAATGAAAATTGGTTTGTTGCAACGAACGTATTATAAATACCAGCGAAGTCGAAGAAAAGCTCTGTCGCAAAATAAGAAACCGAGAGTAGATAAAATTCTACTTTGTTTTATTGATTCGAAAAGATTCAAGAATATCCTCCGGCTTACGCAAAATATTTAGCATCATAAGAAGTAAATAGAATGAAAGTGGATGGAGCAAATTTTATTTTGGCCCGTTAGACGAGCCATGACTCAAAACACACTCGAAAAGTTCGACAAAATCTTGATTATGTCAATAGTCTATTTCAATCAATTCTAATGATCGTCTTTTGGTAGGTGACCAAAAAATATGAAGATGAAGAAAAAAACTAATCCACTTTTTCTATCTTGTATTGGATAAGGCAATGTTCAATGTATATTTTGGAAGCAAGTGGCTGATTTGCTTTCCAAGTTTGGAATAACTGATTAAAAAAAAATCAGTTCTCAGATCGCGGACATTTCCTCTGTTTCCTCTGTTTCCGGCTCCATTGAGTCAATCGGGAGTGGAGTATACAGTTTATATTTAAATATTCAATTAGTTGAAGGTTCCAACGGATTCTGGGAATTAAAAATTAAACATAAAAACAAACAGTTCCTAAGAATAATAATACAGTTGTTGTTGAAGTGATTTAGGTAATTTGGGATTGCCTTGATAAGTTTTGATATCATTAAAATCTATGGGTTTGATTCTGTATACGACCCTTAACGCGTCACAACTGAAATAGTATGAACCATTGTCACGTTTTTTTGCACATTGGAGGTGGTTGATGATAATCAAACTCGAGACCCTCTTACCCATTAAGCTACAATCGGCGCCCACATATAACACCACGTTGAATTTGATTTTCTTTGTAAATAAAACCAAATTCAAATTGGTGTTAAATCTGAGTATTTTGGTGACCAAGGAACTTCACAATTCCAACCAAAGTTCGTTGACACGTAGTTCAATTAATTTGGGACACAAAAAAACTGTTAACATATAATGATAACATTTGCCATTCATTGTAGGAACAAGGTTTGCTTTCAAAGATAAACGGCCGAATGTTGACACCAGCCGTCATAAACTACACCAAACAGTTCTGCTCAAAAACTACACCAAACAGTTCTTCTACTCTTGAAATTCTGCTTCGTAAATAACATGATGATTCTAAGCTCTCCAAATACATCAAATTTTGATTACTGACTGACCAACCCATTAAGATGAAAATGACCTTTATCGCTAAAGACGGTTTTTCATGACAAAGCTTCATTTTGTTCAAGCGTTCTTTTAACAAGCTGCCGATGTTGGTGATCTTGGTTCTTTTACTAACAGCTGTCACTGTATCAAAATTATAAGAGAATTAATATGTGGATACGGTCAATCACGGGCCATCAATAATTTTGCTAGCTGCACACTCAGTAGTAAAAATTGAACTAACAGATGGCTCTATAAGATTAATATTAACAATTTCAATCTAATGGTCGTTTAAGACCTTAAATTTACTTGAAAGTATTCCAAATTAAACTTAACAGAGGGCCCACGGTTCAATACTTACACATAAAAATTTCCCAATCATGATTTTATGTTACCACTGAGAATGGAACACTTAACAAATGAGTGACAGCAAATTACTACTTTGGGCGACAATTATCGGTAGTTGCGATTCAATAGACAGTCTCAATCCCTTTACTTTGTAGTACTTTTGTTCCCAGGTCCACCAAAAGGCCACTTCCGTATACGTCAGTAATACAATACAGTATATAGGTATAGTTTGTGTTGGTGGGTTCCGACCGTTTCTACAATTTATTAGGTTCGATGAAAGATGTTTGATGCTAGCTTAGACAATACCTATATTGGACCATCATCCTTATCTTGAGGATTGTTAGGCCGCAAATCCGTTTGAGTCAATTATTCGTCAACAAGCAAAAGTTTTACCAAAGGAGCATTTATTATTATAACTGTATACAAGTTTCGACCGAGTTTTGTTCATTTCAATAGTGGATGTCACTTAATTTTTCAGAGTTCAACGTTTAGGTGACAATTATCTTCTACAAAAAGGACTCACATCACTCCAGCAAAAACCCAGAACTGTAGGAATTTATTTGGTGTATGCAACCTCAAAGGTATTTGCCCCACTATTACTTTGGTTCATGCCTCCAGATTTTGGCGCCATTGCTTATGATGTTCCTAGATTATTGCAGATGGTTACAACCTGGCCTCTTATGGTGTATCTATACAGAAGAGGAATTCTATGAGCACGATTCATGCATCGAATTTTCAATAACAAATTAACAAAGGTACGGGATGTTAGAGAATGCTAAGGATATTTCACAAAATATAATATAAATGCATACGCTTCGCTTCAACTCACGTCGGTGACCGTTAGCGAAGCAAGTTAGAGTAGATTACCCAGTAAATACAATATCAAGATGAAGAAATGGATGTTCACTATTTAATCGCGTATAAGATTAGGCAATGATCAATGCTTATCTCGGAAGCAACTGGTTGCTAAGGTTTGCAAGTTAGGAAAAACCGACTCAAATAAAACTCTAGTTGGCAGATCACCGATCATGAATGAAGTTCAGTTATCCAGAAAACAACGTATTACCGTTACTGGATGTGAGATCTGACGAACATTTTTATCTCAATGACTCAGGAGAACAGGAAACAGAGGAAGCAGAACATATAGTTTATATTTGAAGATTCAATTGGGAAGAGGGTCCAAACAATTCCGGGATTAAAAATTAAACATAAGTGTAACTGTCATAGGCAAAACAGTTTCTAAGCATATAATAAAAGTGTTCTTGCTGAAATAATGTATAGTGGCATTTGGAAATAGAAGCACATACATCAAAATCCTATCCTATAGTTTCATTTTGGAATTCTTCCAACTATGACAATATTTAATGTTGGTAACTGTTGCAAGACGTACTTGGCTCTTAGGAAGGAAATTCTTAACCTAGTTTGGACCTATATGGTATCTAACTATGGGTCTTTTACCCGGAAATGAAAATGATTCGACCATGAAATCACCTAGAAAACCTTGCGCGTTTGATGCCCTGATTACATGGATGAAAGAGTATCGACTGGAACAAAGGAATCCAATTTTTGACAAAAATAATGAAACCGGTTTTCGGTGTTGAAAATTATAGAAAACCGGATTCCGGTTTTTAAATCGGTTTTATAAAACAAAGTCAAATCGTAGTAGACTAAGCCTTAAATGTTAAATTACAGAAAGGCTTTTATTCTTAGTGAGTGCAAACGTGCAAAGTAATTAGATCTAACTAATGGGCTCGACGCAATTGTGTTGTCATACTAGCATTCCCTTTATTTTGAACAGCTGGTAGAGTTTTCAACTGCTTTTCAATTACTCGGTCCATCATCTTTGCCTATAAGGTTTCCAGTGGTTGTTATATTTCGGGCGGGAATGTTATTTTCTATTGTAAAACATTTTTCTACATATTCGTCTATGCGTTGTAAGCTTACATCAATATTGTCTTCCAAAACTTCAGTTCTTTCAAGCAATGTCCCTACAACTATTAAAAGATCGAACTTATTAAGTTTAAGAAATAACTCAGTTTAATATTTTTTTGCATTTTGTTGATAGTTGAGTACGCCTTTTCTTCATTTGATTTAATAAGGCTACTCTTATTTCACTTAGAAAAGTGACATCAGCATTCAGAAGAGTGGTATCTCTTCGAAAAAATGATTCAACTGCTAGCTTAACAGACAATAGAATCGATATTACTTTTGAAAGCAATTGTAACTTTTCTTCGGAAAGTATGCATGTAAGCAAAAGAACAAATCGTTCCAGCATCATTACAAGACTACTGTTCCATTTTGTATTTATTTTTTCATATTTCTGGAGAATATCGTATTTTTTTGTTGGTGCCCGTTGGAAAATAAGAACAACCTTTCTACAACATTTCTTTAATACCTTTAAAGATAAAAGGAAGTAGGTGAGAGTATTCCATAATGACTACTTCCAGACTGTCATCGCCATCAAAAGAAACCCCAAAGTTTTGTTTGAAATAGGAGTTATCATGTTGATCAATTTTTGTCTCTTTTAACAAAAATTCGTTTTCCCCATTTGTATCGAGATCAACTGGATCTCTATCATTAGTTTCCTCATTGTCATGAACAGTATTCGCGGTATAACACTTTGGATACAGAACACGGCTAATTGAATTCCGTGGGCGAAACAAAATTGGTGATCAATTCCAGTTAATTTCCCTACTTTTCACAAAACAGATGCACCATCTGCAGTTAAACATAAAATTTTATAAAAATATTAATCAGGTAGAATTCCATTCATTCGCACTGATCTTAAAAGCTTAGTAACGGATTGAAATAATCATATTCAATTTAAACAAAAAAACCGGTTTGAAGAAACTTAAAACCGGTTTTCGGTTTTGAAAAACTGGTCTAAAAACCGGTTTTACCGGAATCCGGAAACCGGTTTTGGATTCTCTAGCTGGAACACGTAGCGCTTTAAGGAACTTAATGGAATCTAGAAATGGAAACCATGTATCCCACTGCCATATATAAATTGCTACACTAAGGGGAAGATCTCGGAAATCTTGGAGTTGAATTTTTTATTGGGCCACATGTAAGCTTCCCTTGCACATGAGATAAACCAACTGGTCAAATGTTTGTGTATATGTTCCCACTGATGTAAGCCAACCCCAAGATACTCATTTTACAATAATTTGTATATTCTGATGGGCTCTATTGGGCTCTAATGAATTGAATGCTAGAGCTGGAAAAAATTAGACCAACTTATGTAAAAATATAGGGTCATACTCCCTATATTTTTACAGAATGATGTATTTTGCGATCGCTTATGATCTCTAAGTGGCAAGTCTATACTTTTCCCATAATAACATCCATTTGGAAACATGGGCACATCCACTTAAAACATCCCGAAGCCAAATTGACCATGTGTTGATTTCCATCGGTCGTCCATTATCTGGTCACTGCAAAACCTAGATTGACAATTTTGTACAATTCAAGTGGACAGAGGAATATAGAACGCGATTCTGATAAATGTTTGCAGCGTTATTCCCATATTTAAGAAGGGTGACCGCTTGAAAGGTGAGAATTATCACGGCATAGATCTCCTTTGCACAGCATACAAGTTATACTGTCATACATTATTCTGGGAATATAGGTTTTCTCATTCCAGATGATTCTTTCTATAAGTATGTACTGCGATACATCTCGCGATGTACAACAGGTATTCCTAGATTTGAAGCAAGCTTTTGAATCGATTAATCGAGATTCAAGAGAGACCATAGTATGCGTTGAATACTTAGGAATACCAAACAAATACGTATAGGAACATCTGGTGTACATAGAAGTTTTCTAGTACATGGAAAGAATTATCTGTAGTGAATAAATGATCGAAAGCATATTTTTATCCTCCGTCACTCAGGCTGAATTAGTTCATTGCGACATTCCATCGGCCTTCGATACTAAACTCATCGTAATCAGATGGTGAAAATCTCTTTTTCACTATCACTTCTATAGCAAACTACGAGAGGTTACTAAAGGGCAGTCAAACTACTAAAGGGCAGTCAATCGAAAGCCTGGCTTGAAGGTAATTGCTTTCAATGAAAAATTGATGGCAAATTACTAAGGTGGTTGATCTTCTACTTTTTCAGAGATTTTGTTACCTATGATTCGATAGAGTAATTTTGTCAGTCACTTTTATACAGTCTGTACCAGATAGCATAAAATTCAACTTTATCTCATGTCGCTCATCCAAAATTCAATTTTTATTTCCGCAATTATTTTAAATTAAAAACAATAAAATAAATTATTTCGTGAACTATCATTAAACGTCTCCGTTTTGTCTTCGCGTTGAATGACAAAATTATGCAAAATTTATGATGCGAAATGTATTTCCTGCTTATTCCAATATATTATATGTACGAGTACCTTTGTGTTACCCGCGATCTTGTTTTAATTCGTGCTACCTTATCGCCATTAAACTACCGAGTGTTATGTTTTGGTGGTTGGTTCTTGTATAGCATTTTTATGTACGAAAACTGTTGAGAAAAATATTTTACAAAACCTTTACCATTCTTATCTTTCGAAATTATCCTTTATCTAAACTTTGAAAGCTTTTTTATTTGTGTGTAAAGTTTTTATCATATTATACGGTAACTTCATGAATAGAATACTAAATTAGACTATATTATAGCGTATAGTTTTTATATATAGTCAATTTACGATTTTATGAACGACGAGGACAAGTTGGAATGAACATGACGTTTGTATACAGTGTGTATAGTGTATAGCGAGCGATTTATACGAGTATATAGTGCTCATCCGGTTACCGTACTTATGTACATAAAAACCGAAGTACAAATCGAGAATAATAAAATAATCAATCATCAACGTAAATAGTTATCTACATATAGATCAGATTCAATGCATGTACCTGGTTTGCATAACAGACAACCAACTTTGATTTGATTTAATATTCCTCGAAAATACGATTTATACGAGTACCTGCACACATACCAAAACTATATCCAGAAATGAAAAGCTCTGTTTTAAATTAAAAAACTTTTATTGGCTTTCATAAAAATCGTGTAATTTGAATTCCTGGTCAAAACACACACCCACCCACACACACACACACACACACACACACACACACACACACACACACACACACAAAAAATATTTAAATTTGACAAAAAACAAAAAACGGAAAAACAAAGGTGAAAATGAAAACAAAATTTAAATGAAGTGGAACTTTTTCGAAAATAAACGCGCAACGGAAAACACTGGAAGCACAATTTCAACAAATTTTAAACGTAACAAACATTTCCCAATCCTTTCTGTTCCATAATATTTTGCGACAACGAGAAATTGGAAAAAAACTTAATCTTTTGGAAAAAAAAACTTTCTTACATTTAATTTCAGTTTTTTTTTTTGGTACAGTAACGTCTTTTAGTCGGAAGATGTATATATGTGTAAGATTGAATCGATTTTTTTTTGTATTGTACATCGAGTAAGGTGAGTACTTAGATAGCAACGGTTGGGAGCAATTTAAGATTTATGCCGGCAGTAAAAAAACTGTAATTACTTTGAAACTAGGTAATAGTGCAATCAAAAGCTTTGTTATAAATAATTGGAGGTAAATCCACTCCAATATTTAATTTGATAAAACTAAAAGATCTAACATAAATTTTTTTTACACAGTTACTGTCATTTTACACAGATGTATAGATTCCAAACAAGCCTATGACTCGTATCTATGTAAAAGTAACAGTAACGGAGTCAGTCATATGTTAGAATATATCCTTCGGAAAAGTGAACACTTCAAGACAATATCTTATTCTGATAAGTATTGGTTCATATCTGTATATTTAGATGATATGCAATGTGCTGATGGTTCTACGAAAATCGAATTTATAACCACACGTCAAATTACACTGTAAAATTTTCAAATTTCACTGTTAAATTTTCCAGAGATGCTTCAACATTTTTTTGTCTGTATCTCCAATATGGAGCATACTACGGTCTCTACTAGGAAAGACCTTCTTACACGGTTTCGCGCCAAACACCTCATATCGCTTGCCCTGATTTACCAAGGTGTTTCGATTCCAAAAGCATTGTTCTCTTCAACCATGTCATGGCAGGCGTTGCTTCTTTCCTTTTTGGTAATTTCATTGTTAAATCAGCGTTTGGCCAATCCATCTCCACTTTCTTCTCTTTATTTCGGTCTTTAAAGCTAACTTATTTTTTTGTATGAAGTTCAATCTTAGTAATGGTGTAAGGTCAGAAGCATTTAAGTATTTATCAAACACGGACACCTCCGTTCTCTCTCACTTTTTCAAGGATTGAGTTGATGTGACCTTCTTTCTGGTTTAAAGATGTTGCTTTTTTTATTTTACATTGATTGTAAGTCAACTCCTTTCAAGAATGATCATTGCATAGTATATCTACATATGGTTCTGTTGAAGAGAGACACTTCTCCAGACTTGGCAATTTCTAAGGTCAGCTTTTTCTGGGAATTATTAGTAGGTATTATGGCTCCTTGTGATGGAAACTGGTTTTGACAGCGTGGGAATTTTTTTTAATTGACAGGTGACCTTGACCTGTCAATCAATCACCTGTCACTCACATGTCACAACTGTCAATCATCTGCCAATCAATTACCTGTCATTGTCTCTTTATTCCATTTTTATGGTATATTCTGCCAGAAATGCACACTTCTTAGATTGTTGGTCCAGAAGTCTTATTGTTTTTCAGTTTTTCAATGGTACACTGTTAACTGCCCTCTCCGTTAGTGGTTGGTAGTTTCGTTATTGGTGTTTATTAACGACCAGAGATTGGCAAGACTATTGAAAACTTTTTCTTCGAATATTAATGAATAATTATGGTATCGCTCACCGTCCTTCGTATATACTTGAATTTTTATGCAGTGTTCAGAATTTTCAGCCTTCACATTGGCCACCAGATATACTTAAACCAATAGTACTCACTTCTCAGTTTAAAGCCGCAAGCCTACATTTATATTTCTAGCTTACAAGTTTGGTATATGTATTTCACTATTTGTCGTTCGATTGAAGAGGTAGACAGAATTTAAGAACTATGACTGCTAGCAAGTTTTTTTTATAGATTGAAAACTTTTGACCTGTTCTTATTTAAGGGCTTTTCATCTTCATGAAAGGACAGTATCCTTATCTCCTTTCCCTATTATAACATACATTCGAATTTCTTGTCTCTTCTGTAGGATACCAGGTAATACGGTCTGTTGTTATCTGTTGTCTGTAATTGTAATTTTATGAATTATACCTGACATAATACTTTCCCGTCTCTGGAACTTGCCATAGATGGTTGTAAACAAAATTATCATAGTCTGTGTATTTATAATTCTACTTATTTCAACACATGTAAATTCCATCTAACTTCCTCAAGTTTTTTGAAGTTTTCTTTTCTTTTTTTTCAACTCGCTCAATTCCCTAACCCACCAAAATGTTCAAAGTCTGGTTGGCTTTTTTATTCCTCAGATATCTAAGACCTTCCAGTTTGAAGTTTTTCACTGACAAGTTAGTTACTTAAGCTTCTAGAGATTACAGTGGTTACACTCTTTTCCCTTAAGACTCAATGGATTGTAAGCCATTGTTATTTTAGTCACAGGCTTAACCAAGCAAATTCAATTCTGTTTTACGAAGTCGAAGCTTTTTGTATTCCTTTTTAATGTGCTTTCTTACGCAGTTGCTAGACACATGAGACACATGTACTAGGGCTGCCGTAAAATATTTTAGAAAATGCTAATACCATTTTTTGTTGGTAATACCATTGCTCGTGAAGATCGAAAGGTCGACCAAAAACAGCCGTTTTAAGAGTAAACATCGTTGCTGTGAGAAAGAGATTGAAAAGGATCGTCATCTGACTTATCGTGCAGTAAAAGTGTGGAAGCTATGTGCTGCCAAATGCTTACAAAGTTTATTGTAGCTACTTCCAAAAATCTATACAAGATTGTGAAAGGTTAACGATTTTCATATGGTTACTGTGGCTCTTGAAAATCAAAAGATAGTCAATACAGTTGGTATACGACCATTTGTTTGTCCGAAGTTTTCAACAAATTTAGAGAAAACAATCCAAAACATCACAATAATACGAACTAACAACCAACAAATCAAACAAGCCAGTACACGGGCTTACATTCCTAACTTGGCACCCAATGTCTTCTTCGTATCCCTAACACTCATAGATAAGTTGCGTGAACATTATAGCTTGGAGAAGCGTTCTAAGCCCACATTTTCGAGCAATCACATTCAGAATGGCAAAAGAGTTTGCATTTCTCAGTATTCAATTTACCCTGTCTAGTATATTTATATCATCATTATACTGAGTGAGCTTTTATTTCGCAAAACAATTTCCAATCAATAATATTTGATAATAACCATCGAGACCACCTTACAAAGATTAACCTTAAATAAAATAAGGGATGTAATTTATTGGGTAGACTGCTGACTAAACATCATTTCTATATTTCAACCAATCCAACACAATATTTGTTGATCAAATATGGGGCGGTTTTTCAAATCACATCTAATTTTCTATCTAAGCTTTTAGCTTTGCAATACCAAAAATTAAAAACTTTTTATTAGTTTAACAAACTTTGGTCAATAAACAAACCACTTATGTTAACTAATAGTTCTCGTTTCTACATAATACACGAATAGTCCAATAATGGTTGTGTTACTATATACCAATTTAGGAAAGAGCTATTAAATACGAGTAGATATTTAACTTTTTCGGTATAACGATTCGATTTTAATATACTAACAGCTTTCGATATATGTACTCGTATATAATCCAAAATCGTGTATGTATGTATATACACGCGGCCATATCAATAAATCCACCCACCAAACCTAAATAAATTTTATATCATTTCTTTTCACCATAAAATATATTTATAACTGTTCTAGTTGTATGGAAAGTAATAAATTTTCCCAGTGCACGAAAAACACCTTTTAAATGTGGTTCGTAAACCAAATAAAAACATTTTTTATTGCTCAAAATTTGCCCGTTTAAACTTTTCTTTTAAAAACGATAAAAATAATTCCGGAAAAAGTGTTTGCGTATTATATTTGAAAGCTGTGGCTTATGTTCTAATAAAATATTAGAGTTTAAATTTAATTAATGTCATTCTATCTGTAAGAATTCAACCCGAACTACTCGAACCGTAGTATAATTAAAATATTGACAGAGATGTACCGAAGGCACCGAAATATCTATTCTGGATTTTTGATCAATTTGCAGCACGATAACGCTCGGCCACATATTGCGGCGCCGGTCAAAAATTACATGAAGATTAACAGAAAATGGAAAATTCAGCCTCACCCGCACATAGTCCAGACTTTGATCCTTCCACCTAATACCTCCTTCGATCCATGCAGAATGCCGTATCTGGAATACGCTTGACTTCAGCTCAAGGTGTTGAAAATTGGTTCAACTCGGTTTTGGCCGCCAAGTCGGCTCAGTTTTTCTGGGATGGAATCCATATATTGCCAGAAAAATGGGAAAAAGTAGTGGGTAGCGATGGGCAATACTTTGAATCAAAACTCTTGTACCATTTTTCAACTATGCTCACATTTCATAAGAAATTCCGGTTTTTATTGCATACACCCAATAAAAGACTTTACAGTCGTCACGTTCACACTTCACAGTCGTCACGTTCACACTTCGCAGTCGTCCTTTAAAATTATTCTATATGAGGTGGTAATGCCTGTTCTTTTAGAGACCCGTTTAATATGTACTGAGTCGTATGGTTAAATATAGTAGAATTTGTCGAACGGCAGGTAGTGATCAATCGATATTCTCGAAGTGCAACAAGTATTTCAACAATTTTTAATAGAAAAATTATACAAACGAAGTGAGCTCTTAATTCCACCCAAATTGAAGTAGGCCTTTCCACTCACACCAGTATGATGTGACTGTATCGATGACAGAGTAACGGTATCATGAAATCCGTCCTGAAATAAGTTTAAATCTCTGTAAATTATACGCCAATCGAAACGCTCCAAAATTTAGCTCATTCACGCACTCCGAACAAAAAACGAGTTCTGGAACCTATTGTTCCTGGCAAATTTAATTTCCAGATTATATCTGTGCAAAGGTCTTTTTAAGTTGCGCGTGAGTCTTGATAAACCAGGCATAAGTTCGTAAAGTTTCGATGAGCAATGAACATGAAAGTACTTGTAGAACACACATAAAGCTCCCGCATTCCTCCTGTGGGCAAGAGAATCGAGATAAGAAGTTAAATTAACATCTGCGATCATTCTAGATGCCCGGCCTTGGACTCGATCGAGTGCAGTCAGATGAGCTTTTGGTGCTCCAGTCCAAATGTGAGAATAATACTCTAGTCTGGGTCTTATATAGGTCTTGTAAATTGAAAGTGTTTCAGATGGTGTTAAATAAAACTTACATCGTCGTAGAAATCCAAGACATCTAGCTGCACTAATCGCTGCTTTGTTTATTGGTTCATTCCAGGACATTTTCTTTGTTAAAGTCAAGTCAAGAATCGAAATCAGAAAAGTTGGCAAAAATCCATTATTTCAACCGTGTTGGCTTCACCCCATTCCAGAATTCTAATGAGATCACGCTTAAGGCGATCCTTCATAGCAATACTTTCTGCGAGAACATCGTTTCGTGATGAAGAAGAAGATCAGCAGTATGAGGAGGAGAGTGAGCTGTCATCAATCATCGATGAAAATTAGAAAAAGAGTTGTAGAAACGACGGATCCTTGAGGGACACCAGCGTTTAAAGAATGTGGAGTGAAACCGTGCCATCCACCACCATTTGAATTTTACGACAGAAAAGAAAATTCTCAACACATAGAATTAAAGAACCGTGAAGGCCAACTGCCCTCAGTTTAATAAATCAAGCGCAATGACTTGTGATTCATTAGATTAATGGATACTTCAGTGATCTTCCAAATAATTCAATATTTTCCAAATTGAAGGAAAAATGCCAGAAGACATAGATCGGTGGAACAAACATGAAAGTGGCTTTGACAAGGATTTACAACAATATTTGAGTACAATTGGGGAAATACCATCCGGACCGGCTGACTTGTTTGGGTTAATGTTTGCAAGAACTTTGGCGACAACTCTAGGTCGGAAACTAATGCGGCTCATCGACGAGCTGACTGGCGAGATAACAGGTGGTGTTGAATTAGATTGAGCTAAGTTGGAGTTAGCAGCAATTTTTCGAGCGAAGTGATTAAACTTTTCTTGGGCAGTGGAGAAAATAATTAAATTCTGCTGCAACTCTGCTCTAAACTTCTTCTCGTATTCTAGTTAAGCTTTGAATTTCGTTCGTGTTGCTAGTTTTCTAGCCACCTTGGATTCGGATAGCTGTTCAGCTGACGGGTTTTGGAGATACTTGAAGTGACAGGCTTATTTAAGGGCGATTGCGTTGAGGAAGGAATGAACTGTTCCATTCCTGTGAGAATGACAGAAGACATCAGAATGGCTGCCCAGTCAATATTACCAAAGGTAAAGCAAGGACGCCATTCGAACTCTTGAAAGAACTTGTTCATTTCTAACCAGTCAGCATTTTTAAAGTGCCACAATCGCCGTTTTGGTTGAACCCTCTTTTGAAAAGTCCACGACGTTGAAAATTCCGCTGTAATAAGCCGATGGTCAGAATTCCCCAAAGGAGAACCGACATAGATATTGTATTTCGCTGCATGAGATGTTATGAATAGATCCAAAAGATGACCTGTATCGTTGACCCAATCTGGAACCCTGGTAGGTTGATCCACAAGTAGTTAGATGGTTTAGAGCTGCAAACATTTCGGCCGCCTTTCCAGCCGGTGTAACGGATTTTGAAAATGGAAGCTAATTGTCATTGTGGACGTTGAAATCACCTGCTACAACGATTTCAGCATTTGGTGTCTTCTGAAAGATGTGCTCAATGGAATCTGACAGAATATCAAATCCATAATGGGCTGCTCTGTTTGGAATATTTGGGCTACGATAAAGGCCACACAGAAAGGAGTGTGTTTCAAGATATAGATTTCAACCGAAATAAAGTTGAAATCAATATTCGCATTTTGGCCTAAAAAACTGGGAATGGAATAAGTTATATCGTTGCGAATATATAAGGAATTTTAACATCTAAAGCAGGAAAGTACAAATAAAGGTGATTCAATTGAAATTGTCTAAGGCTATCATTTAGGAGCAGTGGGATAATAAACCAACACGATCTTGACCATGACCATGGAACCTGAAGCAAATTCTATTCATATTCCATATAAAAAAAATCAAGGGAAGGAAAGAGAAGAAATTTTGGTGTCATTTTATTTCGATAGATGCAGGTTATCAGCATACAGCCAAGGAAGGCCTTCACTAACAATTACAGAAAGAGAACACCGACAAATAATAGTGATTGTAATAAGTGTGAATTACCAGTTATAAAAAAAATTATTTGTGATGAAACAAACTGGTCATCATTAAGATCCAGCAATCCGTTCGGCATTTAGAAAACAATAGATCAAAAACTTATGCTCTCTCAAAATACACGAAGCATGAGATTGATAACAATTTATGGGATTCGTTGCTTCTGGAAACAGATTTCTTGACCACGACAGCCTTAATAATAAAATAGTAAAAAATATTTTTTCTGTTCATTGATTGTGAAAGTTCCATTAATGTGACAGCAACACGCACGTATCCTGCTCCCTTCGTATAAATCCATACCTTAAGAAAGATAAATTTGATCCATCGATCTGTATCTGACGACGATGTCAAAACCTCGATAAAAAAACGTAAAATGTGTCCTCGCTACAGCAACAACACACTGAAAAATTGATAGTCAAAAAAGAAGAAAAAGTCATTCCAGGCGAAAAGCACATAAATACAAATAATTTATTTTATTACAAGTCTACATGCAGGCACAAACGTCGCTGAGTTAAAAATTGCTCGTTTGCGCCTGAATGTGGCTGTAAAAAGAGAAATAAAATACGTTCGTGCGATATTTGTCGATCAAAATTTATTTAGCGGAGACACATTTTACGTTTTTATGACACATTTTTCGTTGATGAGTATGATCCCTATTCCTGGTGCTCCAGATTCTTGGCGAGTCACCTACCTTGCAGATGTTGATTCAACAAACCATGAACATCGTTAATGCGTATACAGGAAGTAGTTATGCCTACTGTACTGAAAGTACACACAATGGGGTTTCATTTTCCATGTTTTGCATGGCATTTTCTGATAATATTCTTGTGTTGAAGTCCTCTAGTGAAATTAATGAATATCAGTGTTATGAATCCTCTCTTACATTTGTGTGGTTATGAATCTGATGTCTCATCCGTATTGAGTCGTTGTGCTTCAGATATCTCGAATGTTGGATAGATCAAATCTACAATTTATAAATTACTAGGTTTGCGCAGTCGAATAGTGTTATAACAGAGCAGGTTATAGCAAAAAGTGATATCTTTGAAGAGTAGATTGTTACCGATCAATTTACGTAAAGGTGCTTTAAGCAAAGGTTTTAGCGAATCACTGTTTAAAATACCCAGTAAGTCTGATGATTTCGACGATTTATATAGCTCAAAAATTTTCCAGAATGCTCTTAAATCATATCTCATATCTTACCTGTCAATACTTAACGAACGATATCGATCAAAACATTAGCTATGGTACTGGCATGCTTATTACGGATGTATTAATCGATATGTACCATAAAATGGAAAAAACATTTTTTTTAATTTTTTTGAAAAAACAGACAGTGGTTAGCCTATCTGTTTTTTTGCTATAAAAACTTTTGGTCTCCGATTTGAATGAAATCCGGTACAAACATGCGGTGAGACTTAAAAATAAGCACTGTGTCATCAGTTTTATAATTTTATTTGTTTTATCCATATAATGGCGCTTTTATGTTTGCCATTTTCTCGCATACTTTAACAGTCAGTATTTTAGGAACGATATCGATCGAAATGTTCTCTGTGGTACTAATTTGTTTAACATGGAAATTTGTTGAAGAAAAAACTATCAATTTGATGGAATGTTTACTGTTACTCAGCAAAAACGCCACTATGTGCTACGCCATTACGTTGATGACGATCAAAAGTGACCTGGTTCCAGAAGGCCCTAAATCGTTTCTGCTAGATACAAATAATTCGAAAGCCAGTTCACACGAAACATTTAATCTACGTATATTTGGAACTAGGCCTAACGAATACATTTAAATTGATATCGTTTATATTAAATTGGTATTTAAGAATAACAGAAACTGGATGCTGACAAATAACCCTTTGTAAAAATTAAGCTTCGCCATGATCTAGCAATTCGTTTAGAAACAATAGATCAACAACTTATTCTCTGAACCAACATTCAGTCGCAAACGCAGCTGAATTTAACGGTTCTAAGAAATATTCCCCACATTTAGGCGATAACGTTTTATAGGTTTTATTTAAGTGACCTTTGCGCCTGAATGTGGATTATAAATAAAACGTTTTTTTGGGTTATTGTTGTTGTAGCGAAGACACATTTTATGTTTTTGTAGGTAATTTTACGAAGAAGAGTGAGTGTAAGCGATGGTGGTGCTGTAGATACTAAACGTGTTACATTCATTGTGTAACATTCACAGTAGGTAATTTTGCCGCTTCTAGACTTCCACCACTGGCGCTTCTTCTGTTTACATATTCATTTAGCTTGTCCTCTTAGCAAGGACCGCATATTTCGTTAATCAACAGTAAGACGACACTCCTCATCAAACTAATTATATTTAGGCTTAGTGTTCACTATACCGAGAGTGTGTTGAGTAGCATCCACAATCGAAGTGATTAATACTTCTCAACCAATATTCACTTCATGAGACTGGTAGTTAGATCGCAAAATGCTACTTCTGACCAGATTTGATATTTTTGTTGTGTTTCTTCATTTGTCAGAACTTCACTGGAAAGACGTGTTGTACAGCGTATATAGCTTATATAGCCCATCCAAGGTTGGCTAATCTTATGTGAAAGCGACGCCTACACGTTTGATAAATTTTTATCCGTGACCCAATGAGACATCCATCTACAAGATTTCTGAGGTCTACTGTACATTTTAAGTTGATGATTGTTGATTTGTGGTGCTATTACTACGGTGTATAGTCTTGAGGTTTTTAGAAATCTACGAGTTCTAGCCGATGCTCGTTTCTTACAAGTTATAATGCCATCAATTATTTCCAGTTACTTAAGCAATTATTTGTTGTAATTTGCGCGGTATCCATTTTTAATTGATACGGGTCGTCAGCCGTGTGATCCAAACCATATCTCGTTCTCACCAAAAGCATTAACCCAGTTCTTATCACACACGTACAATTACGATATAGTAGCATTTTGGGGAGGTCAAATGTTTTCAAAAAATTTATTATACGTAAGAAATGCAACAAAATTCAAAGAAAGATTTCGTATTAAGCTCAATCAAACCTTTGTTGCCAAAAGTCTGATAATACAAAAATTACATTCCTTCATTGATTTCATTATTCAAATATCTCGACCTTAATTAAATTTGAGCATCCTTCTTAATCCTATACATTACACACAAAGTTACATTCCAACAAAAAATTTTACCTGGTATGGAAAATTCAGATCCTTCCAAATTATATTAATTTCGAAGGACGAGCCAAAATTTTATCTCGATTTCATTTGAATTCAAAATTAAAACGAAAAATACCAATTTAATTCTTATAAAATGAAAAAAAAATCGGTATAATTTCGATCCTTAAATAAATAAACAAATCGAAATAAAATCTACACGATTTTCGTGATAAAATGTAAAACACTTTTCCTAATTATAGCGATTTAATGAAATGACAAAGTGGAAAGCGACGTGAATAAATTCGAAAATCAGAAATACTTGCCCAAAAAACTGAATTTAGTCCGAAAACGTGAAAAATTATTACACCGATTGTAGCAAATGATGCTACAGCTTAACAATCTATATAAGCAGATTGATTAGTTTTCACCCGCGCGTACATATATCGGTCTAAACTGGAATTTATGGTTTTTGATTTATAATGAAAATTGATTTTCCTTTTGTGTGTTTCACGAAATGAAATATTGGGTCATATAAAAAGTCGCTTATAGGTTTTACTTCTTCAGCAACAGTTGGGTTGTTTATTTGTTGGGCAGAATGTTTTCTTCCTCAATTGGTAGCTTTCATAGCTTTGTTATTGCACTTTATTAACGCAATCCGAACTAAGCCATCTGAAGCTGGATAAACCTCCATCACTCTACCCATTTTCCAGCGTGCTGGTGGCAGGTTATCTTCCCTCAGAAGAACGACGTCTCCTACCATTAAATTACTTGAGGTTTCTTCCACTTTCTCCGTTGTTGTAACTCCTGCAGATAATCGCTGGACCATCTTCTCCAGAAATCATTTACTATTTTTTGCACCAGATGCCAGCGGGTTTTAATAGAGTGAACGTCTTCGTTGGACTCAGGAGCCATCTTCATTAGCCCACCTATTAGGAAATGCCCAGGTGTTAGCATTTCAAATCTCTCTGGATCATCTTACAAAACGGTTAATGGTCGAGAGTTTAAACATGCTTCGATTTGGATTGTCAATGTTGTTGCTTCCTCAAAAGTTAATGTTGTCTCCCCTTTTACCTTTTTCAAGTGTGTCTTCACTGATTTTACGCTTAAAGTTGTTTCATCCTGCTGTAACAAACCGGCTAGTTTTGGTTCTAGATATGCTATATTTTCTCTATACGTTGTTTAAATAACCGTTCAGCACCAGAAAAGGATTATTGGCAGCTTTTGGCTTACTGGCAGTTTGGCTTTTTGTAAACATCCACATAACCCTAATATCCCATCTTTGTCGATGAATGGGCTCAATGCAGATACCTTGGATCTGGAATGCAACAGTTTTTGCCACTAGATGGTGGTGATGCCAACATAAATCATACAAAATTTGTACGGTGAGAATGCTGTGAGTGCCTGACGAAACAAGAACTGGTTTGCTCGGTTCCGTTGCAAAAATGTGGATATCATAGATGCACATCTCTCCAGCCATTGAAATTTTACAATCGGTGGAGCTAGATCGGCACGCAAGTAGTTGAGAAATGGCGGGGGCAGTAAAAATCAACCACATGAGACTTGGGTATTATTTGAGCAGAACAGTTTTCAAAAAGAAACTCGAAGTTTGGGTGCCAAATGAATTAGTGCAACGAAATTTCATGAACCGAATTAATATTAGTGAAATGGTGCTGAGTCTCAGCGAAATCGAACCATTTTTGAAAGATAAGTGTTTATGGGGCTAGTGACCCTCCACAAACTACTTCAAATCCTGGATTGACGGCAAACAAGGTTATAATGTGTGTTTGCTGGGATTGGAAGGGAATTATATCCATTATGAGATGCTTCAACGTGACAAAACGATCAATTTGGTCCAGTACTGTCTAAAAATCGACCGTTTGAACGAAGTAGTCAAGAAAGAGCGGCTTGAGTTGCCTAACAGAAAGTGAGTTGTGATCCATCATGACAATTCGCGGCCAAACCAATCTTTGATGAGCCGACAGAACAAATTAATCGACTATGGTTGGGAAGTGTCCGACTACGGTTTTCTGGATTGACGGCAGACAAGGTTTTATTGAGTGTTTAGTGGGATTGAAGGGAATTGTTCATTTTGAGCATCGTGGCAAACCCATCAATTCGGTTCTGAACTGTGCACTACTCGACCGTTTGAACACAGCAATCCAGAGAGAGCAGCAAGCATTAATCAACAGAAATACAGTCGTGCTCGATCATGATATAATTTGCGGCCATATACGTCTTTTATGATTCGACGGGACAAATTGAAGGACTTTGGCTGGGAAGTTTTGATGAATCCACCGGTAAAGCCCAGACCTTCCATCGTCTGAATTTGTTTTGGTCTCTGCGAAACTCTATTGATGGTAAAAAATATTTGCAGACCGAAGCGCCACTAAAAACCATTCTGCAACGACGGAATTATAAAGCTTACAAACCGTGGAAACTTCTTATATTAATTTGAAATGTAAGAACATAAATGGATTTTGAAGGATTAAATTGCTTTTTCCGCTATATTTGATAGATTTACCATTGACATGCTCAAGGTGATTATAATACTGTATAAAAAGCACCCATTAAGACAATGTATCATACAGTGATCTAAATCAAAATGAAAATATATATCTGAAAGCTAAGGACGTCTAGCTGTGTGTGACAAGACGTCTTCGAATTTATTTTTTGCCGTATATCGAAAATCTATCATCATTAATCACCTACGTGATATATTAACTTTCGGTTGGGATTTTTTGTTGTTGCCTTTAATGTTAATGTACTATATATATCTGTTGGATTTAGTTTCCGAATGTTTTTTTCTATATATTTATATGATATTGTATTTGTGGTTGATGATGATGGTTGATTTTCAAATTGAAATAAATTTTCATATTTTTTCTTTTTTCCAACATTTTATTTTCTATTTCCTGTTTTTCATGTAAATTTTATTTAATTTCCTGTTTAAAGCTCGTCTATATACCATTCATATAATGACTGTGGTTTTGTTAAATTGAACATATAACTAGGTTTTAATGACAAGGGATGTTGAATATTTTAAATAACCAAAGGATGGGCTATTGTAAATTGAGTTTATTGTACTTTCAACTAAGTTTTATATTTATGGGAGTTGTTATATCAGCTTGTGCTTTTTCTACTTGTCATGTCGATAAATTACCAACTGATCGAATAATATAAGTTTCATTGTATAGTTCTCTTATTCAACAATAATAATATTGCAATGTTAATATTCTAAAGCTTAAAGTATAAAATCCCAAATAATTTTCTTTTATTTAGCTTCCAATCGACCAAGCCTCCAATCGACTGAATTGGGAAGTAAGTTAATAATTTCCTCTATGACAATACCACATCTTGACACACCGACACATAAAATGTACATTCCTGAAATATTAAATAGATTTTTGAAATGTTTTGAAAATACGTGTCGGTAATGTCGATAATACTGTCATTTCGATCTACTGTCATAAAATCATTAATATCAGCAATTCCTTGATAATATCGGTAATGTAGCGATAATGTCGTTTATAGTCGATATCGTGAGTAGTGATAATTTTGATAATGCGGTACCGATAGTATCAATAATAATGATAATATTTGTAACATCGATAATTTTGATAGTAGTATCGGTAATATCGATAATGTCGATAGATAATATCGATACTGCAGGTAACATAAGTTTTGTAAGGTAGTAAACATAAAGGTCGTAATGAAGAGTAATTCCGATCAATTAATGGTGGCAGTTGCGATATTAGTAACGAAGTAGCTTCATAATGTATAGGTGACCTACTTAGTAACAAACAAATCTACTGTGGGTATTACTAATTATCATCACCATTCAACTACGGAGAATGCTACCCCACATCTGGAGTAATGGGTCAGAAGTAATTTCGATGGTATCGGCAATAATGGTAACAATAATGTCGATAATGCGGTACCGATAATGCAGTACTGATAATGTCAATAACGATGATCAGATTTTTAATGTCAATAATTTCGATATAGAAGTATCGGTGATATTGATAATCTAATAAAAGTTATCGACGAAAGCGATATCGGTAACATTGTATCGGCTATCTTGATAATGTAGGTCAATGCTGTTTAAATAAAGTTTTCAATATAGTCTCAATAATATCGGTAATACCGATGGTGTAAATATTAATAATGTTGATAAAAGCGACACCGTTAATTTCAGATATGAAGGTAACAATAAGGTCGATAATATGGTATCGATAATTCGATAGTGAAGGTAATGTTTATAATGTCGAAAGGAGTTACATCGTTGATTACATCGATATTGTCCATAATATCAGATATGTCGGTAGAAACCAAACAGTTGGTAATGAAGAGTAATACCGATCAAAAAATGGTCGTAGCTGCGATATCATTAATGAAGTATCTATTATCATCATAATGTGAGGTTTTTGTAAATTGAGTTTTTTTAACTAACAATCGACTTTCCAATCCCTTTCTAATTTAACATAATATCGCTTATATCAGTAATCCTATGATAATGTCGGTCATATCGATAATGTAGTACCGATACCGTCAATAACGATGCTAAAATTTTAATGTCGATAATTTCGATAGAAGAATCGGTGAGATCGATAACCTACTTTAAGTTATGTCAGTAGTTACGATAATGGTGGTAATGAAGTGTTACATCGAACAATCAATGAGAGTAAATACGATATCGGTAATGCTGTATCGGTAATCTTGAAAATGCGGGTTAGTATAGTGTTAGCAATATGGTCAAAAATGATTTTCATCGTTGTCTGAAAAAACGTTTCGATAGTGTTAATCATGTAAGTTATATCGATGATGTTGATACTGTAAGTAATGTTTATAATTAATAATTAGCGAAATCGGTAATTTTAGTAATTTTAGTAATGCATCGGTAGCGATTTAGCCGATAAAATGGTATCGATAGTGACAGGAATGTTTTAAGTATCGATAGAAGTTTTGGTAACATTGAAACTGTAGGAAATATCATTTCTGTCGGTAGTTACAATAAAGTTGGTAATGAAGAGTAATATCGATCAATTAAGGATGGTATTTGCGATATAAGTAACAAAATATCGGTAATCTTTATAGTGTTAGTTTTTATAAATTGAATTTGTTCTTTCCAACTAAACTTTATATTAATGAGAGTTGTTATATTATATGGTGCTTTTTCGAATGGCCATGGTGATAAATTAGCAACCGATCGAATCATATACATTTCGTTTCGAATCGTATTCTGAAGTTAAAATTATAATTTTTTATTTTCCTCTATTTAACCTTTTCAGCTTCTAGAGATTATCTCTTGATGTGTCAATAATGCAGTTTCAGTAACATTGATAATAATAAAGAACGTCTGAAATTAGGTTAATGTAATGTCGATCTATTGCCATAAAGCCATTACTTTCGATAATATTATCAATCCCTTTATAATGTCGGTAATATCGATAATGACGGTGATGTCAGAGCAATGATAATATCAATAATAATTGTAATATTTTTAACGTCGATAATTTCAAAAGGAGTATCAGTAATTTCGATAATTTAATATTAGTTATTTTGGTGGTAATAAATAGTGAAATGTTGGTAGTTTTGATAATTAGTGACATCACTTATTTAGGTAATGTCAGTATTGATAATGTCGATCCTACCAATGTCGATAATATGGTATCAATAATGAACGCAATGTTTTAAGCGTTGATAATGTCTATAGGTAATATCGATATTGTTACTTTCATCGATATTGGTAGTTATCATAAATGTGACAATGAATAGTAGTGATACTGATCAATTAGAGTGGGAGTTGTGGTATCAGTAATGGAGTATCTGCATAATGTGGGATTATTGCAAATTGACTTTTCAACTTAACATTCTGTTTATGAGAGAGGTTATAACAGCTGGTATTTTTGCTACTTACCATGTCGATAAATTACCAACCAATCGGATTATGTATATAACCTTGCAGTTTTCAACGTATATCTGGCAAAGTCCTTCAAGTGAGATTATAAAGTATAAATTTGCTTTGATTTATCAAGATGTAAGTTTACAATTTTCCTTGAGAAAATTATATAGGCATCGATCATCTCCCGTGATGAAGGATGATCGTAGCAGAGGTAGAACGTGCTTCCTTCATAAATTATATTTGTTGCTTAAAACTTGGACATCAATGGAAAGAATTACAGATACGAGCAAAATGGTAAGTATCTAGCGCCAACTTACACTCTGGTATCGATGGTACAAAAACTACCGTCTTGAAACGGACGGGAGACAGTTTTAACGATGGCGTGACCTTAAGTATACCATTTATTAAATTATAACGAGGAATGATATCACACATCAATTGGGCCACAATCCACTCTCATTTCTGTTTATTGAGGCAAACGTAAAATTTTATGTTTCACCTGCGCCTCAATTCCATATATGCTGTAATTGAGGGTTTTAGTGGTTCATCGAAGGCTTACCCGTTTTAATGTCAGTGATTTAGTTTTGACAATTCAGTTCGGTAGTATTGATCATGATAAAGAACGTTAGAAATAAAGTGAATCTAATGTCGATATACTGTCCTAAAGTCATTAATGTCGCTAATATCAGCAATCCGTTAACATCGGTAATATTTATGATGGCGGTAATGTTGATAATTAACGACATTTAGGTAATGTCAGTAATGATAATGTCGATAATGCGGCTTTTATAATTTCAATAGTGTCGGTAATGTCGATGTATAATATCAGTTACGTCGGTAGTTATGATATTACTGGCAATAAAGTGTATGTCGATCGAATAATGTAGTAAATTGCTATATCGGTAGTGGAATTTTAGTAATCTCGATAATTTGGACTAGTGGTGTTGTTTGCATTATTTAAATATATTTTCAAAATGATCTAAAAATCCACGTCGGTGATGCCAATAATGTCTGTGATTAAGTGTTGGTTATGCAGTTTCGTTAATATTGGTATTGACACAAGGTCAGAAGTAACGTTAATTTAATGACGATATACGGTCAGCCCGCAATCGATGCGGTGTTGGTTATAAGAGTGTCAGTAATGATAATGTCGAACTTAAAAGTGAAAGAACGATGGTAAGAGTGGGATCACCTATTTCGTCAAGTGCGGGATCACTAGGATCGTCAACCAGACCAACGTTTTTAAAGTAGTTTTGTATTCACCAACCCACTTTGATAAATTCTACGGCTGAGAATGCAGCGTTCACCTCCTTCAGTATTGCATTATTTTTAATCTTGATTATAGAAAAATTTAGTGATTAAGATTATTGTTATCATCTTGTATACAAAGAATATCTCAGTATGTTAAATATTTCTATTATGATACTCATACGCCCAAATGTTTCCTTTCGTGTAAAATGATTTATCGTCGACGGAACTCAGTGTAGTGCGTATATTGTCTTAAGATGGAATTTTTACAACATAATACACGCATCCGCTTACCGGCACGATATATTAACATATCATTTCGAACTAAAATATTCAAAGTGGTCTAAAATAGTCAAGTAAGTTCGATTGCTGCTTGTATTCTTTAAGTTGATGTCAAAAATAATACTAACTGATGGCTCGAATATCATAAGACCCGCATGAAGATAGATTTAATCAAACGGCCGCTTCGGATACGTTTGCGGCGACTTGTCCTGCAAATCGTGGATCATTTGTATAAACTTCATCTTTCACATTGCGTCAAAGAAAAAAGTCTAAAGGTGATAAATCGCAAGATGTCAGTGGGCAATTGTGATCACCTCTTCGAATATTAACACGGTCAGGAAATTTTTCTCGTATAAAATTGTAATTGTTTGGTTGCCTGTGCGGCACGGTGTGCCCTCTTACTGAAAATCCATTCACCGTAACAGCTGTACGAGCCTTATTTTAGAAAAAGTAAGGTCCAACTATCTCTCCAGTCGAAAAATCACCACAAATAGTGACACGTTGAGCATGGAGAGGCTCTTAAACAATCATGCTTGGAATTTCTGAGCCCCAAATGCCCTCAGGTGAAAATGGCCCTCATCACTGAAAATGATTTTTCCAATCATTTTGATGTATTTTGATGAAGGACCCAATCAGCGAAGATACGACGTTTATGGTGCGCGACCGATTTTTCTTCAACACTACGGGTAACAGCAGCAATATTCTTACTTGTTATTGAGCGACGCACATGGTTTCGATTTTTTACATCACTAACTTGTCCAGCTCAAATGTTCTCCCCAGTTTGACTATTGCCAGCCGTGAAGGATATTCAGGATGACCAACAAGTGGTTAAGTTATGAAGTACTGGGACTGTAAGATTTTCACCATATTTTAAAAGACCCAATACATGGTGGGTTCAGGTGCAACTGATAAAACACAGATATGTCTTAAAAAGGCGCTGTAAGTATACAAAGTAGATATTCGTCAGTTCGATGATACTTCATCATTGACAACATTTTTTGTTTATCAATATCTTCATCATATAGAATCGTATCGACACGTGGTTTTTGTTGTATACGCAAAGCTCCCCAATAAAATGTTCAAATCAATATTGGATATATACATAAAATATTGTTCGGGCAAAACATACGTTTAAGCACATATATTTTATTTCACAACAAACGCACAAAAAAAATATATATTTTATGGCACAAATTTTATGGTTTTTATAGCAAATAAAAACCATAAAAAAGCAGTGGGGAAGCAATAACATCCAACAATAAAACCATAAAACATTTCCAAGAATTACGTTTTTTGCGTTCTTCTCAACTTCTTTGATTGGGATTTGATGGATTTTATACTTTTTGTGCTTAACGAACACAAAAAAGCGAAATAAGCATGGAGCTTTCTTCCGTTTAAGCGTATGTATAAATATAAAGAAACGTGTATCTGCGTGTATATAGATAACGCAAAAAGAAAAATTGATAAACGGTTATATGTTATTGTACGCGAATAAAGATTTCATTCTTCCGCAACAAATCTATACCATATACCCATATATCTACTATGGATATGTGGAATATCCAAAAATTCTATTTTCATTTCGATAGAATATGAATGATTTCATTTTATTTATAGATGTTTGGATAAATATAATAGATATTCAAATATAAATGTGAAAATGGTGAAAGCTTCACTGTAAATATGTATATATGTTGAATGTTTGCAATAAATCGAAGTGATTTCTGAGCAATTTGTATATCGTTAACAATATGAATGATTAATTGTATCAGTAGATGAGTCCACGATAAATAAAAAGCTCTGTTGTTCTATATAGGTGTGACACACCTATAGACAATGATAAGTGAGCAGCGCACATGAGGCAAGTTCCTCATCCAAAACCATGAAAATCGATGGTTTTGGCCGTTTAGCAAAATAGGTATGGGTCTGAATAACTAACTGTGTGGATCACGTGATAACTTTGCGTCTGCATATTATATACAAATTGATTATGGGCGAAAGCTTTTTTCCAGTTAGTCACACATTTTTCAAAATGCTTTAAATCTATTTAAATACGAGGGAAGAGTGAGAAGTCTGGGTGAAATTGCAACAGGGGGTGTCACAAGCGAAAATGGGGGTGCCACAAGCGAAATCTCAAATGGCATTTGTCAGTATCGTCTGTCACTAGACCAAATTAGTTTTCGGACAGATCTGTCATTTATTTCAGTTTTGACAGCGATTTAAAACAGACAACCCATTGTTTGATTTTATAAACATGGAAAAACATGAACTTCTTGTGTATTATGGGGACTCTTTGATCGTCAAGACTCTTCACCATCATCACCATTAAAATGATTCACAAGTGGTTTGCTGATTTAAAGAGTGCTTTCTTTTTTTCTTCGTTTTGTAACTGTGGAAGAAGGTGGATCCAACACGATTCATCACTGGAAATGAAACAGTTAATTTATACTGGCGACTCTGCGCTGAGAAAGGCTAAGGCGGTTTCATCGGCCAACACGGTCATGGCCTCAGTTTTTGGGATGAACTTGGTATAATCCACATCGATTATTTTCAAAAAGGGAGAACAGTCGACGATAGATATAACTGCAACATATTTGACCGTTTTAACCATGTTTTGAAAAAAAACGACCGCATTTGGCAAAGAAAAAAAATCTCTTTCATCAATGAACGGGTGTACACGTGTATAGTTGCCATGGTCAAAATCAACGACTTATGCTTCCAATTATTTTCACTTCCACCATATTCTCCAGACTAAGCCCCTTGCGACTATTTCCTGCTTCCGAACTTGAAGAAATGGCTCGAAAGAAAGAGATTCAGCTCTAATGTGGATATCATCGATGCCACAAACGCCAATTTTGAAGGGTTGGAGAAATCGTATTATTCGAAAAGGATCAAAAAGGAGACGATACGTTTAAAAAAAGGTGTTGCCCAAAAATATGATTTATTTATTTTATTCAAGTCACCAGACTTCTCACTCTTCGCTCGTATCATTGGGATGGAAACAGTTTTCAATGTTCATATAATGATCGAAAAACATGAATTCGCAATGAATCTCTACTAAAGGGTGTTTTTTTAGGAGGTTTGTTTTTCCGATAGATGTCGTTTTATTTTATGACAGTTGTTTTGACAGCTCAAAGTATTCAATTAAAAATGTTTATAGAGCACTTCGTGAATTTTATGGTGCACATAATCGTCCGTCAGAGACCACCATAAAGAACGTAATTACCAAATTTCGGTCTACATTCACTCTTTTGGATGCCAAGCCACCGACAAGAATGAGAAGAGTTCGTACAGAAGAAAATATTGCTGTCGTTGAGGCCAGTGTCGAAGAAAACGACAATTTATCGATTCGTCGTCGTGCTCAGCAAATTGGACTTTGTCCATCGACTTTATGGAAAATTTTACGTAAAGATTTGGGTCTGGTGCCATACAAAATTCAATTGGTGCAAGAATTAAAGCCACACGACCATCGTTTGCGCCGTGAATTCAGTGATTGGTCGTTAAATCAATTGAACGAAGATCCATTTTTTTACCGTAAAATTCTCTTCAGTGATGAGGCGCATTTTTGGTTAAATGGATACGTCAACAAACAAAATTGTCGCATTTGGAGCAAAGATAATCCACACGCCGTTCAAGAATTACCAATGCATCCTGATAAATGTACTGTTTGGTGCGGTCTATGGGCTGGTGGGATCATCGGTCCATATTTCTTTAAAAATGAGGAAGGACGACGCGTTACCGTGAATGGAAATCGATACAGAACCATGTTAAATGAGTTTTTGTTGTCAAATCTTGAAGATATGGATATGGATGAAATGTGGTTTCAACAAGATGGTGCCACTTGCCATACAGCTCGAGAAACAATCGACTTATTGAAAGAAACTTTCAACGACAACATTATTTCGAGAAATGGTCCGGTGAATTGGCCTCCGCGTTCGTGCGATTTGACGCCACTCGATTACTTTTTGTGGGGATACGTGAAGTCATTGGTTTATGTGGATAAACCTCAATCGATTGACGCTTTGGAAACCAATATTCAACGTGTCATTGCTGACATACGCCCTCAAATGCTTGAAAAAGTGCTGGAAAATTGGACCTCCAGAATGACATTTGTGAAAAATAGTCGTGGTAGCCATATGCCAGAAATTGTGTTTAAATGTTAAATGCCAAAAAATTATCTACCAAATAAAAAAAAATTTTGGTCATTTCATAATTTTATATATGTGTTTTATTCAAAAAAAAAATCGGCAACCTCTTAAAAAAACACCCTTTATATACAGTTTAGTGCGAGACTGTTGATTTGGATTTGAGAGATCTATGCTCACAACAATATTCTGGTCAACTTTCATTGAACCCAAAATTCATGAACCCACCATCATTTATTTCAATCAAAATGTTAAAAATATGCCCCAGAATTCATACAACCGGAACTGTGCTTTCATTCCGGTTGTATGAATTCTGGTCATTGACGAAATTCTTGTTAAACGTAATGAGTCCGCTATCATCGATGTCTGGTTCTGAAAGTGTCCAGAAACCAACCCAATGTCTTATCAGATTTAACCCAAAGCACTCATATTAAACCTGTGTTGTCTGGATAACATGTGAACTTCGAAAAGTTATACTCCCATAGCAAACGAACACTTCAACTGTTTCTGTGTCATCGTTTTTCGGTTGTAAGATTAAACGCTCAACTTTCTCCGAAGTATCATCTGGATTTAGTACTATGAAAATTCACTGCTATTTATTGGTTCTACTAATGTTAACTTATGCATCGACTGCTGGTTGCTGGTGATTTAAAATGAAATCAAATAATTGCAAATCCTAATTGTTTGTAAAATATCGCTTGTGAGACTGTAACTTGAACTCCATATCTTCGACTCCTCTCCTAACCACCATAGAGCTTATTCTCTCCCTATTCAGTTACACCCTTCCTTACATCCTTCATTCGGTGAACCTTGTTCACCTGCCTTTCGATACAGGTGTGCTATAAGGTGTGGAACGTGTTCAGCACTTTTTCAGGAATGTCGACTTCACCAGAGTTTGTTCAATCAAACATCCACACCGATTGATTTTCATTTGATATGGCTCTCTCTCGAACAAGGTGCTGGCCTTGTAATTACTTTCTACCGTTTAAACTGGGATTCTCTGGTAGCTTGGCAAAATATTGTACTATATTCATCGCAGACGATAAAGAGATTTTATTTTGCAGTTATAGTAAAACTGTCCTTAACTCCTTGAATAATCCATGATTTAAAGAAATTTTTAAATCTTCTCGAATCTATCGACTGTTCCAATCGAACCAACGAACTTTTTGACTGTTTGGGTAAAACTGGTTTCCGCTTGTATTTCATAGGTCTTGAAATAGCTGGTGCTTTACCTCTTCATTAACAAAACAATAAAAAACGTTGCTGTATTGAATTTTAGGCTGACGTGGTGAGCTTTACCCCTACTTATCGTATAAGGCGGAATGCTTTGTCAGACAGTTAACTTAAAACAAACCATTTACGATCTTTCCCTGAAAATGGACAATTTGAGAGTATTGATTTAAATACTTACTGGCTACGGTCGTTCAAAAAATTCCCTGCATTGCATTAGACGTGTCAGTGATGGCATTGAGTAAATAAAGTGCATAAAGCTTTATATTTTCGGCAAGCGTAGTATTATTGTTCATTAATCTGCCGAAACCGTCTATTGACTACCATATTGGAGAGTGCTGCCTGTCCAATTCTTTTGTTGATATCGACCTTCTTAAATATAACGGGTAACATGAATCCGAGCCAATGTGCACCAACCGCACATTGGCTCGGATTCATTTCTATCAGCAGTATATCGTAATCAAGTGGGATACGATTATGTCTATGGCCACGTATAGTTATATTATATATAAAACAGTATTCCTCAAGAGCAAAAGCACCATTGATAGGACATCTTAATGTTTACTCTCAATAGCTGAATATTTTAAATACCGAATATAATTAAATTAAACAACATCAAAACAATTATTTCGAGAAAATTAAACTTTTCCAATTTCCAAACTCAAAACGAAAAAAGCTTTATTGGATTTCCATTTCATTAGCAAATCCATTTTTAGCTTTTTCCACCTTTGCCGCAAACACAATATCTTTTATATACTCACGCGCTTATCGCGAGAATTTAATGTGTACGTGATTTCATAAAAGTTTTTCAATTTAAGAATTTAGACAATTTCCGTTGAATTTTTACAAGATCATTGGAATTTTTTGGTACAACAATGGGATTGTTGTTTGTTTCTTTCTTAAACAATTTCTTAAAGGTGATTTTTTTTCCAACCCATAAAGACAATATCCATTACCTAAACATATTAAAATTGTTATTCCAAATTTGAACAACAAGCTTTTGCTATTCTTCAACTCAATGCGAATATGGGAAAACATAAAAGCTCATATTGTATAAGGAATTTAACTTACTATAGCAGGATAGGAGCACCTTGGTAACAAATCAGTACTCAAATGTATGCATTGATCCGTTAACGTCATTACTTGGTTTAGGTTTACAGTCTAACAAGAGCTTATTAAGACGTCAAACATCGATTTGAAATTATTGATCCTCCCGTTGCTATAAATTTTACCATTTAGGCGCAAGATAATCGTATTTTTGACAAAGTATGATGACTCACGGTTACAAAACTTTATAAGGTTACAAAAAAGTAAAGTTTTGATTCTGATACAAAAACCAGGCTATTCAACGTAAGGTAAGATGGCGTAAGGTAAGATGTAAATAAGCGAACCACGAAAGAATTGGGAGTACCTTGAGTTCTCGCTAAAAAAAGCCTACTTATGCCTAGAACCACATCACATTCACAATATTATACCCACAAAGTGTATCAGGTAGGAAAGCTTAAGACGAACATTTTTTCGACACATCCAATAAATTAGAAACAACAATTTGAGTGACATTGAAAAAATACCAAAAATTTATTTTTTGGTCTCTCGACTAATTTTTGTCTGCCAATTTTAATTATAACTCTAATTGACATTTTCCACACAAACAAACAATACAATCAAATTAAAAATTTATTTTTGCTTAATTTTCGGAAAAACCGGGACGATATCTGTCACGAGCTTATATAACATACTTATCTAAATATTTAAAATATTTATATCGTGTTACGAGCATGACTCAGTAGTGTTTGAGAGCTAAGTTACATCAGATGCCAGAATTGATTCAATAATTAACTATTATTTTCATATGTAATGGGTTTGACATCGATTTTAAATCTTATTTGTGATTTAGAGTAGGTAAAAGTTCATCTTATGTCTGTAAAGCTGACTATGTAAGCCAAGTGGGTATAAAATGGTTTGGATCATCGCGCTTTTCGAATTCATTCAATGTATTTATCCATTCCATCATTATGGACACATAATAGTCATTTAGTCAGTCATGAGGCTTGAAACCGAGACGAGTGTACTTTCGATTATGAGTCACATAATCTCGTTTGCCAAATTTATTTGGTAGTCTAGAACAATGAGTGGGGTAAGAGTTAATCCTCTTAACTACATTCAAAGACTTGTTTGACTGGGTATTGTGGGAGCATAGTCACACCACACCGACTGCAGTACTTGAGATGGATGTGGGTCTGCTGCCAATGTTTCTTTGAATCAGAAGGTGTACAGAGTAAACATACGCTCACCTACAAGTCAGAGACAAAAAATTGAGACCTTCTGGACATTGGTAAATATGGTGAAACAAAACTGCCCACGTGCCATCGGACAGTATGATAGGCAATTTTAAGAGCAGAACTCCATGCAACACAGTTAAACTAAATAGATTGTCGTATCTGAATTATCTTTGAAATTCGATTGACTCCCATACTGATTCATCGAAATTTGATCGTAATTGCCTTTAATCAGACAAAGCAGTCTGAATGAGAATTCACTGGATGGCCATTCACATGGATAAAACAGAACATTATTGTGAGAACTGAGCTCTAGGAAAGACGTCATCAGCTCTTAAGGAAAATATCGACCATCACTACACTCATCTGCACCGCAGAAGAGATACGACCGCCTCATCTCTTGTTGCTTATCCAAAATCTTCTTTTTAATAATAAATTAGTAAGGATCCCAGTCTTTCTTGAATTATGAAAGACGCACTTTGAAGATCTGGTTGAGTATTCTTATGAAGCATTGCTCGAGACTTACTACAGGGTCTCGGAGAAGATGAAGTATTCGAGTCCTGAGTGACGTGAGAAAATTGAGAGAATCCAGCTACCCCAAGTCAGATGCTTTCTAGACCATGCACGACGAATTGGAACGGTTCCAGTCTAGAGGTCTCAAAACTATCAATAAGAACGCCAACGAAGAGTTTCATAAAGTAATGTACTATACTCATGTTATGAAAGGGTTTCGAGTATACAATTTTTAAAATATCTAAACAAATTGAGCAAAAATGCTCAGACTGAAGTTTCAGGTTGGACCGATATATTGAATGAGATTCGCTTGAAAAAGTTTATTACTGTAACCATCCAAAAGAAGCTAGACTAATAACGTCTTGGATACTGCGTCGCTGCAGTATATGTATACATATATTGTTGAGATATAAAAATCGATAGATTGTAAGGACAAAAAAATAGAATGATAAGACCAGAGGTTAATATGAACGCTAAAGGAAAAGTGGGGCTGCATGTCAATTAATAATGGTGAAATGTTATCAAACTGTTGTACTTATAGATCCTCACACTTACAGCCGCAAACGTTACTATATGTCAAATATGTGCGAATGGAGAAGCATATTTCGAAATACAGAATTAGGCAATGTTGCTTAGAGGATATCTAAGTGAAACAGTTTGAACATTAATGACTAACTAATTAATGAGTATAGTTGTCTGATTAAGGTGCTTCACTATCCGTAAGGCAAATCTTTAAACATATTGTAATATTTGGAACAGTTTCAACACACCAGCTGTTTTACGATGAACGTTTACGATCAACAAGGTTTTGTTTCATTTCTCTTTATATATTTGGAAGTATAATCCTAGAAATATATAAAGCGAATCGATTAGAATGAACAAATTGGTGAACTCCAGCTCACTTAAATAATCTCCAGTCCTGATCAATTGAGAATCGATTTGTACTTATAATCATATATCGCCAGCAATTATCACCAGTAGTGTCTTCTGAAGTTGCTAAGTCTAATCCGCACCATAGGGTAGAACGGTCATAATCTTGACTAAAGAGCTTTACTCATTCATTCACATTTAGGGTTTGATTTTTTCTATCCTATAAGAACAATTGAGATCACACATAGTTTATCAACCGGCTCATTAAATTAGCAGGATGATACGTCATGTCATTTCAATGAGTACGTAGAGAGGTGAAGTTTAACTGTAAGGAAGGCTTTGTGAATCCTATAGACTTAAGTGATGATCCAATCAGGTACTCGCATATAGTTTATCCATCGTTAAAACCCACAACCACTTCTCGCCGTTCTCTCTGAAAAAGCTATGTATTATTAGTAGACAAGTGATACTTCACGCTTAGGACAACAGTCAAGTTTGGGGAAAGTTTCCGTAAAAGTAAAAATTTCCATTTAAGTGAAGGGTGACGATGTTTCTTTGAGGGGTAGCCGTAATCATTACAAATTGTTTCAGGATTATCTATTATGCTTCATGATTAAGGACGACCAATCGGTTCACTCGAGACTTTATCTTTAATGGGATACCCATATAGCATGTTGTCTTGAAATAAAGTATTGGTGCTACGTTTGAAGAGCCTGCACACATTTGATTAGACACCAATTTACGGGGTTCCAACGACCAACCAATTTCGCTTTATATGGCGGGTAAGACGACGAAATTTGCACATTAAATTTATTAGTTATTGGTTATTAAGAATGACTTTCGGTATGAGGTTGACTGGGAACAACTACAGGTGCTTTATAGGTTTAAAGTGAAGATGTTTGTTAATTCTTGCAAAATTTTACGACATCCAAGGCCCCAAATGTTCTTTCAAAGCCGACCATGGTTAGTACAAAAGAGGTATGTAGAACTGTAAGTACCTCATCCCAGATCAAGTAATGGGAAGACGTTATTTTATTGTTCTAAATAAACTTACCAAGTACGTTACGCTCAAAGCTCAAGCAAAAAGTTGAATTTATTAGAGATGAAATATTTTATGTGCAGGAAGTTCCCAAAGACTCAAATAACTATACGAACGCGATAAATTTATCAGCAGAGAGTTTCAAAAATTGTTAGAAGATTTCGGAAAATACCCCTGAACGAGTTATCCGTTACATAATTTCTGCTATAAAGGCATGTATAACAGCAGGTCATCGTACTTGGGCCACTCACTGAAACACAGTGCTCCCACTTTACGGAGTTGTTTCGGTATTTGGATGTGATCAAACTATATATAGACACGCAGACAAATGTCAGCTCAGCTGTTGCGTAAATAAATTTTATCGACGATCACAAAGTAAAGTTCACTATTATCGGATTGAATGTAGCCAATTTCATGGCGAATTTCGGAAAAAGTTGAGGTATTACGTATTAGCCAGGTGATAATGTTTTTGCAAGAAATTTTTCCCAAAGTCCTTCCTTATCCCCATTATTATTTTATGAGAAGGTCTTAACAATCTCCACTGTATGTCGATGTTTGTTCACGACCCCATATATGGACACGATATATAGTGGTTAAGTTCATGTAATACCATGAAATTAGCCACTGTACTACATGGATATAGTTAAATCACCTATTTTGATAATATAGGTTAACCGTTAAGTGGTGTCTAAAAACTGAAACTTTTTCGGGTTTGATTGTGCTATAGGAACCAGCAAACAATGAAAAGTTTTGAATCAATTTGGAGCCAGTTTCGTCTGGGACTCATAATATATTTATAGAGCAATACGTTCTAGACTAGTTAGAAACTAGTAGTTCACTGGTTTGTATCAAACTGCGGTCCAATACGGCGATTCAGTAAAATTTAGCAGTTGCAGAGTCTGTGCACTGATGCAGAGTGCACTGACAAAGTGGCACTGCGGTAATTAGACCCATTCCCGGCGAGGCTGAGAACTGCAATGCTTCCTCCTGTGTTATCCCTCCCGTTCATGTGTTATTCCGATAAATTTGAGTATTTATCTTGGGGTTACCGTCCAAAAAAATCAGGCTTTCGGCCGTTACGGCAGACCAAACTATCAGCTTGGTTTCCAATGTTAATCCGTTGGTCCAAATTTTAAGTAGAACGGTCGGGCAAGTAAATCCGGCCATTTTGCTTGTTCATACATATTGCTCAATAACGAACGGTGACTAATCGGTAAATCGCCACCGAATTTGGGTTTCTTCGATTAGTCACGATTTCGTGCAAGCGTAATAACTCGTTTGCTGTTTCCACTGTAAATTATTTTCTTGAGCATCGGTTTCACCATGAGTTTTAAAGAATTTTAAGGACTTTAGCGAAATGCTTGCCTCACGAACCATTTTTCTTCCGAATGATATCCTGCGATGTTGCAGTGCGTGTCGGTCCACCACCATGACGGTTTGCAATGCTGCAGATGTTTTAACTGGTTAACTGGTGAACTCATGGGCCGACCCATCTTCTATCACGGTACTATAGACTGGAATGGAGCTTTGCAATGTGCAGATGGTTTTTTGTAAATCGGACCTATAGCCGTACGTCATCGATTTGGCTGTAATGGCGTAAAGTAGGACGTAAATAAGCAAACTGCGAATGAGTTGGGGCCCAAAACAGATTAGAAAGATAAAAATAAACAAACAAATAAAATTTGAGACAGTTCAATCATTTAGACCAATCCCATATTGCTTGTCCCATTGCAAAGCTTAATGTAGGTTTATTGCAAAATACGAAACTGTCTATTTTCAACCTTGATCACAGAAGGTGTGTATTCCCAATTTGTTCTCATCAGAAGCATAATATAATAATAATATATTCAGCAATAATTATTTATGCACACAGCATAGCGTATTCACAACAAGATTGATTGGCCAACTGGCTAGAGAGGTTAAATCTAAAATAAATATTTCCGCAAACGAATTATTTTATGCTTCATGAATTTTAATATTACCCATATCCAAAATTATAGATGTCATGACATTGAAATTAAACTTTTCTGCAAAAAAGCACCATCATCTCACCCTCTCTCGCTCGTAACCCCCCAAATAGGGAATTGATTTGTGTATGTATGTGATGTACAAATCGAGATAAATTATTAATTTTTCATTTGAATACGAATTAATCTCGAAGATACTTTTGGTGTACAGAAGCAGTGCGTAAACATACCACATAATAACATTTTATGCACGTATCTTTGTCGTACATTTTGTTAAGCTTTTATTCCTATACATAATTTTAACAATAACAAAACAAACATTAAGAATGGAGAATATTACATTTCGAATCAAATTTTCTTATCATTTCATATACGAGTATAACATCGTCGTCGTCTTTCACTCTCGGTTATGTTGTGTAGTGTATACACAACAACCTCTGTATATGTTGTATAGATAGATTTTAAAACACAATATAAATTGAAGAAGCATTGTGTACGTGACAATGTTGAGCTTTTGGTAGATAGAAGATTGAACACACACCATAAAACAGGAGTGATTGATAATCAATATAGGAAGCATGTACCTTTATAGTTCATAGATCAGGAATTGGAACGCCAAAATATAATAGGATCATGATGTTTAAGGAAGTCTACTGGTTATACGCGTGTACTGGCTATAGATTTCGGTAACCAGACCCATAATCTCGTTTGCCACACTTATTGAGCGTGATTTGAGAGAGATCTGTGGGTCTGCTACCACTTGATCTTTGGATCAGAAGGTGTGAAGCGCAGACAACCACTCGTCTGTAAGGCGAAGACTAACTTCCTAGCCTTTTTTGGGCACTGTCAAATATGGAATGAGGCGGGCTCGCACACAACTGCCCACATGCACTCGGACAATACACAGAAAAAAATTCGGGATGTATCCCCAAAAAGTGTTAAATATAATTTTTATTTTTATAAAATAATGATAAAATTGCCAATTTGTTATTGTTAACGCATATTTTACAGAAAATGTTCACATTCGTTGTTAATTTTTTTGAAACAATTATTCATTGGTAATTTTCCTTTTGAAGAATTGTCTTTATCGACGAAAGACGATCGTTTTAAATATATTAAGAAATTGGTTTATCTTAGATATTCTTTTATGTTTAATTTAGCACCAGTTCATAAGCAAAACGAATATTTTGTTAAATTCGAAAAAATTTTGTTTATTTTTATTTTGACTTTTATTAAATGCTTAATTAAGGTCCTAAAATATATAACACATATTTACATATACCAACCTCTCTAAAATAAATAAATTTTACTATTTGCAAGTCTATAATTCAGCACTGAGGAAAATATTTTGAGTAAATTTTCAATCAAGGTTTTGTCGTAACACATCGTATTAAATATTTATAGGATATATCTATAACTAACTAATATAAATATTATTGTTACTATCATTATCTTCTATTTGTTCGTTTATAGAAAAATATATATTTTTTATGTCCTTTCAGAATAATAATAGCCGGGTTTCATGACTCCAACTGATTCAGATCAGATCACATTTTCCATGCAAACCAAAAACACATTTTGATCCAAATTTCATTTTCGCTCAAAATTTATCTTTGGTTTGCATGGAAAATGTGATCTGATCTGAATCAGTTGGTATCATGAAACGCGACCTAATTTTTTTTTTTTTTTTTTTTTTTTTTTTTTTTTTTTTTTTTTGCGGTTTTTACAGGCCATTATTGGCCCGTACCGTGTCAACAATCTGACTCCAACGGTTTCGATCATGAGCCAGATCTTCATACTGTTGCAAGCAGTTGGAAGATGCCAGATCGCTCTCTACGCCGTGGAGCCATCGTCGCCGACAGCGACCTCTTCGCCTACCGAAAGGCGGTTCTCCCTTTAAAGATCGCTGTATCATTCGGTTTGGATCAGCACGCAGAACGTGACCGAGCCAGCGTATTCGCTGTCCTTTGAATTCATGCACGATATCAGGAATTTGCATTAAATTCCTGATCTCGTGATTGAAAAGAACTCGGTAAGTGCCATCGACGTCGCGTTTTGGACCATATATCACACGCATGATTCTTCTCTCGAATGTTAAAAGCCATCTTTCGTACTCATCCGTCAAGGTCCAACTCTCACATCCATACATGACAACGGGTCTGATCAACACTCTGTACAGTTTCAGCTTATCCGTATTTGCAAGATATTTTGATTTCAGCAGTGGACGTAGAGGATACAAAGCCCGATTGCCAGCGGCAAGGCGGACCTTGATATCCTCGCCCACACTATTATCGTGAGTGATGAGAGATCCAAGATACTTGAATCTCATCACTCCTTCAAACGTGTGGTTTCCACTACTGAAATCAATTGCGTCTTGGTCTCTAAAACCCGAGATTAGATATTTGGTTTTTGACTCGTTGATTTTGAGACCAACGGAAGCTGAACACTGTTCCAGTGGATCAAGTATCTCTTTCACTCCGTTGGCATTTAATCCAATCACACAGATATCATCTGCATAAGCAAGAAGTTGATTGGATTGTCGGAATAAGATATTGTCCTGAGGTGTTTCACTTTTACGAAGGATGTATTCCAACATGAGATTAAAAAGTATCGGGGACAGCGCATCTCCTTGTCGAACACCGGAATTGATTGCAAAAGTTCTCGATAGCCTGTTCTCAACTTTAACACAGCATTGTGACTGCGTTACTGTCATTTTACAGAGATGTACATATTTTTTTGGTATTCCTAAATATTCAAGCGCATACCATAGCCTCTCTCGATTGATCGAGTCATAGGCTTGCTTGAAATCTAGGAATACCTGGTGTACATCGCGAGATGTTTCGTAGTACTTGGAAAGAATCATCCGTAGCGAAAAAACTTGATCAGTGACTGACCGATTTGGACGGAATCCTCCTTGGTAGTCACCGACAATTTCCTCCGCTAAAGGAGTAATTCTTCCCAAGATAATGTATGACAGAAACTTGTATGCTGTGCAAAGGAGAGCTATACCGCGATAGTTCTCGCATTTCATGCGATCACCCTTTTTGAATATTGGGCATAACGCGGCCACTTTCCATTCATCAGGCATAACTTCATTTCGCCATACCAATCGAACAAGGTCGAAAAGACAGTTCCACAAAGTTAGCCCTCCGAATATCAAGAGCTCTGAATTAATGCAATCAACCCCTGGTGAACGATTTTTCTTTAATCTCTGCATGGCCATTGTGAATTCCTCATAGGATGGATCCTCAATGAACATCTCCGCGGTCTGTATTTGAGAGTATTCAAATACAGCTTGTGATACATGTGGAACATTAAGTAGATCAGAAAAATGTTCACGCCATGTATCGAGTACCGCATCGACGTTAACACAGAGGTTTCCATCCTGGTCCCGAATGGCAGTTGACCGAGATCTTAAGGTATGGTGCAATTCGGTGATTCCTTTAAAGAAACCACGCGAGTTGTGCTCATTGCTGAGTTGTTGTACTCTTAAGACCTTGGCCTTCCACCATTCGCGCTTCTTCTGTCTACAAATGCGTTTAGCTGTCCTCCTAGCAAGAACTGCCTTGTTTTTCCTTGCAATTGTAAACCGAGTCTGCGCTTCATTGTGGGCTATATTGCGTTGCTCAACAGCAAGACGACACTCCTCATCAAACCAATCATTTTTGGGCGTAGTTTTCACTATACCGAGAGTGTGCTGGGCAGCATCGACAACCGAGGTTTTCAATACTTCCCAGACACTGTTCACATCATCAGATTGGTAGTTGGATCCTAAAATGCTATTGCTGACAAGATCTTGATATTTTTGTTGCGTTTCTTCATTTATCAGACCTTCACAGGAGAATCGCGTTTTATATTCTCCTGTCCTCCTTGACTTGTACGAAAATTTCCATCGTAGCTTTGCAGCAACCATAAAATGGTCACTGCCTACGAATTTTGTTGACGACCGATACGATCTCACGTCTTGAACAACCCGAGCCCGGTCTTTTGAAATCAACACATGGTCAATTTGGCTTTGGGATGTTTTACGTGGATGTGTCCAGGTTTCCAAATGGATGTTTTTGTGGGGAAAGAATGTACTTGCCACTTGGAGATCATGTGCGATCGCAAAGTACATCATTCTTTCCCCATTTTCGGTCGCAGTTTCGTGTCGGGAGTACGGACCTATGTTGTTACATAAGTCGGTCTGATTTCGGCCAGCTCTAGCATTAAAGTCACCAATCACCAATCTGATATCGTGCTCAGGTATAGAGCCCATCAGATTATCCAAATTATTGTAAAATGAGTCTTTATCTTGGGGTTGGCTTACATCAGTGGGCGCATGTACACATACAATTGACAGGTTGACTAATCTCATGTGCAAGCGAAGCTTACACATTCGATTATCGACTGCTTGGAAGTCCAACACAGCCTTTTTTACCTGCGGCCCAATGAGAAAGCCAACTCCAAGATTTCCGAGGTCATCTCCACTGTGTAGCAACGTATAGCCTTGGGACACATGGACTTCACTTTTAGGCCATCGAGTTTCTTGGAGCGCTACGAGTTCCAGCCGATACTCCTTCATACATGTGATAAGGCCGTCCAACGCGCCAGGTTTTCTTAGTGACTGCACGTTCCACGTGCTGATCTTCATTCTCGTATCCGGGTACTTAAGCGGGGGGTCATTGTTATTTAGGCGGTATCCGATTTTTTTGTTTTTGTTGACATTTTTAACTGTTATTGTTTTTTTACGGATGCGGGTCGTCAGCCCAGCGATCCAACCAGATTTAGTCGCCTCCTACGACAAGCTCTGGATACTGTGGTGGTATTCTATGGATCTCATGTTTCGTTCGAAATATTTACGAAACATGGTTGCCCCCACCCACAGGGCTAATATGCCTAAGCATCTAATATGCCTAATAAATCTAAGTAGGTTTGATAATTTGACAATCATAGATTGTTCATAAATGGCAAATTTCGAAAAGTTTAATTTAACACCAGCTTATACACTAAATAAAATTTAATAATACAACACGTGTGTTCGAAAGAGAGTAGGTTATACTGGATAGTGCATTTTCGAACGGCATATATAATAATTTAAACAAAACTGGGTTGTCATAAAGTACACTTAAAGCGATGTTTTGTAAGTTGCCAATGTCAAAGTGGCAAATTGAATTCACCAATTATGTCGATATTTTAAAAAAGTGAAACAATTCTATAAAACACATTAGCGGGAATAAGATGACTATTTAAATGGAATTCTTGATTTTTTCGTTGTTCTAAAGAACATTTAATAGATAAAACATTATGATCATTTGCTTGGCGTGTGTACATTAATAATGAACTCCAGTTTAAAACCAGTTTTATTAATAATTAATTATTGTAATTGATAAGTAAGTGTTATATTAAATGCAGCAGTACAAAAACTTAACATGTAAATTGTGGTTTCCTTAAATTTAATATGTAATGTGTAAGACTAGAAGTGTTTAGTGTAGTTTTAAGAAATAGTTTTGCAGACATGTTAAAAATATATTTAAAATTACGAACTCATATATTGAAAGCTGATTTTTGATACCCTGCATGAAACGAAAATAAAATTAGCAGTCAAACGCTTATGCTTTATAAAACCAAACTACAGCAAATTAGAAATGTTGGTCTCAGTCTAAAGCAGGCCATTTACATAACAGCGAGATATGGAAGAAGTAAATTATGTGAGTATTGACTGTTTTTTAGGTTTTAATGTATTGTAATGTGTTTCTACTTTATAGCAAAAGTAGAAACACATTTTTAATTTTTTTTAATCTTAAATTTCAAATAAACTTAATTAATTATTTAATTTCAGTGGTTAATTTACAAATATCATTTCGTTGGTCCTCTATAAAACACTTACTCAGACTATAGTAATAATAAGTTTACTGAAGCTATTGTAGCATCCGTTTGGAAATATAAAATGGTAAGTTGTATACAAACATTGTGATGTACATATATGTATGTATACATTTTATAATTTTTTATTAATTTTTTTTTCAGAATATATTCAAATAGTCCACGATGTTCGTCCCTCTTATACTTTTGCGGTTAATATAAACGTAGAAATTTCATATATAAACTGATGGAAAATTGAAGATTGTTTCGTACGAATATAACGAGTATCATAGGTAAAATTTTGTTTTTTAAATTTAGTTTACATGAAAACCCCACACAACAGAGGGCGTTGCATTATTCTTAACAATACAGATAGCTTGCTTAAAATACTTTTGTGTATATTATATTTTTACCAGTCATCCTTATTCTTTAAAGTCCTATATTCTTTAAGGTTTTTCATTTAAACCACCATATATATATATATATATATATATATATATATATATATATATATATATATATATATATATATATATATATATATTTAGATGTATTTATATATATATATATATATATATATATATATATATATTTATATATATATATATATTTATATGTATATATATACATATATATATATATATATATATATATATATATATATATATATAAGTAATAACTTAATGAGCTTTTTCAATCCAACAGATAGTCTATCGGACGTGAGTTTCATCGATCTCAAATTCGAATAAGCCGCCATACCTCAAAGCATCTATAGACCAATGGAAACAAATGAAGACATCCTATATAAGTCAAATACTATAAATTTATATATGTATCATCATACAAATTACTGAAAAAATCATATGATCATAGACCAGCAAAAATTTCGCAGTCTATTTGATATGAAAGTCTGATTTATTATTATAATCAAACTAATGTCATTTTTAAAATAATCTATTTATTTATAATATTGTTATCAACTTGTGAATTGTTGATAAATGATAAACAGATCGTATCTTTAAGTCATTTGGGGCTTTATAGTCAAGTATAGATTTAAACTTAAATATCAAATTATTATTATATTTTTATTATTATTATATGATAAAATATACTTATATGCAAAACTAAATTAACTTTTTATTTAAATATATTCTCAATTACAGCTATTGGTCCAATTACAAAAAAATGAAAATATATTAAAATTATATATATATATATATATATATATATATATATATATATATATATATATATATGTATATATATACTCGTATATATATATATATATATATATATATATATATATATATATATATATATATATATATATATATATATGCATTTTCACCTTTTTCGATGAACACAAATTATCACTAATGAGTTGTTCGTCTTATTATTTTTACGGTTTTAAATCTGCCTTTTTAAAAATGCTAACTATATAGTCTTCTGAAGTTATACCTTCTGAAATTTTAGTTACTCCCTGATGATAAAAAGTATTATGAATGGTATATAAAATAAGCAATCTGATGTTGGTTACAAAGACTTTATTAAACTGGTAAAAACGTCAACCTTCAAAACAAACTATTAGCTATTATGAGAAGGTAATCAAAATTAAAAAACAAATAATTTAACTATTATAAATATCTAAGTTTGACAACGCTTGATTACAAATAAGCAACTATAAAGGTTATATTTTCGCACCTATAAATATCATGAAATGTGAAACAACAGATTTTTTAAATATGCAACAAGATACTGTAAAATTTAACTAATATATGAATACTTTAATTTTTGAAAAATTTTCGAAAATTTTAACAATTTTAAATAGTTAAAATAATTAACACTTTTTTGGTGGTATTCAGCAAGTGGTCTCAATTTAAGACTTCAGATTTAGTTAAAAAACACCACAGATTTTTTTCTGTGTATGGTAACGAAGCACGTATTCAGAAAATTACTTTGAGTAAGTATTACCGGAAATCACATATGGGCCTATAATAGCCTAGCCGTGAAATTACGATATCATGATCTTTACTGACGAATAAGTGTGCTGTACAACCATAAGTATCTATAGATAGTACCGGGTTATATACTTACAAAATCTGAGCTCGAATTACTACCCCACTTTGAAGGTACGCTACTGTCTTTAAGGCCGAAATTGCTCCAATTTTGAAAGCAGAACTTTTTGCAAAAGCGATGAATTGCAGAGATCGTCGTATTTATATTTTTCTGATATGTAGGCTGGACGAGAATTGTATTAAATCTACTAGGCACTGAAAAAAGTAAGACTTCACTGATAAAGTTAGACTATATTATTAGCTGATAAATTGACCCGTTTGGGTGCGGCTTTCACTTTTGTGGGCACTCTTTTAGGAGTGACGTCATTATCTCTTGAACGAAAAATTAACTATCACTTTGGGGATCTGCACTAAAACAGAAAGGATAGCCCATCTGCACATTGTATAGCTCCATGACAGCCTATAGTGCTGGCATGGAAGATGGGTCGGCCCTTAAGTTCTACACTCCAACAGAGGGTCATAGTTGTGTTCATTCACTCCAAAAATCGTAATTAAATGGCTCCAACTGCCGCAGCTTTAACCACTGCGCCACCTGGGTGGTTTTAAGGATCTTGCTGGACAATCTCACGGACCGTTTCTCCTTGAATAATTATATGTTTCGAATGAAAATACTGAATATTGCAAACTGCGAACAATGCGGAGGAGGAAAAGAAGAAACTGTTAAGCACTTCTAGTACTCCTGCTATTCATACTCCTCCCCTAGACTGCACGGGTCACAATTCCGGTTTCGGGATCAACTGACGACCTTGACGATACGATATGTTTTGGAATTCATTAGAAGAACCAACTATTTTCGGGTTTTAATCGGGTACGTCTGGGAGGGATGTCACAATCGGCCAATAGAGTCTGAGTGACTTATATATGGAATTCAACATCGTTTATATTTCCACCACGGACACGTTTGGCAGTGTCGCCATATTGTTGGCCAATGCCGTTTCAACAATCTGCTTCCATCGGTTTCAATCACTAGCCAACCCTTTATATTGTTGTAACCAATTGTTAGATGACAAATCGCTCTCTATGCTGTAGAGCGATCGTCATCGTCGCCGACAGTAACATACACGTAAGCACGAAGTACGTGCCGAGCCATAGCAAATTTAATTTGCAAATTAAATTCCTGATCACGTGATTGAAGAGAACTCGGAATCTGCTACCAACGTCACGTTTTGGGCTCACATACATGATTCTTCGCTCGAATATTGGAATACATCTTTTATACTTATTCGTCAAGGTGCAACTCTCACATCCATACATGACTGACCAGATTGTACCATCAATTATCGACTGCTTTAAAGATCCACACAAGCTTTTTTACTTGTGACCTATTGAGGTATTCTTCTCCAAGATTTTCGTGATTATCTTCACTGTGTTTCAGTGTGTAGCGTTGGGACACATGGTCTCCACTTTTAATCCTGGATGAATTTGAAGTGCTATGAGTTTCATCCGATACTCTTTCATACATCACGCTGAGTTTGTTTGCGAAGACTCACTGGCACGGTCTCAAATGTTTTCACTACACTAACTGCTTCTCGGAATTGAAATGAAGTTGCAGTCACCGACCCGAAATATTTGTAGAAAATCTAAAGTGTTTGTAACCGTTGATCGTTCGCGAGTGTCGCCATAATGAAAATGATGTCTTTACTGATTATTTTGACACTGACAGTTTGGCTATTTGTTGAGGGTGCGTTCACAGTGAAAGTTTAAAGTTGTCAAATCCCAAATTCTAAACCCGTTAAATAGATTAGATAAATATAAGTACATATTATATAAGAATTATACCAAACTTTTCATAATTATCACGTTGCTAATTAACCCCCCTATATAGTTAGTTTCGAAAATATTTTTCACCTCCATCGTTAATTTCCACTTGAACAAAGCGATAAACAAATTATATATACAGACAAAGGTATGAACTTTTAATTTTTAGATTTGAGGGTTCTGAAACGAAATTATTCAATTTATATTAATAAATTTCTAATTGAATTTAAAAACAATAAAAAATTAATTTAATTAATTATTTAAAATTTATTGTTATAAATAGATTATTATTCTATTGTTGAAAAAATATTAATTAAGTTTTTTTTATAATTTTCACCTGACAAAATAGGGATTTGCTTAAACTATATATCCAACCAATCGTGGCGGCGTTGTTCATAAAGCTCGGCGGATGAGATGAGAACAAAAGGAGAAATGTGAAACAGTTAAATTGTGACGTAGGTATTGACATATAGTTTGAAGAAACCAAACAGGCTGGTTGAGTAGACTTGTAGGTAAGAAGGTTATGATCTTACTCAAGATATGATACAGTCGAGTATCAAAATGAAGCGACTAGTAGAACATGCGTATGCTTCAGCAAAGGAACAACCATATAAATAAAATTTAATCAATTTTTTCTGGAAAATTATACTCTCGGAAAAAGCCAGACTCATAAAAAAATTCCAATTCGAAACTTAGAATGAATTTCAAGTTTATTGAACAACCAGTTGAAGCAATATATAAGTATTGTGGTTCGTGTCACAAAAAACACGAGCTAATCGTCTGATGTGGATGTCTTAAGTGACATTCTGCACACGATCTGTCACGTGAGTCCGAATGGTTTGATACATAGCTAAACGGTTTGATGCAGTTGAGTGATTCATATTTGGTAGCGATTTGACATTTCAGAGTGTTTTTCAATTAATCACCTCATTCTTTCAAACCAACGTCAGAATATTTTCGTTTATATGAGATCCAATATCGCCAATGTCTACGTAGATTTCATCTTTCAAGTCTTGGATAGTCTCTGGATTATATATGACGATATATCGGCTCCCACAAAACAATTTAACCGAGTTGTTCGCAGCTCATTATTGGTTCCCGCAGATAGAGTGCAAAAATTCAATGTTTCTTTGCTGTGGGGCAAGTCGCCAAACGTGTGTGACCTGCTCATGTAACTTTCTTCATTGACTGTAATGGTGACTCCTTGATTAGTTTTGAAGATGAGGTCTTAAATCTACCCCAAAGAGTTGCTCTTTGGTAGTCGACCAAATGAGGTCCAAGATGAAATTGAGGTTAGTCGGAAAATTTAAATTTTCGGTTAAAATGCTCATTTTCTTCTAAGAATTCCACAGCCCAATTAGCGTTTCGAAAACGTTACGGAGGGTGATTTTGCTTTAGCACATGCACTTATTGAACTTTTACGCCTTCATGCCAAGACCAAAATTCTCATCATATAGGACTTCGTGAAATTTGCTTTTCTTGTACACGATCACAAGTTGATATTGATGAATGCAACAGCTTCAATGCTGTATAGACACTGGTAATGAACGTGCACGTGTGAGTTTATCCAATAACAATCCAGTTTCACTAACTCACAAATTAATTAATGAGTTGTCTGGCGCATGCATTTCATTTTAACTAAATTTTCCATGTACATGCATTTCTTACAATTTGGGTAGCTTAGGTATAGGGTTCGTTGTTTGAAAGAACCAAATGCTAAGATCTAATTACGCCAAAATAATTCTGTTTTCTATTTACCCACTTCCATTATCCGCATTATATTGGCACCTGCCTGAACTGCTTCGAATCTGCAGAACTTACCATTTTATGGCTTATAGGGCATAAACGGTCCTTACAGAACGTCTTAACTGAGGCTCACGAACCATTTAAACGTATTGGTGCACATTGTAGGTGGTCAGCCCAACGAATGTTTTTTCCCACATTCGCTGTTAATGTCATTCGGTGCATTTTAATTTTTGGTCAATGGCGAGAATTGAATATGAAAACGCAGCGTGACGAGAAACTCTCTCTACCATTAAGCTACAGCAGAACTTATCATTACCACAGTACCATACCCACACTTTAACTTATATACCATACCCACACTTGACAAAACATAATACCAAAGTTATCAAAATCAGATTTCCATGTCATTAAACATTAAGATAACATTATCAATGTTTGTATAAAATCTGCCTTTAAATTTTACCAGCGGTTTGGTGCACTAGTCTTCCAGTTCCTTACATCATATATTTTGTTGTATTATCTAAGATAGTTAAAACCTGGAATACGTAATATTCACAGTATGGGGCAGTTAGTTAATTGAAACTTTCTGAAATGATTGCTTTTCCGATATAAGCAAGTGTCTACATAGTTCTATAGATGGTCTTAAGTCCAAAATAGTCATAAAAGCGGTTGCAGCCATGCACCGTGTTGGGTCATCCCGGATATTTAAATAATTACAATCAGTTCGATGGTGATGGTTTTGGGGATAAAAACATCCTTTTAAATTAACCATAAGATAAAATAACGCAAAGACGAAGCATTACTAAAGCGCTCCAGTTCATCATATTTCATCCAGGAATATTAAAGATACAGCGTTGCCATATTACCGAACCTCAAGTAGGTTACTTGAGATAGGGTACTAATAAAATTATCAAACTCAAATCAAACAACTATTTATGTGCAAGTAGTTAGATATAATGACTGCGATTAAAGCAGTCGAAGTAAATCAAGAATCACAAACTCAGGATTTTTATCACATGGCATATGTATCCTAAGAGTTCTGAACCATCTTATTGAAGTGATTCTAAACAATATCCACTGTAAATTTAACTTGTGTTTAACATCGGAGAACTGTAATTGTATATGTTCAGTTCAAGAGTAATATTTTGATTCGGATAACCTTGATATTGACACGGATAGTTATGAGAAAATGAATCATGTAACCCACAAGTACATATGGCGTTTGTCTACTATAGAGGAAAAGAGCCATTCTTCTGGCATATTTCTCAATAAGACATGTGTCTGGTTAGCATTCTTTAAGTCACATGATGGTATAGTGAAATTGGGCTTTAAAACGATTCAAGTCTAGTCAAGGTCAATGTCGTGTCGGAATATTTCAAGTGATGGTGCTTGATTATCATCCATTCGTTACCATGTCTGTTGTACTATGTCACAATTGTAGCATGTCTAAAAAAGCACCCGTAATGAAAAAACCATCATTCTTCAATGATGGTGAGCGCCCGAATGGCACGAATAGTACTGAGGGCCCGGGAACTATAAATAAAGACTAAACGTTTGTTCTGACTTATAATCATAAACAAAGAGATCGACTTCAAAAATTAGACTTGGGACATTTCAAGTATGGTTAATTCATGTTAAAGAGATGGAAATGCAAACTCTTTTGATATTGCTCTCCCAATAATCGGTTCATATTCCACATATCAGTTATTTTGGCTCTGGTAACATTAGAATGGAAATTGATTTCCACGCAACATAGATGATTGGTTTGAAATCGCACCAAAATGCCGTATAAAATTTGGTTAAAACACGGGGCTCACACCTAACGGTATCGAAAAGTTCGACCATAAAGTGCGTCATACGGGCTACCTAATAGACAATACAACGTGTAGCCGGGATCGTTGTATTTTTAAAAATGTCCGCCACCAGATGAGAATATAAATTCTTTATCGTGCAACGGAAATCAACATCAGCCGGTCATCCATGCAACGAATTCTGTGTAATGATCTTGGTTTGTGGCCCTATAAAGTTCCATTGGTTCAGAAATTGACACCCATCCGCTACGTATTGATGATGGGATAAACTCGAAATTGATGAGAAAAAAATATTTTCGGACGAGACACATTTCCGTCTAGATGGGTTCGAAAACAAACCAAATTGTCGCATTTGAGGATCTAAAATTCACAAGGATATGTGAAAGAGCCAAAGCATGTGAGTGGTGGCATTGTTAGGCCGTATTCCTCCTAAGATTAGGCCGATGCGACCGTTACGGTCAACGAAATCAATTCCCTTGCATGGTTACACCTTTTTGTGACCCTATCTTGAAGATATTGGTTTTGACTACCTTTTATAGGGATCCAAATGAGGTACCTCTTATACTCCATTACTATTGAATGTATTACACTATAATTGAATAAAAATTCAGCAAAAGGTAGGCTCGGGCACAAGGCTTATATACGGACGAAATTATGCACCAAACATTAAACGGTAATTTGGAACATATATATACAATCGATTCAACCCTTTGTGTACAAAACGAATAATATATCCGAACAGGCGTCATTTAAATGAAAAATTAGATATGCAAATAAAATATTCGACTCATTCCGCCATTAATTCTCATTATTATACGTTTATGTTTGGATAATAAAACTTTTTAACCCTTTTATATAATAAAAATATGTAATTTTTTTTTCAATTCTATACGCGGATAATATCAGATTAATCAGCGAAAAAGAAAATAACAATAATTAACAATGCAAAAAATTATAATTAACCCAAAGGCAATTAATCCTTTTAATATTCTGTTTTGTTCAGCAAAAAAAAAATAAAATTACGAAATCGTTGTGCTTCATTATAAGAAAATGCTTTGGTTAAGGTTTTAGTTGGAGATGGGTGAATGGAGGCTGTACGTATATCTATTTCTGTAACATATCACCCCTATTAAATTTATATGTATCTTTGCGCTCACGATTTGGATGAATTTTATCTTATTTTGCTTGCGTTGGAATTTAGTATTTATCTAACTTTTGTTTTGTATATCTAAGCTTGAACCAATCATTCCATATTTAAACGATCTCCTCACTAGTGCTGAGAGCTTTGAAGAGCTTATCTTAATCCAGTAACTTAAATATACCGTGTGAAATTGCTGCCTGAAGGCACAAAATGCAATACAAAACACTTCGTCTACTTGCGGAAGATTTATATCCCTTTAAGCTAACTGGTAGCAGCCTGATGTTAGTAAGAAGGGAGTTAGGAGCGAGTGCCCATCTATTGTATCCCAAAACTTTCCAGAGCACCTTTTCATCATCCACACAGACCAAGCACAGAACGGATCATAAACCAAAATTATTTGCACGACCGTCTTGGTAGATGAGTTTTGAAATACATGATTCACCGGCGTCATCATATAAATCTGGGAGTAGCTCTGTTACCTAAAAATAATGATCTGCGTGTAACGTTATACTTGCCAAACAAGGCCAGAATCGTACTAAGTTACGTCATTAGTTATAATACTGGTAAATGATACCGCAGTAAACTCCAAATTTTGTAACCAACTAACGAAAGCCCAAATAATTACTTTTACAATAATTAGCCTCCTATCTCAATTCTTTACTCTGAAATATCTACAATGTAACACATCTCAACGAGCAAACAGAACCATTTTCGAGGCTACACACAATGTTAGTTGAAAGTCTGTCTGTCTGTTTGTTTTTATCCGTGCAATCTGTATTGAGGCTCAAGGCCCACTTAACTCTTTCCCGATTCGGTTATTTGCGACCTAGTTTACGGCTTTATATGTTCTTTATATGAACCATCTGCCTATAATACTAACGTGGAAGACGGGTTGGCCGATGAATTCTGCACTAAAACAGGGGGTTATATATGTGTTCATTTACACTACAGATCGTATCAGATGGTAAAGAATCCCTTTTGCATCCTGTTCCTATCAGGATTCGTTCCCGGTATCTCCCGCTCCTACTGCTGCAACTTTAACCAATTGGCCGGTCGTTATAGGAAAGTCATCGTTAATCGAATCAGCATCAATATGCGAAATGATACATAAAACGAATAAAGTTGAATGAATTTGACCCTGTGGCAAAAGCTTATACTATACTATATATATAGTGATAAAACAGTCCAGGTTGCGCGGCGGTTAAAAAGCTGCGGCTTAAAATGGAAGATACCGAGTTTGATCCCGATAGTGGCAGGATGCGAAAAGAGATGAAAAACCGATCGTTTCGGTGGTGCGATCGGTGGTGCGAATGAACTCATCTGAAACCCTGTTCAGTTTAGAATCCGTGTTCCGTCCCATCTTTCATGTCAGTACTATTGGCTACCTATGTGCAAATGGTTTCTATAAGTAAAATCAAACCTATAGCCGGAACGTCAAGCAAATGTGAAATGTTACAATGGGCTGATTGAGACAGAGATGGATAACACAAAAAATGCAGTGATAAAGCTTCCAACTTACTTCGAAGTTTTACTGTTCTAGTCAAACGAACAGCATCTCGTGTAAAAGTGTTGAAAGATCTTTCGAAATCGACACATAAATCGAAAATATCGATGTGACCTTGATGCAGCCAATTATTAAATGATGAGTCTTAGAGTAACTATATGACTAACACATGGCCGTATTGGGCCTACATTCGGTTTGTTCCGTAAACAATTATCTTGGACATCTTAACTTAACGAGAGTATAATTCTTCCAATTAACAGCGATGGTATTTGTGTACTTCGTGTATCAAACAGGGGAGTTGCACCTTCTAAATATAAGATTCATTTCGGCGTTTAAAATTGTTTTAAGGGGTCATGCCTTTCAGACCCTTTTAGACAAATTCCAGGTGATTATAAAATTGATCTTGATATTATTGACGATTCTGACAGAAATCAAAATTCTAAACGATTAGAGTTTAGTCAAACTTCACTTTATACAATTCACTCAAGACTTCACTAATTCACTTTTAATTCTTGACTTAGCGCTTCCCACTGGTACTTGAACACTTCACTAGTGAAAAAAATTAGAATTGCGTACAAGACAGTGATATTCTCGATCTTCCCATTCTACTCGGAACAGTCAAAATGTAGTAAAGCATAAATTTCGGCGAAGTATAATTCGCGATGTTTCCATGCGTCACTGTGTATTCCGAACTGATGAATAAAAATTCATTCGCTGTATTCTTCTTTTGATCTTGATTCTCGGTGCATAGTGTTATCTCTGTATATTCATCTGTTTATAACTTCCCAAGCTGATATCGACTATTTCACTTTCACTTGAGACATTGAAGAGATACATCACTCGCTTCTATTTTTACCTGATACTATACGTTACCGCGTACTTACCACTCGGATATAGACAGATATTGCGTTGACTGCGTTGGCTAAGGTATATTCGTTACAATATTCTTGAATTGAATTTTGAATCTTTTCTTACTGGTTACTAAAATACAGTCTCCAATTGTATGTCTAGTTTTGTTAGTATTCCAGATTATCATTCAGTTTTCATCATATTGTAAAATATTCTTGGGTCGTACCGTGTCCACAGCATAACGACATCGGTTTTGATCAAGACTCAGCTCTTCATACTGTTGTAAGCAGTTAGATGCCAGATTAGTCTCTACACAACATGTAACCATCGTCTCTGACAGCGATCCTATTCTAAAGGCTGATCTCCCTTTAAATTTCGCTGTAGAATAATTCTTCTTTCGAGCCCTCTCATATACTTCTCATTTGTCAAGATCCATTTCTCACATTCATACATAGTAACGGGTCTGATAACACTGAACTTATCCGTGATTGCTAGAGGTAAGTTGGATCTTGATGCTATTATTCCCTCCAACACTATTATCGTGAGTATTGAGAGATCCAAGATATACTCCTATCTTATCACTTCTTCAAGCGTGTGCTTACACTTCTGAAATAACGTCTTGCTCTCTTAAGCCAAAGGTCAGATATTTGGTTTTGGACTCGTTTATTTTTAAACCAGAGCTGAATACAGTTCTGGCGGATAAAGTATCTCTTTCACTTCGTTGCCAATAAATCTTCGACTTCTGATACGGGCAAGAGGCAGAAGGGATTTTGAATTTTCTGACTACGATTGATGGTGTGAATGAGCACATCTATGACCACCTGGTGGAAGTGTAGAATTCATGAGCCAACCAATCTTCCATGTCAGTTCTATGGGCTGGCATCAATCGTGTTGGTACCGTATATACTATATACATAATACAGTATACTACTCCACTATATTTGAATAAACACAGATAGTACTCTAACTTACAGCAATCTTCATCAACATCGACGTACTTGTGTTTTATGCATTTTGAATTTATTTTTTTACTCATCATACCATTTTGTGTTCATATTTATTTACAAATGTATAAAGAAAATACACTTAACCTGGATAATTTGTATCCAGGTATAAGTTTTCCAGCGGAAAATGTTTTTCAATAGTCAACACAGTATACACAACCATAAATAAATAAGAACAGTCTATTTACTTGCCTAATAAATAAGTTTCTTAAGATACTGTTGAGTGCACATCTCGTATAACAACCGCAATACAAAAACAAATTGTCTGTCTCGCATATCACTTCTTAAGTGATGGTTTGGTAAATATTTTTAAATTGAAAATTATGCTTCCAGCGTAATAATTATGAGATGAACATTACAAGGAGTATATTTTCATCGTGTTTTTGTACCAGCATCAGCACAACTAACTTAATCGAACCTTAAAGTAAGTATTTTGAGTTAAATCTTCCAAAACGAATGTATAGTTTGAAAACCGCGATGAATCTCCAGGGTGACCTGAGGCTTGATGACCTGAGAACGGTTTAATGTGTGTCCTGATTCAGCCAGGTCCTTTGGATTATAATTCTTGAATTCTGCAGGAAGTATATGATTTGTGATGAGGGTCGAGTGGCAATGAACATCTACCTTGGATTCGTGTTAATTTGGACGACCGCTAGAAAACATCATAGAATAAAAAGAAAATACAATCAAGGACCGAAACCTAGTCCGAAAAACTGAATTGGATTCACTGGACCAATTAATTCGTTACTAAAAATGATTACAGAAGCGAATACTGGGAGAAATGACACAAAACCGGAAAAATCAAATAGCGTCGACCCTAGGCTATCATAACAGAAACAACACAACTAGTTTAAGTGGAGTACGAAATGATACGCTACAACATCGAAGTATTGGGTCTCTCAGTGAAATGAGGTGGTAAACTTGTCGAGATTTAACAACAAGCTTAAAACACTTCCTAATTTCTTTTGTCGTACTGACATACACAACCGATCAGAAACAGAAAATTCCCATCATAATACAACTGAAAGTCACAATATCCAGCAAACACTGAAATGATTAAGAACTAGTACAGGGTGACTTTACTGCTGTAAATGGATGAAATGACATTAATAATGGGAAAATGTGCGTTGGAAGCTACACTAAATGACTCGTAAGTGGGTTTAAAAGTCATCTATTCATAGGATGCACATGCAGTAAGTACCCATCCTAAGATGTACAGAAATACACTAGGTCTTTACCAAATGGCAGAACCCAGAATCAAATTGATCACGTTAACAATAAATTTCTAACCTCCCATCAAGATGTCAGAACAATGAGGAAAACAATGAAAGGAGCAGGCAGGCTGTCTATTATCTCCACTACTATTTGTAATATCGTTTGGTATAGCACAATGTAAAAACTCGTAAGCACTCATCTCTGACTGTACGCAGATGGAGTGTTCCTGGCCGTTGTCTTCCTGGTCGTGCTAGCCAAAATGAAAGAACTGTAGAACTATAAGGAGAGTCGTTTGGATGTACAGTTAGTAGCTCAGTCTACGTCAAACACCTTGAATCTTATACAAAAAGCCACTGCTATTTTTTGACGTTGCCGCTGAGCTAAAATGATATATTTTATCTTCAAATCACTGGCTCTCCCAATGCTTACTTATGCATCTGTTGATTGATCGCCAGTGGTTATAAAGTCAAGTCTTCCATTGGTAAGCTTAACTGTTTGCAAAATATTGCATGTCGCTCTGTTACTGGAGCCATAGCTTCAACTCCATTCTTAACTATGGAGCACATTCTCTCTCTTACCCAGTTACAATTATTCACCTTTAATTTCATTGTAGGTACAGCTTGTTCGGCTGCCTCTCGCTTGAAAAGTGCTGGGGCGTGGAATGCGTTCGGTACTTGTTCAGGCCATAGATCAATTCTTTTGTGTTTTATCCATCCAGGGATATGTGGTTCTCGATAAACTTGATCAACAAATATTCGAATCCCTTAAATTTGTTTCTGATGGCTTTGTTTCTAAAGAGGATGTTGGCTTTGGTTACATAGTGTCAATCGCATGATCTGGGTATCTCAGGCGGTCTAGAGACCTAATATTAATAGCTCCAAAATGTTAAGGGATAGTAAGAAATTTCTGAACCCCCTTGGTTGTAACAATAAGGTAACGGTTATGGTTCCTGCCCATTGTTACATTGAGGGCAACGAAATTGCAGATTGTTTGGCTAAAACTGGTTCTGGCGTATACTTTGTATGCCCTGAACTAGTTGCTCTTCTACAATTAAAACCGTCGTCCAATTAAATTTAAAGCGAAATACTTTGTCAGAGGCCTTAACCCGAAGCTGACTAATTACGTTCTTTCACTGAAGAAGGACAATTTGAGAATATTTGTTATTTTACTTTCTAGCCATGGCCATTCCAAGAGTCACCTTCATTGCATAAGACTTGCCAGAGATGCGGTATGCGACAAATGTCCTAAGGATGTTCAAGATAGCTTACACTTCATCAGCAGATGTCCAACATTCGATCGCATAAGATCCCTTGTGTTTAACTGAAGGAATATTCGTGTAAATCTACTTTCTTCTCTGGCCTGGTTGAAACTATTCCAGGTTGTCAAAGTTGCAGAGTGCGTCTGATGAAATCCTAGTTTTGCACCATGGGCCCTTTGTGGCATTGAGTGAGGAACCTTAAAGGGCTCCAGCCAAATTTAATAATAAATTAAGGAGAACTGAAAACAATACACCTCGAAAGAGTCAAATATACTACGCTATAGTTGATGCTCTATTCGTATTGTAGACTTCATAACACTCATGCCTGAACACACTTCATTCTACGTAACTGAGTAACCAACATGAACTAATCTTATTTAAAGATCCTGCAGTCTTAATTGAGGAGATTTTATAATAGGTTTCTATCCAATCCGTGAACTAGAGTTGATTTTTCTCGATAACTGTCTATTACTGGCTTCCATCTTGTAAAACTGTCGCGAGCATTGCGTCTAATTCTTAACAATTAAAATTGTTCACTTCTCTGTTCTATCATCTTTTGGGCTAGTATCACCCCTTGATCATCCGAATCATATATTAGTTTCTTAACGATAACCTGTGGGTTTCACAATCGCTACGGATATGCAGGTCGCACTTGCTTAAATCACATACATTTTGGTATGGAGAGTTTGGTATCTCCGCAAAGGTCCAGTGAAGGTAGATAGTACCCGGCTGATTGTGCCTGCCGTTGTTAAATAAATGTTTCCTCTTTCTTTGTGGTTTTTTCTTATAATCCCACAGATATTTTATTTGCTTCCCCTAGCACAGCTAGTAAGAGTTCACTGATTTAGAATTTTCTTACGAATTTCCACCCAAATTAATAACAACAATCCCAAATTGTTTGGAAATGTCGCGTGTAATTATTTATTATGTGTAATTTTATTTTATGGATAAGGATTATAAATTACTTTGCAGCAAGCAACAATTTCATGTTCTTGAATTATAAAAGAAAAGTTGAAAAACGAAAAGGCGTCGATTTATGACTTGAGCACAATTGATTATAAATTGTTGAAGATTTCACACCCAATAAATAATGATATGCAATAAGAATAAAAGATAAACCGATATCGGTGTGTGTGGGATGAGCAAAATATATTGATTTATCGTTGTGACCGAGTTAACGTCTTAATTTTTATAACAAGGTCACGTAATATTGATCATACAATAAACTTATAACAGACAATAAGCTAACCAATAAGTAAACGTGACCAAAATCCCTAAATTTCCTGATTACAAATTTGTATCCCAGTTCAATAAAATGATTTGGACGTCTCTGCACATAATATCCAAAAAATTCGAAATACCAAAGTTGTCCCAAAACAAAATCTAAAAATTAAATAAAATTAATAAACCAAATTATTCAATTTGAGTTAAAATTACGAGAAAATTTTGGGACCAATTAAGAAAAACATGGGAGCTTTATTGCAGCTTTGGCACTGATTTTAAAATTCATGTCAGGATTTAAAATATCCTAATCAGTGGCAAGGCAAATAAATGTTTGATACAATATTTATATCCACAGAGGGGGAGGGGGTTGTTGTTTATTGATATCGTAAATGTTGAAGTGCTCGCCCGAATACTAATGTATGGTCGAGGATAATATTAGCTCCATCAGGTTGACTCCATCGGTTTTGAGTACATCTTCGTACAATGCTTGAATTTCATCACCCCTTTCAAACGTGTGGTTACCACTACCGAAATCAATAGCGTCTTTGTCTCTAGAACCGGAGATCAGATGTTTGGATTTGAACACGATGATTTTGAGACCAACGGATGGTAAACACTGTTCCAGTGGATCAACTATCTCTTACACTCCATTGCCATGCAATTAAATCACACAGAAGAATGTATTCCAAAGTGAGATTAATAGCACCTTTGACACAGCATTTTGACTACGTTACTGTCATTTTATACAGATGTATACGTATTTCTATGGTATTTCTAAATATTCTAGAATATGGATTTGGACGGAATCCTTCATGGTAGTCACCGATAATTTTCTCCGCCACAGAAGTAATTCTTCTCAAGACATTAGCTAACTTGTATGCTGTGCAAAGGAGAGATATACCGCGATTGTTCTCGCATTTCTTGCGATAACCCTTCTTGAATATAGGGCCCTGACGCGGCCACTTTCCATTCTACAGGCATCACTTCATTTGATCAAAGTTAGTCATCCAAATATCGATAGCTCTGAATTAATGCAATCAACTCCTGGTGTACAATTTTTCTTGAATCTATACATGGCCATGGTGAATCCCTCATAGGATGGATCCTCAATCGATGCGGTCTGTATTTGAGGCAAACACACCTTGTGATACATGTGAAGCAATAAGTAGGGCAAAGAAATGTTCAGACCAAGTATCGAGTACCGTTCAACGTTAACACAGAGTTTTCCCCCTTGGTTCGAAATAGCGCAGTTGACTGAGAACTTGAGGTATGGTACAATTTTGTGATTTCTTTAACTAAACCACGCAAAGTCCAACGCAGCCTTTTTATTACTAAGACTTTACGATTTTCGAGGTTATCTCCACTGTGTAGCAATTTATAGTCTTGCGGTACACATTCTTACCCCTTTAAGGCCATCGAGTTTTTTGACCTTTTAGCATTTTTTTTTAACCTTTAATATCAAAATTTGCCCTGCTTCTCAGAAATCTTTTAGGAATCTTAGGAGAACAAACTGGAGTTGGTATAGGGAAGTCCTTAACAGACTAATGCCGTCGGGGGTCCCAGTGCCCCCAGCGACCATTGAGGATATGGACCGCATGGTGGAATCCATTTCACAAGCTTGTAACCAATCCTTTAGTGAAGCTTGCCTTGAGGTAAAACCCGAAGGGTTTGTCCTGAGGAGGAAGCAGAAACTGGGACTCGTACAAGGAGACGCTGAGACGTTGGACATTGTCTTAGAAACTTCTCGCCTTCGGAAGATTCTCTGCACAAATCCAACAAACATAGGTTACTTAATTAATGGTTCTTGGGCCGATTTCAGTGAGTAACCCCTCAAAATTCTCATGGACACTCACTTCCCGGGTAGTTTTGACAACTCGATGGAACTGAAACCTCGGCAGTGGCTTGTTCGCTGCGCGCACCGGATATCGTAAATAAAAAACAAATTTTGTGGGCCATAAAAGGGTTCAAGCCGTACAAATCGGCTGGACCGGATCGGATTATACCGGCAGAAATCCGGAAATAATCCTCCCGTGGTTGGAGGCGATCTTTAAGGGTTGTTTTAAGTTGGTCTGCATTCCGAGGCAATGGATGGAGGACAGGGTGGTTTTTATTCCGAAAGCGGAAAGGATTGTATAGCTATCTAAAGGACCTAAGACCTATAACATTATCATCCTTTCTGTTGAAAACCCTGAAAAGCCTGGTAGAAACACATATCAGTATGAACTTAAAGCAGGAGAAATGGTCAGCCTCTCAACATGCGTACTGTAAGGGTAAGTCGGTAGATACGGCGCTACATGCCCTAGTACGCACAATTGAGAGATGATTTCACTCAAAGGAGTTATTGTTTGGTAGCTTTTCTTGATATTTAGGGCGCCTTTAATAACGTTCAGACAGATGCAATCCTGAAAGGATTATCGTTTATGGAAGTAGAAACCTCCATAATCAAGTTGATCAGTCATATGCTGGGAAGCAGGACTGTAAACTCAGAGTTAGGGGAGTCAACTATAAGAAGGCGAGTGGTTAGGGGAATCCAGAAGGGGGAGTCTTGTCTCCTCTTCTCTGGAACATGGTGATTAATGGCCTACTTCTGGAGTTAGAGAGGGAGGGTATAGGAGTGGTCGCCTACGCTGATGACGTGGCGATCATGGTATCAGGTTAATTCTTACCGACTATTAAGGAGGCGCTTAACGTGCTTCTTATTATTACGAGATGGGCCAGTAAATGTGGATTGGGAGTTAATCCATCTAAGACAGAGCTGGTACTCTTTACGAAGAAATATAAAATTCCAGTAGTTAACCCACCTACTGGAAATGGCACTAAACTGGCCTTTACTGATAAAGAGAGATTTCTGAGTGTAATCATAGACAGTTAACTAAGCTGGAAGCCGAACATCTTGGAGAGAATCAGCAAAGCTACGACGGCGACGTGTTCGTGTAGGAATGCAATACGCAGACGTTGGGGTCTCAGACCGGAGCTGGTACACTAGCTCTACACGACCGTAGTAAGACCCGTTCTTATGTATGGAGTAAGTGTTTGGTGGCCAGCACTGGATAGAGTAACCTATAGAAAGAAGTTAGGGAAGGTGCACAGGATGGCGTGCTTGCTGATAAGCGGGACACTGAGAACAACACCTACTCAAGCCTTAGATCTCATGTTACACCTTCTTCCAGTGGATAAATATGGTAAACAAATGGCGGCTAACATAGCCACTAGACTAACGGCCGTGTCTCAGTGGAAACACCTTCAGGCAGGTCACTCGACAATAATTGGTTCGCTAAAGAAGGAAATGTTGAACCTTGACTATATAACGCCGATATTATGCTTCGAAAAAGGTTTTCAAACCTTTATCCCTTCAAGAGAATTCTGGGGGAATAAGCTAGCACTGGAAACCGAAACTATACAATTCTACACGGATGGCTCGAAGCTAGAAGTTTCAATTTGAGTACTTCCGTTCGTCTCCCTGACCACTGCAGCGTGTACCAGGTGGAGATAATAGCGATTGAGAAAGCCTTGAGCTGGTTGAGGCATAACGTAATATCCAAGAGGGATATCAAGATTTATGTGGACAGTCAGGTGGCTATCAAGTCGCTGGAAGCAGTGCTGTTGAAGTCTAGGGTGGCATTGGGTTGCCACTCGTCTCTTAACGAGATGAGTGAGCATTTCAATATTCAGATTATCTGGGTCCCCGGCCACTCTCTCGTCAAGGGTAACTGCAGGGCAAACGAACTAGCTAGGCAAGGTACAACACTTCAGCTGAAGCCTGAAAGGACCAATGTGGGCAGGTCTTCAGCGGAGCTTAGACTGGCTCTGAGGAAAAGGGCGGAAGCTTCAACATTGGTGAGGTGGTCTAATATCCTCACATGTGAGAGAGCGAGACAAATGTGACCAAGGTTGGATTTGAATCGCTCCAGGACCTTAATCTCTCTGGAGAGGAGAGATCTAAGAAGAATAGTAGGAATTTTAACGGGATACTGCCTTTTCGGGGAACATGCGAGAAGGCTGGGTCTAGAAACAAATGACTTCTGTAGAAGCTGCATGGACGAGGAGGAGGAAGAGACGTTTGTTCACTTCCTGTGCTCTTGTCCTGCACTGGCACTAAGAAGACATTTACAATTAGGTTGGTATGTTATGCAACCGTTCAGATCTTGCAGATATTAAGGTGCGAGACATTTTACCCTACATTAGTAGCTCAGGATGGTTCCAATAGAGTGTTAGGGGTATTAGGGGACTAAGATCCTGTGGTATCACAACGGATCGGCAACGGTCTAATTGTGCGTTAGCAGCCACTCTAATCTAACCTAACTTAACCTAGCATTGTTGTCGTCTGCTACGATAAGCTCTGGATACTGTGGTGGTTCTTATGCCTCGTTCGAAATTTTTTCGAAACATTGGGACTATATACATGTGAATCTGCGCTGTATGCATCTCTGTTTACTTATATACTTTCCCAAATTATCTTCTTTGTTTTTCATACATCTGGAAAAGATGGAAAATTCCTAAAATACAAAAACAATTGTCAACATTTTATTGTTTTTCCAATCGTAAAAATTGTCATGGGCATCCGAAGCGAAACCATATTTCAATCCATGTTGCTACAATGACGGTATATACAGAATTTTCCGAATTGTTATTCCCTTTTTCTAACGGTTTTGGTGTTATTATCCATATATTGATATTGTTCGAGTTTGTTGCTCATTTTCACATCTTTGTTGGTTATATTTATGAAAATGGATTTTGGAATAATATTCGAAAAATTTTTTTCTCGGAATTATAATTATATTAGGTTGCACTGTAAGTGGGAGCTAAAAGCGGGGGTATGTTTCTATTTTACAGATCACTTAAGAAAAATATGTTTATTCACTGAAAATATATTTAGGGAAGCGGTGACTCATCTTTTTATCCCACCTCTCGGATTGATTTGTATTTCATATGCCACTTACCCGTTAAACCTTGTGTGTACCATCACTCACACTTAAAATTAAAACATTTCAAACTCTTACATATTGTATCTTAAATATATATTTCAATTCAAACTGCAACAATTACAAAGTAAACAAATACAAATCAAATTGGTTGTTTTTGTCTTCTTTGGACAACCTAGTTGTCTTCTTTGGACATCTCGCTCGTCTGTAAAATAGAGTAAGAAAATTTTAGATTGACTATAAATGATTATTTTGCTACAAAGGGCAAGTTATTGACAACATAACCTCAAATTAAATAATTTATAAGAAAAAAGCTCGTTATTACCTGAATGGATTGGGAGAGTGAAACTGATTGAGACCTAACGTGGCCAAGGCTAATCAAACCACGTATTTCTTAACTTACTCTAATGGATGTATCTTCAATTTGTTAAATTCAATTTACGTGTCTGATTGGTGTTTTGAATTGTGGTTTTTTCCTTCTAAATTATACAAACTTTTAATATTTTGCTTCATTAAATTATTTACTATATACTCTCTGCTTTGAAGCATCATTTCAACGGAATTTTTCTGTTTATTTTGTTGTTTTTCCATTAATTCGATTGAAAAGACATCAAAATAAGAAAATTGAGTTTTCTTCATTCTCGTCCACCTCCTGTCATATTATTGATTATTATATTACTGCTACGTCTTTTGTTATATACGATTTTCGAGATCTAATTTTATCCAAAATTATTTTCGTCTTTGTAGACAAGTAAAATCTAAAATATGCTGTTCTCAGAATTCTATTTTGATAAACAGTGTGGTGAATATGGTGGGATCATTCAATAAGAAACCAATGACTACCTCAACCATCTGTATACAATGACAACGAAGCGACAGTGATAGAAGGTGAACAGTGATAGCAGAACCGAAGAGCTTCGAAGAACCCAATGCGACGTCGTTGTGAGAATAGAAGAGTGCAAGTGTCAACGTGCAGATCCAGCTTTAAGTTCAATAATCAACTGAAAAGAGAAAGATCACAGACCAGCATAAAAGGAAATATCACCCTTAAATATATAGATGTTATACTTGGATAACAGTATCTATGTGTGCAGTTGATACTTTTGAGAAACAAAGTGCCTGTAGAAATGGAGCAACTGCATGATGAAAGTTGAGAAAGCCACATGGAACTTAATAAGATACTTGCTTAGGACAGGCAATGGTTCTATTGGGTGAAACATCAGAGCGACGTATAGAAATTTGATGTCGGTGCTATAAAATATGCGCATCATATAAGGGAACGCGAGGAGAATTCAGGACCATTTTCAGAAAGGATTACTTCACGAAGTGACTGGAATATTGGGCACTACCAAACCAAGAGTGAGCACATCTGCTACTTTAATCAGTACATTTGCTACTTTAGTGTACCTACTGAAACATTTCAATATGAGCATTTACTGTCTTAACATGCAGTTCAAGTAAGCTCTGCTTTTTGTATAACATTTGCAATTGGTGCATCTAATCACTTAGATATAAATATGACAAATTGACCAATGTGACATGAACATTATGGTTAACAAGTGAATCAGTAGATATGGAGTGCAATTGGAGTTACATAGGGGTCGAAGAAAAAACTTCGAATCACAATGAATCATTGAGCTGTGCTCGCGACACTCAACATAAGGAAGACTCAGACAACTCCGATGAACCCTTCGATTAAATAAGTTTGGAATCTGTCCTTATATACTTAAAGACTCAATTCAATAGTTTTAATGGCATAAATGGTAGAATGACAGAAACCATCGAATACAACGTGAGCAGTGAATTCACTGAGCTTCGAAAAACCTATAGGGAGATGGACGACATCGCTGTCAGAACAGAAGAGTGGAAGTATTCACCAGAAGGAACATAAGGTGTTCGGTATTGTGGCAAAGCGAGGACATAACGGGGTCAAAATGGAACAACGTAGAAATGAAGCTTGGTGTTAAATAATCAAAAGGAAAAATAAAGATCGCAGACTAGCATGGAAGGAAGTTACACCGTTTAAAATAGATTTTAAGTACTACTGGGTTCAGTGGGACTCGGCATACTTTGATAACCATATTCTCAAAATAAGGCATCGGAGCCTACTGACGGATAGGCAGAGATGGAGCACTTGGGGCTACCGAGCACTTTACTGCCTGAAGACTTGGAGTTCAGTAGGCCACCTGGGAGTTAATAAGACATTTGGTAAAGTCAGGCAAAGGTTTTATTCGGTGAAATATCGGAGCGGCCAAGAGCAATTATGCCGCAAAAATCTTTGCACTAGTGAAAACATCAATGGAACGGAAAGCTATTGATATAGTGCGCCGTTTTTAGTGACAATCTGAGGCAACAAGTTCATCATGGTCGTGATGGAATACTTGACGATGTGGCCGAAAGCTTTCGCATTACCAAACCAAGAGGCAGCCATAGTGCATTTACTAATTTTATCTAGCAGGTACGAAGAGCCATTGTAGTTACATAAAGACTACATGGGATGGTGGTGAGGTTCAACGGAACCATGGAAGAATATTTTTCGAACGTATTACAGTCCGATAATCAAAATCGAGATGAATATCCTTCACTATTTTTGATGGAATGTCGTAGTGCAGAACACGAGACCACGTGATAAACGCCAGCCAATTATGTAATGATCGTATGGAAGATACAAATACCAACTGATTTAGAATTTAAAGTACCTGGAAATTAACAATAAACCAGGGCAGAGTACGTGATGCAACTAAGGACAAAAATAAACGAGATCTACATCACACGACATAAATGCTAGTGCAAAACTGGTTCCAGGACCTATGTCTAACTTTTCTTATATAGTTGACAAGAACCTAAATTAGTTCTTAATACTTCCCGAATTGCTGGTAGCTTGGAAACCCAAGCTGTATCATTTTGTCTCTTGCACCAGTTCCATTTGCAACATACTATTTCAAATAGCTTCCTGGTCTACTAAACTTAAACACAACCCAGATTTATGGAGCACTTGTAATCATTTGGAATGAGATTGCTTTGACCAATCGCTGTACTTACTGGGTGTATTATTAGCTATTTTGTTAAGGCTTCACTGTGACCATATGGATGTTTTTAGGAATCAACAAGGAACAAACTTGGTAGTACAACTCTCAAGTTGTAAACTGAAAGGGCTGGTGGTAAACTTATGACGACACTGGAGTTAGCTCTTCGAAAAGCGACGAAGCGCAAGTCATCAAATAGTGATTTATGAACGTTGTAGGAACAGTTATAGAATGCTGCATTGTTGGGAGAAGGTTCGGATGTGAAAAACGTATAAGATGTGAGCAAAACTTTGACTTGCAGCAGAAGAGGAATTTAAAAAAAGGAATATCTTGGCCACCAGGAGTAAATCCTCGAGATAACTGCCAAACCTTCATCTGTTCTTATTATATTGTCTTACATTGTCGTGCATGCTAGTAACAAAGACGTACGCCAGTTTCACCAAAAGGTCGTCCAGCGGAAAGTGAAAATATCCAGTTGTTCCATTTATTTAAATCGAGATTTGTCAGTAAGATGTGAACATTTTTGGATAAAATATGTTGAGTAAGATCAAATTTTTCCAGCTGAGAATTTTTGATATTCCATGTGCTGGTACAAGTAATAGTTGATCACAATGATCTGACGATTTCAATCCTTTTGGCTTCAGTTAAAATTGTTTTGCTGACGCTTCAGTCAGGATAAAGCAAGCAGACAGACTGTTTGTCAATAACATGTCATTAGAAGCAGTTATGGTTTCATGGGTCTAATTATCTAGCATTTTGGTCGATATTCTGTTAATTACGAGTGTTATGTTATCTTCGAAAAATCAGTGAATCCAGATACTCTCATTAAAATTATCTAACGGTGTCAGATCCCAAGATCTTGAAGGCCAATTTAGGAGTCCTTTTCTTTGTATGATGGTCTCATTAACATTGAAAAATCTCTTTTTGCATCCTGCCCCTATAGGAATTAGAACCCGGTACGTCCCGCTCCAACTGCCATAGCTTTCACCACTGCGCCACCTGGGCGGTTTCTAAGTAAGCTTACCAACTATACATTAGTTTTTCTATATTCAGGTGATAACCTCTTCATATTTTTAACCTGCTCTGATGGGATTAAAACTCGATACCTTCAGCTCATACAAAAAAACTCCTTTAACCAACTTATCTTTCGGGCTATTACAAAGAGTGTTTTATATCATACTTGTTCGCAAAAAATTTCCATTCCTATAATGATAGATAATTTATTTTGTAATATACCATCCAATTTGGGTGATATGTAAACCCAAAAGTAAAAATTGATAGGGTATAGATGTGGACAAAATATAGTTACGAGATAATGTCAAAACAGGTAAGTGTATCGGATATCCAAAAAGGTTTGTTATACGAGTATATATATTGTAGAAAATTAACTACTCTCACATTTCTTATTAATGGATTATTTCAAAGTATGGGTTGTATAAATATTTTGAATGATTAAATACTTTTTTATCCTCAAATACTCAGTCATGCCATATAGAGGACGTCAACTTGACTTCACATATAAAACAAAATTTCACTACATTACAGGATGTTAGCCAATACAAAACCATTCATTTCATCTTTCAGCAACTGCAAGCAACTATTTTGTGACCATTTTTTTATTATTTTAACTGGTTTTGAAAATAATATCCTCTTCCCGCATGTAATATTTGAAAAACCCAAAATATATTATCTCTGTTTCATTCTTAATAATTTGATCAAATAGATAACACCCACTAACGATATTATGTTGTAATTTTTTGTTTTCTCTTCCTGCGTGTAATAATTATAGTGTTATGGCAAGACCACAACAAATCATTTCATCACTATGGTGCTGATAAATAATGTTAAATGGAGAGTTTTACTCGTAATAAAATCTCAGTATGAGTATACAATCCCATCCACAGAATGGCGAGTTGCATAAAGCACAGATGATATTTAAAAGAATTATAATTACCTCAATTGATATGAGCGAGCTTGGTGAATTGCAGCCTGCATGCAATGAGATATATGTGACTTTAATTCTCGTTGGCCATGTGAAATTTTCATAAGAACTATGATCTTACAAGAAAGGAATGTATGTACAAGAGAATAGAACAACTCTACAGGTTTGCTAGTTTGGACAAATTATTTTCACACTGTATTCTCTTCCTGCATGTAATATATTGTAGATCACCACCCAAATAAGAAATTATCGAGTTAAATTGACAAAGAACAATTTTATTATATAGTCACTATTGGTGTTTTCAATATTTAATGATTTTAAAGTTTTGGGATAAAAGTATTCACTTCCTGCATGTAATTTTTTTACTCACCAATTTTCCTTCGGTTTTGTTTTAAGTAAGCCTTTAACTTCTCCAGAAACGAACTGCTAATCTGCCAGAGGGCGTTGGGTATTAAACAACAATTTTCGTCAACGAATTGAGTTGTGATGAAATGTCGAAATGATATTTTTAGACATAATTCCATTCGACAGGATTATATATAATACACAATGAATAGTTTGCATGATATAAATTTGCGAGTTTTATATACTTTGGGTTGATTATCGGGTTACATGTTCAAACGAAATAATTCGTTTTGATTTGTTCTGGTGATTGATATATAAAATATGTGCGTGATACGTAACCACTTTACTGATTAAATTTATTTTTATGTAGCCAGTAATCACTCAATTTGTTATATTTATGTCTAAGTGATTAAATGCGTCAATGGTTAGGACAATAAGTGCTCATATTGAAATGTTACAGTAGATTAACAAAAACTATACAGGGTTTAGTTTTGGACTACTTGTCGGATTTCATCATAATTCGTCATAATTTAGAATAATATTGAATTTTGTGAAGTGTGCATATTCCACCGTCGTGTTATCGCACCACATCACGTATGAGTTACTTATAAATATATATTCCCTAATCGAGATATTCCTTGCTCAGAAATATTTCAAAGTCATTTATAAGTTGAGCTAATCGTTTTGATGAGTCATTTATAAAGGGTGATACGCAGAAAAGCCTAAAACGAGTATTTCTGTCTAAAGTACTTTAAAGGCTGGTGGTTTTGGTTTTGTTTAAAATCATGCATGTGATTCTGTCCAATTAGTAGCCCGTCGATATTAACAATCAACATTGTGCATCAGGCCATGTGTGGTGTCACAACGATTGTTAGAATAAAACATATATAAAAATTTGTAACTTACGACCCTTAACACTTAACACCAGCTCATCAGAAACCACTAACCGATATAATGACTCCCATTAAAGTGTTCAGTATTCATTTTATTTTAACATCCCACTCAATTTAATGATAAACGAATAGTACCTATTAATATTATGGCTTCTTCATTTCATATAATAAAAAAGCTTTCAAATTGAACATGAGTCTAATTTTGATAGCATATGTCTCTACGACAGTATAAATAGTAATTGGTTATTAATAATGTAATTGTAATAATTAACGATACTGATTGGCTTAATGACGATGGTATAGTTATTAAAGGTTGGTGATCAGTTGCTGTGAGCAAGATCCCAGCGTCTCAAAACAGTTCAACCCCTTCATTATTTGTATGATTCAAATTATCTTGACACAATTTTGGGTTACGCCACACTTCTTAATGAAACAGCATCATATCGTCAATCAAAATAAACAACACTAAATACCACTCAATACAATATTGCCTTGTCTTACACGAAATGTTGTCTTAAAGAAAACTCGATTAAATTTTCCCATACCATCGCTACCCCTTCTATTTACCAAAACAAATTTTTCTTTTATTCATTTCTCTGCGCTTCACTCCACTGCGTTTGATGTTTATTACTGTTGTTAATATAAATTACAAAATGTGTTTACACAAGAAAGGAATTTTCCTTTTTTATTTACATAAAAGGGTGTCGTGTTTATCTTTTACCTGTTTTTGTTTAGATAAAATCATTTATAGTCTTCGAAACGACTGGCTTACTTATATAAATATATATCTCACGAAGAATTCAATCGAAATAATATATCGCTTTTGTGTGTATCGATTACAAAAATTGGGATTAAAATACCTGCTGCCTCTCAAATTAAAGGATTTGTGTGTTTTCTTCCGAGATATCCACCCGCTTCGTACCGATCAATATATAATTTTCCACCTCAATCACATTTTTCACTCAAATACATTTCACTCTCGATACGTTATCGACGTGTCTCACTCTATACATATATATACAGTAATGATCAGTTCGTTTCATTGTCACACACATACTAAACAAATTTTCTTTGTTTTCATTTTTTTTTCGAGAACAATGTGGAAAAAAAATCCATCCGTTTTAAACGAGCTGATAACCGGGACTACTTTTGAGGAATTGGTACAATTAAAGGAAATATAAATTCGTGTTTCATATGTTTTTCACACTTTTTTCCCAAATTTTATTTTTTTACAAATACACACATATTTTAAAAGCTCGACTACGAAACAAAATATATATATTGGGGTAATGCATGCGCGATACATCGCTACCCCTTCATATAACGAAAAGTATTGGACAAAATGAACCAAAAGTTTCGGGTTAAACTTACACCATTGAGTTATAGTTGTGGAATGTATAGTGCGCATACGTCTATGTAAACGGATTGTACAGTACTAACAAGGGGTAGAAAATTATTATGACGTTTTATACTCATTTTCCACCCAAATAAGTATGTAGGTTATAATTTTAGGGTTCGAAAATTATTTTGTTTATTCTATAGATGTTGTTGCTCTATATATTGGTTAATGTATACGGGTGATTGCTATACAATCAAAATTTGTTTTATTTTGAATGAAAATTAATTAAACTAAAATTAATTTTAACTATTTATTTAGTGAATTTAATTAGTTATACATATGTCTGTCAACAAATGAATTAATCACTATACGTCCTTTGTATACGATTTTGGTATTTCGATTTCTATGATTTATTTTGTGGAGTGGCCGATATGGTTAGAACAGTGAATGTTTTACTCTAATTAAGCTTACTGTGTCAATGTTCAATTATTAGGTCCACGACATGATCTTGTAATATGATCTTGTAGGGACCATAAAGACATGATGTAGGCTGTAGTTTCGATTTTGGTTTTTCGAATTCAGTGATTTTCTAATATATATGTCCAATATAGTTAGAACAGTGACTTTAGTTATTGCAGAATTCTTAACACTGACCATATCAATGTATTAAAATTCTAGTCTCTGCCTAGAATTTGTTTTATTGCCAAAACAACCGTTAACACTAAGATTTGAAAATTAAGAACCGTTGACGTTAAGGGTTCGTTTTGTTCCAATTTATATTGCTACGATTTCCCCTAGTACGGATTCAAACCAATCCACGGTTCGATCACTGGATTGTGAATAATATTTAATCACTTTCCTTTTATTTCACTATTACTTTCACTTTTTCACTTTTTATCGTTTTTCCCGATTTACATAATTTTATCGCTGCTCCAACTAACTGAACTCTACGGTTTCTGTTTACGTATTTTGACTCAATTTTCCCGCTTCTCGATTGTAGAAGAAGTTTCCGTTTGTTTATTATTTCGCCTGTATGCGGCGTTTCATGTTGATTTCCAATAGCGAACAATTTGTAATTCTGTTCAACCAGAAAACTACCCAGGTGGGGCAGTGGTTAAAGCTGCGGCAGTTGGAGCGGGAGGTACCGGGTTCGAATCTGATTCGAGGCAGGATGCATAATGGGTTTTTCATCTTTGATCATTTAGGCGGTGCGATCGGTGGTGAAAAATGAACATATCTGGATCCTCTGTCGTGTTTAGAACCCTTTAGTGCCGACCCATCTTCCATGTCAGTACTATAGGCCTGACATGGAGCTATGCAATGCACAGATGGTTCTACGAAAAGACTCGGACCTATAGCCGTATAGAGTGGTATCACAACGGATCAAAATTGGTCTAAGTGTGCGATAGCAGCCACAACAACTTAACTTAACTTTTTTTTTTCAACCAGAAATGTCATTCGCGTCCGTAATTATATTGTTACGGACGCGGTGAGACATCTCTGATTGAATAGAAGTACTAAATGCTCCTCATTAGAAACCAGCATGAATCGCAGTATACAGGCGAAATAATAAATAAATGGAAAATTCTACTATGACCGAGAAGCGGACAAAATGAGTATAAATACGCGAACAGAAAGCGTAGAGCTTCAGTCTGAATTGGAATAGCGATAAATTAAAATCGGGAAAATTGATAAAAAGTGAAATAATAACAGTAAAATAAAAGTACTGTGAATGTGAATTGTGGTGACTTTTAATATAAATTATAGTGGAAAACAAGCAAGTGGTTTTAATTATTCACAATCCAGTGATCGAACCTAGGAGCGGTTTGAATCCCTACTAGGGGAAAACGTAACAATATATTTACGCTAATCACAGGTGGCGATATACGTTAATCTTAGGTGGCGCAGTGGGTAAAGCTTTGGCAGTTGGAGCGGGAGGTATCGGGTTCGAATCCCCATAGGGGCAGGATGTAAAAGGAATTTTTCACCATAATATTACGATCGGTGTGAATGAACACATCTATGACCGTGTTGGAGTGCAGCACAGCTATGCAGGCATGGAGCTATGCAATGTGCAGATGGTTAGGAAAATCGGACCTATAGCCATACGTCCTCGAATTGACTGTAATGGCGTAAAAGTAAGGACGTAAATAAGCAAACCGCGAACATTAAGGAAGTGCCTTGGGCCACAAAACAGATAAGAGATAAAAAAAGATATTCGCTAATCAGCATTTTCTTATTACATTATATACAAATGGTCAAGAAAACATATTTATTTATTGCGAACATATTTATCGCGTTATCTGTTGAATGTACTAATCAGCTGATGTTATTGTGATCGTCATATATGTGGGTGTTCGTTCAGAGTTGATCTGATGGTTACCAGGTTCTAGATGTACTCCTTGATTGTTTATGAGGTTGTCGTCTGCTGGATGGGTTTTTTATTCTGACCTGAACTTGGAGGATTAGCGATGGTATTATGATAAGTGCTGCAATTAGATTTGACGTGCTATTGAATTTATGGTATCATCTTCAAAAGAGAATTTGCATAGTTTTACAATAGGTCGCTTGTATAAGTAGTTTCTTGACACTTGACCGTTGCGACCCGAACTATCACGCCATGTGTGTCAATACATCGGCCGAGTTTCCATCTTGTGATCGGCTGTGGCTCATCTTTTACTAGTGCTAGATCGTTAATCTGAAAATTTGCCTGGATGCTTTTCGAATCAAAATGAGGCATCTATAGATCTATTATATTTGCTATCTTGGCTCTTATTGCGCTGTTTTAATTTTTCTTCGTTTGAAAGGTTGGTTCAACAAAATAAGATTCATTGTTCGAATAGATATCAGTGCATAGCCCTATCCTAGAAGTGAATCTTTTGTAGGCCGCAATAAAGGTCTCCAAAGTTAAACTTCTTCCGATTTCTAAATGTAAAACTTTTGTCATCATACAACAAATAATGCAATGTATCCTGTTTCCCCCATTTCTTTGGTGGTTCTTAGCTGAATTGGCCCAGTATAATTTATACCAGTTTTTGCAAAACGTCTCCCTGGCCTTACTCTTGGAGTTGGTAGATTACCCATGAAATGCTTAGTGTTTCGTTGTTTGTGTTGCCGATCACACATTTCTGAATGGCAGACCGCCTAACGCTTCTATACCATCTTCGAATTCAATATTTTTCCAAAAGTAGGCCAATGTTAATTGTGTTCTTCCACGTTGTGTGTCTTTTCACTGAGTTCACTCGTAATAAAGTTATTTTTTCTTTAAATTATTGAATTGTAGTTGTCACTGAAAAACCTAAATTCAGCCGTCGTCCCTTCACACGTGTTTCACTCAGATCATTTTCATCTAGAATAGGATTTAGCAATTTACAAGTTTACTCGCTTTGTCTAGTTTCTTCGACTTCTTTATATGTTGAACGTCGTTGTTGAAATCCTCTTCTTGCCATTATTAAAATATGATTACTTCCGCTTGACCTTAGATTGCTGCATTATTGATGAATTTCGTGAAATTTGTAACTAATCACTTTAACTTGTCGAAGCTGGCAAACTTTTGGAATAATTCCCGTAGTTATGCGGCTAGCTCTAACTGGGCTCCCACAGCTAGGAAACTGACAGCAGTTGTATCATAGTTGACATTGTTAAGTTTATATATGCTTTAATTGGTTTCGCATGATTACTTCTCAGTAGTGGCCGTTGATTATTTTTAAGTTCCTCGTGAAGCACAAGGATAATAAAAAAATGTATCGCCAAGTCTGCAGACTTGGCGATACATTTTTGTTATATCAGCGGTCATAATGTATACTTGTGTTTTCTCCATCGCAGTATATGATGTCAGCTAGATTCTCTTGTAATTTTGGGCCCGTCATCATGTTGTCATTTAACGACACTCCTGTTGTTGTCTTTGATGAGGCGTTGGACACTACTCGGAGCTGTGTTGTAGTACTATCTTACTTGGCTACGCTGTGAAGTCGAATGTAATAGTTGTTCTCAATCGGGAAATCTTGGTTATTTTCCCGAATCAATTCCATGTGGTTCAGGCTTAAATATTCGTCCATGAATTAATGGTAAAGTTGCTTGAATAGGAAGGATAACCTTCATAAACTTTCTTTCAAGATGAAGAACCTTGCCGTAGCTTTTCTGCTTTCACGATCTATATATCCCCAGTTTCGACATGATTATCCTTAAATGTTACTTTCACCTGATAATTCCCGTTTAAACCCCGTTCTGATCGATGAAAAATGATGGTGTACCTGAACTTCTTCTTCAGAACGACATCTTTCTTGTGAGAAACTGTCATTTTCGACGACCAGACGTAGTTGCTCCTCAATCCCTTTGGTTAAGAACATGGTTGTCTTTTGCTGGCAATTTAGGCTTTCCGTATATTGCTGATTACAATCGGCCCTTACTCTGTTTATTGTGCCATAAAACTCCCTTTGATTCTGGTAAAATTTGTAGGAGGGCCTTATGTTAAAACCATAAGGACATGGTGTAGGTCTTACGACTTATTCACTACTGACTCTTGAAGTACAAAAAACTGAAATATATCATTGGACCAATTTTCTTATAAGAGATATCCGTTTTACCTGCACACTTGTGGAAAGGTATAATAGCATTAGATAAATATACAACACAAGCTCTATCTTATCTGTATGACGAAGCATTCGAACTTGACGATGTACCATCCTGAAGCTTAATGCAATTGGATCAATAAAATCATAACTGTTTGTATTGGTTTACAACTAGGGTGCTGAATCAACCAGCCGTTGAGACGTTGAGTCTGTTTGAAGTGTTTGGCATCTTTGTCTCTTTTCTAATCTTGAATCGCTCGGTCGATTTCGATCTGATGACGTTATTGAATGGCTATCTATTAAATATCAATTCCATCTCATTAGGCATATGCGACCAGAGTCTTTGTTGCAACAGAGTACTAGCGAACACAGATAGTTTTCAATCGAAACTGTATTTTGAGTTTGATAATTTTCTCTTGGGGCGTGACTGATTATTGTATTTTTGTCATGAAAACTACTTAACGTAGTTGCATCTAAATATAAAAACAAAACTGGGCCGAGTTCCCTTGGAAGCACAATGTTTTTAACTATTTCATATTTTCATTTCAAAACCTCGAATGCGGCATGAGGCGTCATGAAAGATAAGTTCATCTTATTTGTTAGCAAACTGTTTGGCATAAGTATTCAACCACACACAATTTTAGCAGTATTTTAATGGGTACGTCTATTCGTTCATCCTTCAAGTAGTTCTGTCTTCAATTTACTTTCATAACGAATAGCAAGCTTATTCAGGTCAGTGATACTTGATTTATCAGCCATTTTCAGAAAATATTTAATTAATAAACTAGTGTTTATTGGGGTTGATAACAAGCCAGATGTGTGATGGTTTCAAATAACTTTTATTCCATTCGGCCTCTATTCTGAAATATACAGTTAAACCTCCCAATTTCAAGTTTTACGATTCTAATGAAACCCACCAATTGTGGAATTGATGACCACCGCAATCGCGAATGTTAAGGACTAAATATAAGTCTCACTAAAGACACACTAACTCGGTTAAAGTGTCTTTAGTGAGATACACTTCAACAAATGAGCAACATACGATTTGCTAATTTCTGATCCTTCTACATTCTTACAGATTCTGACAGAATTGTATTCGTCGGCATAGGCACAACGTTTGTTGCAGTCCCAGTCCTCATCTTCGCGCATCTTTATGTAGAATGTACAACATTGCACCAAATGCGTGTCTTGCAGTTCTGTTGTTTTGAAACCACAGGACTTGAACATCCCTAGGTACAGTGCTCACCACTTCTTAGCATAAAGTTTATACAATTCTCAAAAACCATCTTTTACACAATACAGTAAACAATGTACTCAATACAGTAAATATCGTATAACACCATTAAGGGCTTTGTCCTAGTAACATAGATCAAAATATTATGTACCCATTTCATTATGTTTCGTAAGGTCAAAGACCACCAACAAACAGGGATCTTTATTAAACAGACCAATTTGATCACATGGAATGTATATCATAATTTTGAAGGAGCATGTCTAAACATTTCACCGGTACCATTTATTTTTCATGTTATACTTTTACGTTTGACACTCATGTTGCATACATCTCATTTTACAGTCTTCTTTTAAAAAATTTAAGTGTATACGATTGTATATAAGACAACCACATACTTATTAAATATTCGATTCATCCACGTATCTCCGGTTTCAAGAAAGAAATTTAATATTTTTAAAAGCATTTCTGCTATTGCTGAATATAAATGTACAAGAATATTGAAGTATCGTATTCCTTAGTTTAAAGTTCATCTATGTATGTGCATATCTCATAAATGTATGTATGAAAGATATGTATACATATCGTACAATGTACATATATACATATCAAAAAGTCAAAAATGATATTTCATAAATAGAACCAACCATCTTCGATTTTACCCAAAAATACTTTATCAATAACATGTCTTTCATAATTATAGGAGAAACATCACCTCGAACAATAGTCACTCTGTGTTACTTGATAGCAAAGTTGTTCGGTTATCGGATATGCTGACACATGCAAATAATGAAGCTTTAATCTTATTTATGTACTTTTATCAAATCTATTTCGGGAAATATTTGCATTGGTCACATGTGAGTTTCTTAAATCAAAATATAGTATGCAACGGATTGTAAGCGAACTAAAATTGGTGACCCCGACGATATCGTCTTGGATTTTATTCAGTTTTTGCATTTGTCAGTCGGTGTAAATTGTAAGGTCTTAAACCCTTAACAAAACAAATTAAAGTGTTTGATTTGACAGTTCAATACATTGTTGCCAATTTATTTTTTAGTCTCATGATAACATTTTGGCATTATTAGGGCCAAGATAAAGCTGCTTAGTGCGAGTGAATTGGTGCTAGTATAGTTCAGTCACTTTTCGAATAAATCGATGGAAGAAGGTTACCATGCCGATCAATTTTTTAAAACGAACTGGAAAATCGATTATGGTTTAAATTCGTTCTGGTGACGGCAGAATATAACTAGCTGTGATTTTGTGAACGAAGAAATCAAAAGTGTTTGCGCCCACCACACATTTTAATTTCTTCATTTAAACATCGAACTCGATAAGTCATTATAAAAGCGCTTGTAGGTGATGTATGTGTTAAACCTCATTTTTTGATGCCACGAGAATGTCGTCAATGTAACTTCGTTAATGCTTCGTTGAAATTTTTGCTCGGCATTTCGATGTCCAAATGGCATGCAATGGAGTAAATTTAAAGAGCCCAAATGGCGACGAGCGACGAGAACTAGTTTGCAAGCCTTGACAGATCGATTTTGGAAAATATTGTGTTTCCATGTAAGTTCATGGAGAAGTTTAGAATTTTAGGTATTGGATAGCAATCTGGTATCGTAACCGCGTTTAGTCGTAGTAGTCTGCACACGGCGTTCAATGGAACAAAATACAACATACAAACTACTATTCAATTTAAAGCAAAAGTATAAAGCTTCATGCTAAACTTTGGTGACCCTTACGACCTTGTTAAGGTAATCAATATACTACACGACACTATAACCTAACACGGCAGAAATAACCTCTCGCAAACACCACTAACATGAGGGAATTCAGCCACTCATAAATACAACATACAGTCAGAATCGTTGCATGCCACAACAAGCTACATGGATACATGACCATAATCAAACCGATAGATATTTCTGGATAGTAATTTGCATTCCACGAAACGAAGTCATTTCATGCATAAGTATCTGCTGTTTTTTGAATCTGTTTTTCTTATACTATCTCCATTGAGCGAGCCAGTAAAATCCTCCTCATACATCGAAACATCCATGAATAATGAGCTGTAGCTCAACGTACATAATATTGCCCGATACCTCTATGCCTCGATGCAGGTAATTTTAAACCAGCTGCGTATATCAAGTACAACATCTGTTCTAGCCTTGACTTTTGACCCTATCCGGTAAAACCCTTGCTCTATGTCAGTCGTGTGCCATTTAACAATATATATTTTCTATGTGGACAGTAAAAATTCTTTGATTAAAGTTTTTTTATTTTATACATTAAGCCGTAATACCTTACTTTGCCAAAAGCTCGACCTACATCAAAAAAGTCCGCAGAACAAAATTTCTTTTCCTTGAAGGAGTATTTAATTGTCATTTAAATTCCTATAAAAATATTCTTTACTTCACTTCACATCCATAACAAAATGAAAACTTCATAATTTATCTACCCAATCTCTCGTTTGTCACCAAAGTTTTGTTTGTATCTTTCTTAAATGTTCCAACTTAATAAGAGTCAAAACCCTTCAATGGAGAGTTAAAGATGAACTACTTCACCGACCGTAGGCAGGTGATGATGATAATCACTGTTCAATTCATTTGCCAATTTTTAAAACATGTCTGGGAATTTTGAAAAGGAGGAGAATGATCTATTTTGCTCATTTTACAACCTCCAAACAACTTTCGTATTTTTTTCAACAACCTATTCCTTTTGTAATATGACCATACATGAGCGGTGAGAGGTGTAAAAAGAGGACCTGATTAATTTTCAAAATTATAACAAATCAAATTCTTATCACGGTTTACCACCCCAATACCATTAGAGACACTATACATACATAATATATATTTTACCATCCCACAGTTCCTCCTCAACACATAATTTTTCATAATCTGAAAAGTACCTTAAGAAACCTCCAATATAATTTAAACATCTTAATAATAAAATTTGACTTCATATTTTCGTTTATCGTCCCTTTTGCTGTGTGACAAACGTTAAGTGAAATAAATTTATTAAAAATTAAGCATAGTCCAGGGAGATTAAGGAAAACGTGTTGTGCCGCATTATGTGCTGATACAAAATCGGAGATGGTTGTTAAAATATAATTGAAATTTTTAAGCTTAAGATTTAGATGTGATTCTGTGTTTGGGTGTGGTTTATCCACCCTATAAGGTATGGGCTAAAGCACAAGTAACGCTTTCGCATACCTTTGCCAGTAAAATAGCTCTGCATCCCATGAGTGGGCTGAATGCTGGATTCAGAAGCGACGCACTGCTGAACAGAAACTTTTCCACTATTTGATTCTGTCAATGAGAAAAGAAGCATTGTGTGGTAAACGTACAGAAAGGCTTAGCGCTATAGTTAGTCTTAAAATTATTATTACTATATCGTATACTCTGATAATGTCATCTTCGTCCAAGAAAGTATTTTACGTCATAATTGTACTGTTCTGTGTGTGCCCCATTTGTAAACATTTTAACTCGCATTATTTTAGGTATATTTACTTCTGCCCAGAACTTCACTATTGTCTTGATCACCTCTATCAATATATTGGTAACATTTCTTCTAGTAACCTAATGACATCGTAAGTTTTAACGTAGACGACTAACTCAGGTTGGAATAATACATCAAAAAGGCCATTAAATTCCTCATCTAATGAACATAAGTGGTGGTCTCCAACCCTCGTTACAAATTGTCCCCAAATTTTATTCGTTCAAGAACAATTTTGACGCCAACTGTTTGGAGGCCATTATCGGCCAATGTTAGAGATTTGGACTCAGGTTGGGATACAACATCAAATAGGCCATTAAATTCCTCATCTAATGAGAATAAGTGGTAGTCTCCAACCCCCGTAGCGAGTTGTCCCAAAATTTTATTCGTTCCAGTACAATTTTGACTCCAACTGTTTGAAGGCCATTATCGGCCAATGCCAGAGATTTGGACTCAGGTTCGATGAACATAATATAAATTTTTTATTGTATTTAGAATTTTGGACGCTTAATTGATTTTGCATATCGTTAAGAGAAAATTTTTCCGAAAATGAAGTACGTCAAATTTATTTTCACTCAAAAGTAGTATTTTGAGTGAAAATAAATTTGACTCTTTATTTATTCCTTTTCTTATGAAATCTTTGCCTTTGTTACAAAAACATTTTTTATAAATGAAGTTTTGCTTTTAGTACTCCATCTTTCACTCAGAAATTTCAATTCGAATTATCTATCATTCTTCTAATTGGATTTTGCGTTAACAGTGTAAAACTAACACATGCATAAAATCTGTAGATCTGTAGAAAACTTCACAGGAATGACGACTACAACTACGACGATACACTATCGACCAATTTTTTGGCATCAGAAACTCATGAATCGCCATTGTATCAATAAATTGCAGCCTTCTTAGTGGTTCCGACTAAGTTTTCAACCTTCTTTACCTCGTCGCGTGGCGTGTTCCCTCTGCGATATACATATTTTGGTAATGGATCATTCCCTTTCATATCTCGTAGTCACAAATTCTGAAACAAGATTTTTTTCCTTCTGGTTCGATGGAACAGTCATCCTAGTGGATCAAATGTAGTATTGATTTCCAATAGCAAGTTCACTTGTTATGATATATTCGGTTGGTGAGGTGCACTGCAAAACAAAACACGTCCACCTTTTGCTTCAATTGCAGGGCTAGAAAATTAATTGTTTCAACCTCGGCTGTAAATTTTTCTCATATTGTTCTCTCTGAGAATCGATTGCTGTAGTGGCTGCCTAGTGTTTCAATTATTTCTGATGATGAAGGAAATGAAATGAGGCATCTTGCTTCAATTAATGAAGCAATGAATCAAACAATACTATTACATCAACTACCTCTCCCAGTATTACACCGTGATCAGGCAGGAAATAATCTTTACGGTTGATGTTTTGGTTAATTCGCCTAATGGATCCAATTGATCATATTTTCCTATATGAATCTGTTTCTTTGTCATTAAATCTCGCTTGAAATTCATTACCTCAGCTCGCGTCCGGCTACAGTAAAATAAGACCCAAAACTAGTCAGCTTTACACCTTTAGGTAAATTTACCATACTTTTCCAAAAACCCTTCTTCCTTCTCGGACTGGTTGATGGTTCTTAATGTGTATGTAAACTTTGCAAAATTATCTTAATGGTTTTGTCCGCTCTGAGCTGGTCTTGGAGCACTTTTGAAACATAATCCAAATTCCCACCTGGCAGTATCATTTAACTTGATCAAACCTGAAAAAATATTATACCTGTAAAATGAAAGAACAGGTAGCACAATCTTTGTTTTAAGAGCGCTTGCTATTATATTTATCCCACAACAGTCCTAAATAGTCTTAAAGTCATCAATATAGATTTCAGCCTATTTACCTGCCAGTCGCAGTGTACATGTAGGTACAACTTCGAGTATATCTCACCTTTCGTTAGTAAGGGTTTTATTACTGTAACCCGTCTGTTGATTTGTGTCTCGATTATACAAGTAATCTTTGAACGTAATCTAATCTGGTTTTCTAAGATCTAAGAAGTATGCGTGCTATTCCTTTTGCAGTTCATGCTTTGAAGGGAAGAGCGTGGTTCTTTTAACTGGCACAGTTAATAAAGGTTCAACCTGACAATCTATATGTATGCGCAAAAGGAGAATAAGCCAATTTTTGTAAACTATTCCACCAACGTAACTATTCACTCCAGAATGAGTAGATGTCAAAGGTGTTAAATAGAAACTGTTCTTAAACCAAAAGTCACCGTTTCACTGTATCCATTCTATTGAGAAAAATGGGTTCAATCAATGCTTCCCTTCAGCGGGTAGCTAGGAGGTTTCTAGTCTGTGCAATCTAAAGCAAATGGTGACCCACACATGGAAGAATGCATTTCACAGATCTTCTATATAGACAGTTTCATGTGCATACCTTAGATTAAGATAAAAACATTTCGGGTCAGCAAGATTTATCTCGATTTTCGAATTCTGAGCTGCTAGCATTGAAAACTAATTGTAATATAATAATTTTAGTACGACACATGCTCGAACCGATATACTATATCCAGTTATTTACAACGACCATTGTACGTCTCAAATTAAACTGTTCCAACCCACTCACACTCCGACACCAGCAGCTTACCCTGAGGTCCAGTTGTTGTACGCATATGAACATTCCCTGTGACCAAAAATTCCACCGTTGGTTCTAGCTCGGCTTCTTCCCAATATTTGCGATGCTGCAATTGAAGTGACCAGCTCTCAATAAGCCACCTATATTCAGCAGCCAAAAACTATGTATCTCTTTTAATATATTTCGAAAACGTGTAAACAATTTTAAACGTACATACATGTTTTTGAACGTTCCTCTTAAATCAATCAAATTATTAATCAAGATTAAAAATAAATTTCTTCAATTTGTCTTAATATATTCCATACAACGCTATATATGTATATATACACTTTGGGATACACACAATATATGTACCAACGATTATAGATGAGAAACTCAACCGATAGAAAAAAAACCAAATCAATAAACTCGAAATCAAAATCCATCAGTTCATCATTTATCAAAATTATATATTTTGTGGAATCCGCACCAAACCCCTTACACTCGGGTATATATACTCACACACACACATATATAAACATAATCGTAGAGATCATTTTTCTATTTCGGCTATACGCTGTTCAAAATTCTAATAATTAATTGGTTTTGAAATAAGAAAGATGGTTGGTGCCAACCAAAAAAGAAAACCACCGACCCCCTTCCCCCTTTCAAAACACACAACAGCCATTAGCTAGAAAAAAAAGAGGCAGAAAATTATCGGAAAAATGTCTAATAATTTCATGTCTAAGTCAATTTTGCGTTATTCGTTTTGAAATTAAATTTGAGTTCAAAATATATTAATTAGATTTATCGCTCATGTTATAGAGCGAACGAGATTGAATATATGTGGGTCTATTTTCGTGGAAATCTGTATAGGTAAAAAATTAATTACCTGTACGGCAATCATTGGGAATAGTTTCATATTTAAAGTATTTCCACAAACAATTTTCCATTTCATCGGTTGGATGGGAGGAGTGGCGGGCTAACTCAGTCTTTGTGACTTGGATTCAATTACCAAGTTCGAAAGTCTGTACTACTATAATGATGTCTTGTAGTTGAAAGGATAACCTAATTATAGTTCAAATATTTGGCTATCTGTGTTTACTAATCTGGGCATGATCGACCACCGTTGGTAATCTGATATAAACGCACGCGAGTGCGATACTTTAGTATAGAGTTGTGATTAACACTCAAACATCTTTTATCAGGGTCAGAATGTGACTAGTGTGTAGTATACTTAAATAACCTACAGGAAGCTTTTAGCAATGCCACAATATCTTTCAATGGAGCTTTTTTGGGTTTGTTGGTTTTCATTTTGATCAATAGTAACGAATAGTTTTTAGAATTACTCGAAGATTAATTACAATTTTGAGGAAACTTATTTGCTTCTAGACAAACCACCTGTCCTGCGTCCTCGTCTTGTGCGGTCGGTCGATAACAAAAGTGAGAGTATCGATGAAAATTCAGGACTTCAATAATACGTCGTTCCGTCTCAACAGTGGAAAATTACCAGAAGTAGTTTGTTGCGAATTCTAGACTCCACCTCCCCTCTTATAAAAGCTCACATGATCTTTTAATCACTTTTGCAGATAATGAAAATCACTACTGGCTATTTGGTTCAATTCATGGGTTTTTTGTCGAATCCTTCTTGTGTCGCCTTTGATCTTCCTGAAAAAGGGCTTAGTAAAAGGCTCACTATTCCACTCAAAATACTTCTTTCTTTTTACCTCGCTCTTTTGTCTTAACTCATTTTCCCATTTGGTCATACGCATCTTACATCCATAAAATTCATTTTTTTTCTTCAAGCAAACAACTCCGTTTTTGAAGCATACTGGCTCTTTCACTGCTTTCAATTTGTAAGTGTGAAGGTACCCATTGAAGAATCACCTACTTTTCACAAATTTGAACGTAATCATACAGATTTTCTAAATATACATTTCTCTGAGTACCCCTACACGTTTAACTAACGCGAATCCACTTAGAGAGTCAGAGAATGTAACAACTCTCCATCTCCCTCTATTCATAGCCATTCATTTTGTATACGTGTGCAAAATATTTCAGTTGCATAATACGAAACTCGCGCTCCACCGATAACCCATTCAATATCGCTTTTGTTGTGTCTCCAAACGCAAGCTCACCACAAGATTGTTTGGACGAGTTTTTGCACTCACCGATCGAATTTTGAAAAATTTATCAATATTTTCCTCAATATTTTTTGACCAGTTGGTGCTTGGTTTTTTGTAAGATTCTTTGTAAGCAGACCATTATTTAAGACCATTATAGCAGACCATTATTGTAAGCAAGCATTAGCACAGTTTCACGCACAGTAAAAAATTCTCTTTCGGGCGTTCAAAGGTGAGAGGCACATTTCAGACCACAGAGTGTGTAGTGGGGTCGAATTAAAAGCCAAACTAAAACATTTTACTTGCATTCATATGCGTATGATTCATTTCAGTCAAACATTGTGTTACCTGATTTACACATTCCTGATCTCAATTCAGAGCCACGCCGATGGCTTTAGTTTACGGGCCAAACGTCCAATTCAGCTGTTACTATAAACATGAACTTTACAAAAATGTGGAATACGAGTATAAGAGAGAGAGAGAGAGAGAGAGAGCGAGAGAGAGAGGAGAGAGAGAAACAGAGAGAAAGAAAGACAGAGAGCGAGCGAGAGAGAGAAACAGAGAGGAGAGAGAGAAAAAGAGAGAAAGGTAGAGAGAGAAACCTTTGATTTGGTAAGACTAATTTTTTCTCTTCCTGTGATTTCCGGATATGGTGAGGTTCTCTGGCGACTTGATGCTATGACATTTTTATCTTTGAGCTTTTGATAAGTTCAAGGTCTGGCCTTTAACAAACCAGCCTGCTATCTGGGTGACATAGTATTCCATAATAAGTATCAACATGTCAACTTTATAAATCAATACAAATTTCTGAATGTCTGGACTTGGGTTGGCTCGAACCAATCCATATGTGAATGTAAAGAGGGAGGTATATGGTATGGTCTATAAATCCTTGAATATGTTTGATGTTAAATTGATATATAGATCAAACACAATATGGCTCTTTGTTTTAGTGCTGAATTTGTGTTTGGAAACCTTTACCTCCATTCAATGGTTGCCTTTAATTTAAATTCACATTGATTGCCAATAGATCCAGCTTAACCAGTGTGAGTTAAAATTCTTCTACTAAAAGCATGATTGTTAATGACTCTGGGTGATCGACTGGCGACACGATAACACTATAAAAGCTCTGGTATTATGCCCCTTTTCCACTTGCTTACCAAATCAGTACACCAAAGTTGAACTTATTCACCAAAGTTACACCAAAGTAAAAACTTGTAAGTTATAAGTTGTCATTCATTATATATAATGTAATTATATTAACAGATCTGTGTAGAGTATAATGAGAAAGCGTTGAAAAATGTTCACCGTGGAACTCAGAGGCTTAGACTTATAGCACATTATTGAATCAGTTATCGTAAATTTTAGTGTGCTGTTAATACGTATAGAAAGCTTGCCGGAGACTGAGGAGGAAAATATTGTCTTTCAATTTTCTCCCTTTAAATTTTGAAGTATTTCTAGCTTAAGCTAACAAACTTTTAACATAAAATAAACCATGGAGGAAGAGTATGGGATAAGAGATCTCACCATTACCATTGATTTATAGAACACTTTACCGTTAAACATTATAACAATTAAAAGAGGTGAGGGATGGTCAAATTAAAAAAAAACAAACACGATATGATTGAAAAAAAACTCGAATGGTTTTGAACATAAAACATGAAACTTTTTGTTTTTGGTTTGTTTCACAAAAGGGTGGTGAAATATATAATAAATTATGGGAAAACTTTTGTGTATACTTATTATGCTTTATGTATTATTTTAGTATTAAACTTTTAAAATTATTATAAAAGTTTGTTTGGAGGTGTGCTCTTCTTTCTAATACAGAAAAAAGCTTGGAACGTATTACTAACCAAATATTTATTTTAAGATTGGTCAAGAAGGGTAGAACCCTACATTTATAATACCATTAAGACGTTATCCAAATATTTTGACAGTTAACTGATCTTGGTCTGTCGAAAGATTAAAGCTTTTATACATTTTCAAATTTTAAAAGCTTAGTGACATTATATACTAGTGTAGTGGACGTTTAGAAATTTCACGAGCATTTGTCATCTACGTTTAATGCCGTGTTCTTTTTAATCACGAGATCAGGAATTTAAGGCAGATATTATGCATGAATTTAAAGAAACGCGTATACTTGGTCACTTTCTTCGTACTGATCCAGATGGAATGATACCACGATCGTTAAACGTAGAGCAGCCACCGGTAGGCGAAGAGATCACTGTCGATCTGGCATTAGAAAATAAATGACGAAATTAGTTTCATTCAAAAAGAAAACCGGTAAATGGATATTGAGACTCATTCGGACTCGAATCTTCCTGCTACACAACAATTAGAAACCTGACGAATTTAATCCCAACTAAAATAAATTATTGTAACCATAAAATTGGGTAGTTCTTACACAAAAATTGAACATCATCTGCAGATAGTAGAAACATTATCAAAAAGACCTTTCACTTAGCAGACCAACAACGTACTGTATGGCGAATCAGCTCGAAAAGCTTTTTATGTTATCTGTTCATTAAATGAATAAAAACAATTGGATAGGTTGTTGTCTAATTAGCACTATTAAGAAAGCTGCAATTTATCTAGACCTGTATCGTTTGTCATTCTTATTGGTAGGGAAAGTAGCGTGCTTGTTCTATCATTCGTAGGTCTCGGGTTATATTTCCGGTGGTGACCAAAATATTCACGTCAGGGTATTTAACCGCGTAAATTTATATATGTCTGTGTGTGGATTTAAACCGTGGGTACTTTGAAGCATTGGGTTCTGGAATAATTTCCGCCTCCTTTAATTTAATTAAATCTAGAAACCGCCAAAACCAGCGATAGATATTGTTAGAAAAAAAGTCAAAGTATACAGTGAAACTGCTTATAACGTGCTAGGCAGTCATCTCAACTTAGACACTCGAAAACTATGGACGGAGGATTGTTTATTCATGTACGAGTACAGTAAAAATTTTGACGTGAAAAACACTATAACCCAACCATCTATGGAACCCAAGAACATCGAATCTGTGAAATTTATATAGTGAATGGTGAATATTCTCCACCTGACAACAACTAAGTTGAAACTAAACAGATTTGTCAGATTAACAGATTTCAAATTATAAATTTCAGTTTAAGGAAGATTACATTAAAGGATCGATGTTCCAACAGATCACATTGCGGCTCTATTATATCCTTCAAATGCGAAATCTGGAAATCTGGGTAAGGCAAACGAGTACTTTCTACGAAGTCAGTCTACAACAAGTCTTTTTCTTTTGCATTAACAATAAAGTCTGCAAACTCTAACAAATATTATTTTATTAATCACAACATTAAACGTCGTCCGTATAATATTATGTAAATAGTCGTGATGAATATTAAAAAATGTCATCGTTGGTAAACTCAATATATTAAGAAAATTGCAAAGCTTGCAGAAAATATTGACTTTTATGCTCCTTGTCTATACACACATATACAAAAAAAGACCGGTATATGGTAGAGTCGGAAAATTGTCCACATTTTCTGGTGATTTTCCTTCTTGATTGACATTCCCTTTTATATTTTGCTTCGTTTACGCTTCAGGATAAATCTGCCAAATGGAAAAATAATATCCTTTTTTGTTTGTCCTGTCCAATATTTATTTAATATATTAGAATGAAATGCAAGGATTTTCTATTATTTATAAATACGATGACTCACAGCTTTTGTGGTATTTTACCAAACTATAGTATAAAATATGACTTTATATGGGATTCTAAGAAATTATTTATTTTGCTTCAATTCATGTCGAGAATTGGTACAAGTTTGTGTTTTAAAATATGTATAGTTTGTACGGTTTGCCACATAGAAATTGAATCTGTCAATAACGATAGTCTGTTTAATGACGGTTTTGTAACCTGAGTCAATTCAATCTATTGTCGAGCGTTTTTTTGTATTTTTTAGCAATGCTCTTATATTTTTCGACTTGAATCGTCATAAGCTTTTGATAAGACGTTTATGTCACTCCCACTGAGATCCATCAGATTATTCAATAAGTAATAATTGAATGACGGGAAGCTTTAAACGAATACAGTCATCTTTAACTATTATAATCGATTTAATAAATAATAATTTTATATTTCATCAATTTTTGGAAATATTTCGAACTTTGTTACATTCGAATGCTCATAAGTTGAAGCGAAAAGTTTTTCAAAGTATTATAATTTATAGTTTTGTATTATATACTATCGTTATAACAATTTAATTTTGTTTTGTTTTTTAATAAAAAAAATTACAAAAGTTTTGTTTCGTAAATTGAAAATTGTGCTTAAAAAAAACTATTTTGAATAAAATTAATTTGAAATAATTTTGTTTGTATATGGAACCACTTTGCACATGCTAGTATCTGTAAACGGAATGTTATTTTCACAAAACAAATTAACTTGGTTCATTTCTGCTTTGCGAACAAGCTTAATTTGCTATCTGGATCAGTAATTTCATGCTCAGTTTCCAAAACTGCTCAAACCTAGTTTGAGCTTTAAAGCTCATTATAAATAAGTGTCTAGTGCTAAACGATTAATCGGAGTTTAAGTAGTCTCTTTATCGAGGCTGAAAGTAAGAACTTTGAGCAGTAGAAATCTCTACAGAATTGTGCTTTCTTCAAAATTGCACTGTCACATATAGATAATCGTTTAAAGAATTGTGGGAATAATTTGTAACTTTTTATATTGACAATTATGTTAATTTTCGAAACCAAAGCATATTATATAGGGTGTTCCTAAAAAATAGAAACATCCATCTGCTGTGAGCATCATTTGTATTGAATACATTCCTCCTCTAACATTGATATTGGTATCTCGGATAAAATCAGCCAAAAGAAATAATAACCGTATGGAGGCTAATCTCAGTTGCACTTCAGTGGCCATGCGAATAAACAAAATGGCAGAATATGGGACACCTCAAACCCAATAATTATTGAATATTAAATTAAACCGTCACCAAATAAATGGACTTAGTTGAACATTGTCTTTTGTTAAATAACTTCAGAAAGGATTATTGAACCAAACGGCGAGAGAGCTATCCAGAATTGTGATTCCGACAAGAATGTGCTACAGTTTACAACACTCGTCCAACTGTGGGTATCTTGCGAGTATTTTCGTATTGTTTGTTTTGTGGCTACCTTAAGGGTAACGTGCCAATAAACCAAAAACCACTGAACAGTTGAAGGCCATAAGCTTCTTAAATATAGGAAAATAAGTGAAGGAGCTGAGATCTGAAATTCTTAGAAAGTTATGGAAATGTACGGGATAATACTTCCAGTTCTCGGCATTTCCTGCAGACTTCGTGGCTTCCTGCCACATCTGATCTAACGAAAAAAGTTTAAAATTTAAAATGATGTTATAAGAAGGTGGATGATAGCTAGTCCTTAAACTTTTCATATACTAGTGTTATTTGTGACTACCTTAATAGTTTGATTAATTATATTTGTATGATTTGTTGCAATCTAAAGAATTGACATTGAAGATGAGTCAGCCTATGAATTTTGCACCTCAACATCATGGTCATAGATATGAACATTTATACAACCGATCGAGATCAGATCTTGAAAATCGTCTTTTGTATCCTGGAACCCGAGCCACCTCCCACTCTAACTTCCTAGGCTTAACCTCTGCACCAATTGGGCGGTTGAAATTTTATAGTTTAAGAAATATATGAACGATCTTTACACTCTATCTATTAAGAAGAAAGGCTAATACTTAACGTGTCATCACTTATGCTGACTTTAGCAACACAACGTAAATCTATTGGAAACGATTAACTCATTTGACATGATATAATTCAAATGATACTGAAGCTTCTAGTTTTTGGCCTCAACAATTTTCAATTTGGATTTTTCAATCTGGTCGAATATTTAGGAACTTTTAATATTATTATATTGTATTATCCTAGGAATAGTATTCTCATTACGCCAAATATTTTTAAAATTTTATTTTGCAGACCAACACTGTTTGGTACCACTGAACCCGGTCAATGTGTGATAAACTTCTTATCGTAAGTTTTTATCGTAAATGGCACACATCCGAATGTCCTAGTGTTACCTTCAAAGTAGACGCTTATATAATTCAACGTCTTCTGTCTTACCCTTATGGCTTGTGGCTAAACCCTTATTGACCAAAGCAAAACGTGCCATTTTGCCGTGTTTTCCAGAACCTATCCTAGCACTTCAGGCAATACAGCGATGATTTCAGCACGAATGTTGGCCTGCAGCTTGTTAAGGCTGTGATCTGAAATAAACCTAATATTAGATTCTAAATGTAATAATAAAATGAATTCAACTTATCTTAAAATTACACACTAATAAGCCATATATTATATTAACTTTGTCGTTGTTATTGTTTAAATGTCAAAATAATTAGTATTAAAATTTGTAATAGATGTTATAGTTAAGTTTTTGCTAAGTACAATTTTTAATTAAGCCATTTTATAGCATCAATTGTTATACCGAATTAATAGATGTCATTATTTAATTAGCATTAAGCGCGAAATTGATTTTTTGATACTAAAAATTGTAAGAATCTTTCATTCCAATTTGAACCTCAGATGAGAACAAAATTAATAAAAAATAAAAAACAGCGATTTTCATACAAAACAAAGCGATTTACAATTATTGAACTTTGTTATCGAGTCTTGACTGCGATTAACGTTGGATTATATATTTATATATAACAACTGTGGAAACCAAACACTCGAGCAAGTTCAAGGGCATAACACAGCTCGTCAAATTTCTGAGCCTTGTCAGCGTACACTTTGGTTTTTAAAAATAGCCCACAGAAAGAAGTTTGGGCCTTGTGACCAGTGTGACATGGCGCATCATTGCCAACATTCACCGATATCATTTTCAATCGAATGTTTCCTTATCTCTTAAAAATGTGGCACAATGATGATTTTGGTGCAACTTTCTGGCCCAAATTACCACTTTCTGGTCTCGTCCATAGTGTTTAATGGATCTTGTTTGTATTTTCTGTTCATCAAAAACGTCAATGTTGCTTATAAAAGTCGCCAAAGAGTGTGATAAGGGTTTCGTCGGTCATCAAGATTTAAAAGAACTTTTGAAACTTCGATTTGACAGACCAGAAATCATATCAAAATTTTTTTTATATTCGCAATGTATATCTTGCACACTAACAATGGACTGGCTTCAAGTTCGCCAACGTGGGATGATCTTCAGTATTTTGCATGCTGATTGCTGGAAGTACTTGTGCAATTCGAAACAAAGTGAGCATTGCTCGGGTTAAGATTATACAGAGAAAAATCCCGAAATTTCAACTAGGTCTTCATTGCAAAGAATTTTACATAATTTAATCCAGTTTCCATAAGAATTTTACATAATTTAATCCAGTTTCCATAAGATTCAATAATACTCAATTGGTTCACGAGTTAAATGTGACGCAGTGGTTAAAGCTGTGGCAGTTGGAGCGGGAGGTACGGGCTCGAATCTCAATAGCAGCAAGATGCACAGTGAGATTTTCAACATCGATCGTTTTGATGATGCGATCAGTGGTTTGAATGAACAAACGATTTTCTTTTGAGTTTAGAATCCATGCTTGGATTCTAAACTCAACGCGCCCATGGGTCGTCCTATCGTCCATGTCATTACTATAGGCTGACATGGAGCTATGCAATGAGCAGATGGTTTCACTTAACTCGGACATATAGCCGTACATATAGTGGTATCACAATGGACCATCGCTTGTCTTCAAGAATTGTGCCTAGAAAACAACGAACTTACTCAAAAACTAATAATGAGCGATGCGATCTTCTTGCATCTCTATGTTTACGCGAATAAAAAAATTGCACAATATAAGGCACCCGAAACTCAAAAACTTAGAGGCACAATATTTTGTTGAATAACTTTAGAAACGATTATTGGAACAAATTATTTTGAAAACGGTTCGAGAGCAATCCAGAATTGTAATTCCAACAAGATGGTGCTTCAGCTCACACAACTCGTCCAACCATTGGAATTATATCGCATTTTGCTGATTTAAACTGGCCACCACGTTTACTTGATTTAATGGCTTCCTATTTATTTATCTTTGGGGCGGCCTAAAGGGTAAAGTGTATAAACGAATAACCAATAAATGAAAAACCAATCAACAGATTAAAGCTATGAGCTTCAATTATGTTTCAGGAAGATGGAAGTTCCAAAAAAGAAGGAAGACATGATATCAAAGTTTTGTTGGGAGCTTTCCAGTTGTTTTTGTATGAACAATATGAATATTACTTTATTCTGTCAGCACTGTTAAAATTATTCGAGTATATTCGTGTTATTGCTGAATATACCGCTAGTTTGGTCTTAAGTGATTTATAGTCTGTTTCTATTTTTACAGTCTTTAGCAATCTATAGTATTGTCACGGAATATGAGTCAGCTTCTGAGTTCTGCATTGCAACCGGCATCATGGTTAAAATAGTGTTCATTCACAGCACCGATCGTAATCATTTACCATCTGAATCCCTTTTTCATCGTGCAGCCAGCAGGATTCGAACTCGGAGTCTCCTGCTTTAACTGCTAAAGCTTGACATCCGCTTTATTTGGTCGGTTGGCTTATAGATGAAGAGTTTTATGAACAGTCTTTACCAACCTAAGTAACTACAAGTTTCAGAACGTGATCTATATAGAGGTAAGAAACGCTACTGCACAACATGGCATAACTTATTTTGACTTAGGCAGCGCTTTGTTAGTCAATTGGAAAGATAAACTCATTTGACCTGATATAATTTGAATGATACTGAGGCCTTTAGTTTGTGGCCTTAACTTTTTTTAATTATAGGATTTATCAATCTGGTTGAATATATTCAGGAACTTCTTACATTATTTCATGTATTATCCTCGCCATATTCCCATTACATCAAACATTTTCAAAATTTTATTTTTATATCGTGTATGACACACATTCGGATGTCCCGGGGTTACCTTCAAAGTATACGCTTAGATAATTTATATTCAAGGAATTCTGGCGTTTTTGTTAAATTTGATCAAATTTGTTGCAATTTTTTTTGATTTTTCATTACAACATCAATTGAGTAGCCATCCTTATTGACCAAAGTAAAATGTGCCATTATGGAGTTAAGCAAGATTCTGTGTTTCCATTACCTTTAAGAGCATCTTGGACAGTAAAGCGATGATTTCAGCACAAATGTTGGCCTTAAGATCGTCAAATTTCTGGGGCTTACTGAGGGGTACACTTTGCATTTCAAATAACCCCATACAAAGAGAAGTCCGAGTTTTGAGATATGGGTGACCAGTCAATGTCACCTTTGTTTAACAACAAGAGGCATGTCGCACTATTTTGTTCAAACCAGTAATCATTAAGACCTTATTTTGCATTTGGTGGCAGACATATGTGCCAACATTCACCGATATTATTTTCCATCGACTGCTTCCTTATCTCTTAAAAAATATGGCACAATAATGGTTTTGGCGTAACCGCCTGGCCCAAATAGTCACTTTCTGGTCAGGTAATGGGGTTTAATGGATCTCGAGTGGATTTTCCATTCTTCAAATGCATATTGCAGTTGCTTATTAAAGTCGCCAAAAAGTGTGAGATGGGCCTGGCCTCGTCGATCAACAAAATTTTCTTCCAAAAATCGGGTTCATAATTTTTGAATTGAGGGTTCCAAAACATGTCTAATAAAGCTATGGCAACGCTCTTACTAAGCTAATAATCCTAGAAGACCGTACGTTTATTTTTGGTCGTTCATTTTTGAGTAGCAGATGAAGTGCTCAACAGTTTCTTCCTCCTATCACTAATACAACACTCACTTACAGTGTTTTAAATTAACATTTAAGAAATGTGACATCCCAATGATGTCTGTGATAATACTCGTAGTAAGACCGTCCCAATTATGAACGGGCAAACCCCAAGAGCTATTCCCACAAATTTAAAAGGGTCCTCTGGAATAGTAAATGAAGCCAATTGCTTGTCAGTTTTAATTTTCTCCTAAATAATACTGCTCTCAAAATTTATGGACATACCGCGATTTTTATGATAAAGAAGTATACAGACTAATGTTCCCCTACTAAGGAGGACCTCACAGCCAAAGAATTTACTGTCTTTAGTCTGACACCGGCTGGCCAACAACAAATCTATTTATTAGTTATGATCCTATTAACACTGCCATCGTCAAAAGTTATCTGACCGACATTAAAGTCCGATTTCTAGTTAATTTTTGGTGTGAGCTTTCATTCAAAAAGTGTTATCGTTTTGGATGATATTAAATGTCTCATCTACATCATAATTTGGTTTGTTATGCGGCATAATGGCATTATAACATTATCATGTTCATTCCATGTGACATATATTACGATTATGTCATATTTATATAAAAATATTTGTGTGACGCAAACTCAAGCTTTTTGTGCAGCAAACGAGACCATTCCCTTGGTGACAGTTAATCAAATCAAAATGACAATTAAAAAAGCTCTGAATAAATATAAATATATTATATAGTAAATAAAAAATTTGTGTTATTTAATGGTCAAATCAATTTTTATTGTTGTTCTGCTGTTCGTTTTAATTAAATTTGAATAAACAAAATTTTTTGTGTTTCTGTTCAAAGTTTTTATTATTAAATAAAAAACTTTTTTAGAGCTTTAAGGCAAATGAGTTTCTCTATATACAGATTTGATTAGTTATATTGTAACAAGGGTCAGTATAATGTGTTGGGTAAATGGGTTCATAATTCGAAAGCATTTCTTAACACTCAACTCTAGATTATTGTCAGTTATACTATGTTTCGCAAATATTTCTAACGACCCATACAATACCACCACGGTATTCAAAGCTTGTCGTAGGACGCGTCTTAATCTAGTTACTGGGTTAACAACCTGCTGACCCCAACCGAATGGCAGATCCGCCTTTTGGTATAGGCGAGTAGGACGACGATGAATCCATGAACTTTCTAGCCATTGTTTGTTGCTTGTAACAAAATGATCGAAACCGATGGAGTTAGATTGTTGACACGGTACGGGCTAACAATGGCCTGTAAAAGCCGTCAAAATAAATACTATGGCCAGTTATGATGTATGAATCGATTATTTTGTACCGAAATTGTTGCACAAAATATGGATTATAAGCTTTCAATGCACATCATATTCATAGAGCTTTTTAATCCACCCGGCAGGCGTACAACGATTTCCAAGTAAATGAAAATGGACACCATTATTTTACTCCCCGTGGAACTGTTTGTGTGTTTTAAAATGTCTAAAAGGTTTTTTTTTCTGTACTCATAGACAAGTATGAATTATTCAGATTTATATAAACTTTCGAAACATGTCCTTTTATCCTTTTTGTTTCGTTTTGGTCGCTGTACCAATCTTCTTGTTGCTGTTGTTCTATGTGATAACATTAAATTTTAACGAATTATAACCCACGGGAGTTTCGTCTTGTATATAGAATCCGACCAAACTCTGTACAGAGGTAATTTTTGGTTGGCAAACTTCAAAAGTGTTTGTCTTACACAACTCGTATCCTGAATATGTTTGATTTGGGGAATAAAATAAATTTGAAATATTATTCTCCCAGAACACATACATGAAATAATGAAATTATAAGGATTTTCCAGTTTTATGCTCGTTCATCTTAATTTGCATTTTCATGGAATGTTACCTGAGTAAGTTATGTGTTTCCGTAGAATGATTCAGTTTAATGCATGAAATATATTTTGCGGTATAAACTGTAGCTCCTCTATCGTACAAATCCTGGAAGTTTTGGAAAAATAAAAACCAACCCGCTTTATTTTGATTAATTCGACAGTAAAAGTCATCTTACGAAGAGGACAGTTAAGAGTACTTTCTATTTTTCCAAAGATACCAGCGTATGGTTAGATCGGATCGATCTGGTTAGATCGGATCGATCTGGTTAGATCGGATCGATCTGGTTAGATCGGAAGATTAATTGGCGAAAAATCCAACAAAGCATGCAACATTTATTGCAAATGCAGACATAAATCATTTCGTATTAATCATGGGGCCTGAAAGCCAAACGCATGTGGTGGCTGTACGTTATGGTGATCAGACCCATAATCTCGTTCGCCGCACTTATTTGGTGGCCTAGAACAATGAATGGGTTTGTCAGCTCTTGAGATTGCTGTGGTTTGTGAACCGCTTGATCTACAAGGCGAAGGCAATATTCCTAGCACTTCCGGGCACTGTCAAATATGGAGGAAGTTGGGCCAGTACATACATGTCCAAATGCATCGGACACTTTGGTGGCTAAGCAGGTCAATTACTTTGTGTTACTTTTACACTAAAATTACACATGGGACTAAAACAGCTATTTCTACTCCTCCGATGACGATATGATGATGTTATTTGACGGATCAGTATGCTGAAATCAAGATGGTTCTGCGTTATACATGCATAAAGTGCTGAGGTCGATTTATATATCTTTCCATTGATAGGTACGCGTCGGTCTTTCAGATGGAAAATACTGCATTCTTTAGAGCTCACTCTTTGCAAATTAGATGAATTGCAAAGGTCGTCGAATCGGCACACTTTCTGACAAACAAGCTGCTCTAAAGGTGGATTGTCTCCAATAGATTGTCCTGAATCAACTAGGCAGTCTGAATGGAACTAATTTTACACTCAGTCACAGGACTGTCTAACAAAACCTTTTGGCTGATTAATTAATTGAGGTGTAGCTTCCACTTTTAATGGACCTGAGTCGCCTCTAAAGTTTCGTTATTATCGCTTGAGAAGGTTATTTACTATCACTTTGGAATTTACACCTGAAGAGTTTGGACAACCTTGTCTCCTGTCGAATAAATAAATCAAAAAAAGATCTCAGCCCTTCTGAATTATGTTTGACGAATTTTGAGAATATTGCTGAGTGTTCTCGCGGGAATTGTGCCTCGAATTATAACATATTCTGAATGAAAATAAGGAACAACGCAAATTGTAAATGTCTTGTTGTGTATCCACTGATGGCCTTGATGAAACCGGATATTTTAGACCCTTAGAAGAACAAACAGTTTTAGTTACTAAAAGTGTACGTCTGGAAAAGGATGTCGACATGGTCATATCTAGTCTGAGTGAAGGGAGAACCAAATAGTTATTTGTAAATGTCTTATAGATGTGATCAGCATCAGATAAATGTCTGAATTCACTTTGTGTTGACTTAAGGAAGGATAAGAGTCGCGAAAACAACGTATTGTAAATGTTTACTCGACCCTGAGATCCATTTGTTGTACCGGATTATAGTTCTGACACGATTCCGTATAAATAAGTAGTTTAGTCATCGGTGTCGTACTTCTAGTATTCTTTCCAGGGTTCAACAGTTAATAAAATTCCTTATACGATGCATGTGCCATTGTATATAGTTTGAGATGAGGTAATTTTGAATCGCTGTTGAATATATAAATGGATTCCTGTCGATCTGTTATTACTTTTATTGATGTATTTTATTCATACATGCAATGCGCAAATTCAAATTTAAATTTAATTGCATTTTGATTTGCAATAAATCAAATAATAATTTAAATCGACTTCAAATGATTTTATTTAATTTATTTTTTGTGACAGATGCTCTGAATATATTTTCACATGTGCATTCGCGATTTATCAATGGCAATCGTTTTGCTTTGATTTCAAAAAAAATATGTATGTATAACAGCATCTGACAAAGATTCGATGCATTCATATGTGTTTTATAATAACTTTGATTTATAATTTATTTTACATTTCATATGCTCCTCTCCTTGCACCACTATATACGAGTATATGTAACACGACAGGATGTTAGATATACCAAAAATTTTCTGCATCAGGAAGTATGAATGAAAATTTTATCCAATTGCTTTGTAAGGTGTTTAACTCATAATCTGCCCTTGTAAATATAAATAAAAACCTTAGTTAAAATTTGTCAGACCGAGTCTGTATAAATGTTATTAAAATTATATCAGGAAAGATGTACATATAACATATAACTGACGAAATGTCTGTTTAATATGTCCGAAAATTATTTGAACAACCACACATCAATATCGTTGATAACAGCTACACGTTTTTAATATTTATCAGACGAACTTGCTGCAGGCAATTGGATTTAAATTAACAAATCGTTTTTGTTGTTGTCAACGATAAATTGTTGTTGTTGTCAAAATTATTTATCATATAGCAATTAAACGGTGTATACTGTATTCGTGAGTTTTACATTGGACATGATAGATGGGAATACAATAAATCGCAGAGTGGAAATTTATGATGCCTAACAGAATCGATGGTACCTGGAATCGTGTTTTTTTTCGGAAAACTATAATTGGACCGGGAAAACAACCGTTACTGTATGGGGTACGCAGGACCAAAATAATCTGAATGGTTCGAAATGGCATTGTGCACAATAATTTTACCGAAACTCAAATGGCCAACAAGAAAAAAAGACAGTCAATAAAAAAACCAACATGGAAATTTTCGTAACCATATTCATCGAAACCATCTAACTGTCATCCAAATGTAACATGTTCCCTTGCTCATATTCATCGGTCATCCAACATGATCCACTGCAACCATCAATTGTCTTAGATGGAAATATTTCGTAATTAAAGCACGCATACAAAAGTCTAATTGATCAAAAGTTGGAGAGAATTACGAACGAGCGGAAAATAAACTGAAAATGTTCGAGATATACACTAACAACGAGAGGTACAACGGACAGCAGTCCGACCAGATAAGGAAAAATGAAGTATGCACTTTAAAAATCCTGAAAAGTTGAATTTCGATTCTTGGACTGCACTTTAAAACTGGTTAGATTTACTATCACCACCTAACCTTCCAACTATTAGAACAAGTAATGGAGGCAGGAAAACGGTTCGACTTCAAATTAATTCCTAAATGAGTATATCGAAAACATCAGGATAAAACGCTATCAATAATTTTTATCCCCGAGCCGGGTAATCAAACATTTTTGGGTTATACAATGAGGTCACACTTACAGGTGCAAAACATTTGGTAATGCATCCATCATTATTATCTCCGTTGCTATACTAAAACACGAAGTCTCCTCCATACTAAAGCATATCTAGCAAAAACCTGCACGATTCAAGGAAATAGATGCTTAGAATTACACAACTTGTATCGTCTAATTACAGTAAAAATAAGAGTAACAAATGGCAATGCTGTAATTGCGATACAAATACCTTTGTTTCAATCATGGAACTATCAACTGTACGAGGCCATCTTTGCTTCCAATTTTTCACAACGATTCACAAATAATAATAATAAATCCCACCATGAAGTACATTTTTGTCGATCACCATCGTAAAAAGAAGGGAACTGAGTGTAAGGAATAGCCACAGGGTTTATTAATATGCGACGTTATAAACTCGACAAAGTGAACAGAGTCAATGTGAGATATCAATGTTGCTTAAGACATCATTACCCCATCAAAGATTCAGAATTCAGGTCAAGAAGGCAGTGAACTATATCTACAAGCTCAAAGCTAAAGGATTTGGAATCAAGCCTGATATAATTTGCAACTCAAGAATACCATTTATCGCACTGGAACAGTATATACATCGTTTGTACCTATAGGAAATACCACTGGATACCTGTGGATCAACCTTCACCACACCCAAAACTACGGAACTTTGGAGCAACACATAAAATCTCAACAATTATATGAATAAGTATCCATACACCAAGACCATGTACACCAGTACGTGATATGTTCCATTTAAACTTCTGGGATCTTCTCATACTTTCTTCTAAGTTAAAATAATCTGCTGGAAAGTTTTTAAAAAAATGTGGTTATAACAGACAAGAGTAAGATGCCACGTATCAAATAAAGCACTGATTAGTTAGAAATGTTCAAGTCATGCGATTTCCAGTAATATAGAGAATTTAATTCGATGCCCAGATTTTCATTTACTAATTTTCAGAAATACCTAATCAATTAAAGATAAATCTCCAAGGAACTTACCACTTAGTCTTTCCAGAGGTTGTCTTCAATGTATCTTCAATTCCGCGTAGAAAAATGTAATAAATGAATACTCGAGTCAAGCAAGTGATCCCTGATCTAAGAACTCAATTGTGAAAATTGAAGATCCAAATTTCTTGAGGTATCTGTCATTTCTTCAAATCTTTTTATGTTCTTCTACTCGGGCCAAATGGCTCCTTTTATTTGGAGCTAGAGCCATTAAATAAAGATAAAAAAAAAAAAAAATGTTTTTCTACTGTGACATAAATCAACTATTGAACATCTCCTATATAATCGTCTTCCGGCTTACAATAGGCTCAAACGTGATCGGGAGCCATTTTATTTTAAACCACGCGTTAGTTTAAATGTCTAGATGCTGTTCCATATATTAACGTCTTCAATTGATATCCCACTGGCTGATGATTGGGGCAACCTCGTTATAAATGTTTGGGAACTGTTGGTTTTCATTGACTACTCAATCTTGCCGGTTCATTTTCTCAACATCTCCACAGAGTACGATAAATAGTTGTTGGCTAGTTGGTCCTATCATTAATACATCTATAAATGACCAGTTTCCATATTCCAAAGTGTTTTATATATTCTGTAATGAAGCTTAATAGCAAATCGATTTTGCCACATTTATTGAAGTTAAGGTCGGCCAATTGTAAGTCATTCAACATTTGAATGTCTCCTTCTGAAAAGTTATACTCGTGACATGTTTTGTGCGGTTACCCTTACTTTGGTTAAAAATTGTCAAACCAGTTGTATCATTGAACCGATTGTCTTTTTATCTAAACCGTCTGCCAAAAGTGTTGCAACGATATACCATATCAACTGCAAACACACCTCCGATTTGAAAAATGCCTGCTAATGCCAAATGTAATAGAGGTTTCAAAGTTTTAACCCCTTACAGACTTTTATTTGCAGGGATTGTATTATATATTTTTTATGCTGAGATATAACGTCTCTTTTAGCTATGCTGGTATCAACTCTTGATTTGCAACTCGGTGATCTCCATTTAGACAATTGTATATAACATTGGATTTTTTTGCAGTCTTTAACTTCTCATCTTGATGTTATAGTTTTTCATTCATTGTATTCGTATATATGATATCCTTTTTCGTACATATAAGACATGATGGATAAAGTTTTCTTATGTATCGCTTGATTGAATCTGTAAACTCAATAAACTTTTCTATGAATGTTATAAAGACACTTCGAAAGTGCGATAATCCTTCTCCGATCTCTTCTGTTCCTAAAGTTAATTTATATAAAGTAAGGGTCTCTCTTTTCGGCATTAGATCCCATTGCTTTGAGGCCTTTATCTATTCATCCAATGTATAGGAAAGTTTTGGTTTCCTAACACTATTATGTGGTATTATATGGTTGACCGCTCTACATATATAGGGATTTCAAGTGAGTGCTTTCTATCGCATATTTGTACTCGAAGCTAGTTAAAAGGAACCACAAAGAATTATTCCTTTCGTATCAGAAATTTTAAAATTGCTAATTCGCAACATGATATTATTCATGACATTACAGAAGTTCGAAGAAAAGAAATTTGGTTAAAGGAGAAAAACGTTTCATTTGTTCTCGAACTATAATCATTATTTCGTCCGCAGGGATAAAGGTGGTGTTTCTACAAAAATCTCAAAACAATTTGGGCCTATATTGAAGCACCTTAACTAAATTGAAACCAAGTATAAGGTTAAACGAGAAGTTTATTATAATATGGCTTAAGTTTGTGTTGATGGCTTACTCGTATTTCAAACTAATTCTCGGCAGTGCAATAAACAACAGAGTTGGTAATGAACTGCCTTAAAATTATATCGAGTATTGGGTGACCTTCAATATCAAGTGTTTAAGACAGAGTGCATACCCGAAACTCATAAAAACTTGTTAAACTACTGCCAAGAACAAGTCTAGTATATATAGTGTCATTTATGGTCAAAATCCGAATTCCGAAAATAAAACGAGTGCAAGCTTGAAATCTTTTTGGAAAAGTCATATTCTCCTGAAACATTACCAAATAATACTGCATCACTATAGAGGAAATGCGGAAGGAAATAGGCGATAAACATTCTTTCTTCAAACTGACTACCCGTTAATCCTTTCTTTATATATAAACGTGATTCACATAGCGTTCTACTAGTTTTAAGCCGAGCCCATTGAAAATCAACCAATCAAAAACCGATCTAACTTATTGTTTCATAAATTTGGACACCATCAGTGAAAATGTGAAAGGAATAGTGACACCATCAGTGAAAATGTGAAAGGAAAATGTGAAGTAATGGAAAGCAAATAAGAATAATCAACAATTACCAAAAACACTTGCTGAAAGGGAATATTAAAATTGCGCGATAAGATTGTTATAAAGAATGTTGTGATTTAAAGAACAAAGACATTTGAAAATGTAACTAAGTGATAGTTATCCCAGACTTCCATACCACGCTGAACATTTTCTTTGATATTCAATAATGCAGCTTCGTACAATGAAACTTTCTTAACCCAGATGTGTACAGTGGAACTTTCATAGACGTTCAATCCCGTTTTGGTACTCTATCCCAGAGGCTTCAATAGGATAAGTTAATTTCGGAATTGGAATTACTTTGTTTTCACTGCTCGACGGTTAAGATAACGTTAAAAATGTGAAATAAATATTAAGTGGCTACAGTAAAAATTTCGTTTTACTCATTTTAAGCTTAGTCTATGAAAAGCGGAATATTCTGACTTAACTCTCGATAAAGAAAACTGTAACTCCTCATTAGAAATATTTGATGATGAAAATGGATCAGAACACTCTTCAGAGTTTTTTTCCGGATATTTGCGGCCTTGTATAATTGGGTTGTCTGAAATTTGGATCTACGATAAGGAAATCGCAAACTATAGTCTAATGGGATATGATTTATTTACATCTTGTCTAATTATTAAACGCTCTGGTAGAGTAGCGGTGTATACTGATAGCAGTTTAAATTGCAAGCAATTTACTATAAATTTTGAAACATTTAATGTTGTTGGTTTAACCATTGCCATACGCTCCAAGTTAGTTAAATGCACTAACACAAAATCTTTTGGTAAACAGTCAATAAAGATAAAGCCGTGGATGACTGATAATTTATTGCGACTGGTGCGTAAAAGAAATAAGATCTGTCTGCTTGCCAAAAAGCATGTTAATAATAATAGACTTAATCAATATAGCCGAACCTTATGTGATACTGTGAATATAGAAATCGAAAAAACCAAAAATAAATTTTATTCAACAAAATTTATCAACAATGGGAATAATGCTCGCAAGAACTGGAGAACGGTCGATCAAATTGTAATGGGACGTTCAGATTCAGCTGAAATAAAAGAAATACCAAATCAAACTGGCCAATTAATTTCAGAGTCAGGACAAACATCCAATGAGTTCAACGATTTTTTCACTCATGTTGGAGACTCAAACATCACAACTGTTTCTATGAGTACAGTTGATACAAATCATATGATCTCTCAGAATTATAATTCGATCAATAGTTTAGTTTTATCGGAGATTTCGGCAACAGAACTGTTCTACATAATTCGTTCTCTAAAAAACAAATGTTCTCCAGGTTTGGATGGTATCTCGAATACTGTTGTAAAAAAAATTGCGTTCTTTCTAGTAGATGTCCAAGCTTTTATTTTTAATCTAATTGCTTAGAAACTGGAGTGTTTCCTCTATCATTAAAGAGAGGTATAGTTGTTGCAATATTAAAAAAAGGTGACAAAACATATGTTATTAATCACCGCCCAATATCACTACTTTCTGTTTTTTCTAAGTTGTTTGAAAATGCGATAAAGTGTAGGATTGTTTCCTTTTTAAATAAAATAGATTTGTTATCGCTTCTACAATATGGGTTTAGAAAAAATAGAAATACAGAACAAGCATTATTGGAATTTTTGGATCAGATAACTTGCCATATTGATAAAGGTCTCAAAGTATCAGCTCTGTTTGTCGATCTAACTAAAGCCTTTGACAGAGTGCAACACAATATCCTTCTCAAGAAGCTATATTGATGTGGTTTCAGAGGTACAACGCACAAATGGTTACAATCGTATTTAACGGGACGAGTCCAAATAGTACGAATAAATCAGCATCTAAGTGAAGAGTTACCTAATAACGTAGGGGTTCCACAAGGTTCTGTATTAGGACCCTTACTCTTCTTAATTTATATAAATGGAATATTTTATCAATCCTTTCATAGACCTCCTACTGCGTTTGCCGACGATTTTTCATTTACATACGCTAGTAGCAGCAGACAGGAAAATCTCAATCTCAAAGAGCATGATCTAAATAGTTTATCAGTATGGCTAAAGTTTCATAACTTTGTTTTGAGCCAGAAAACTAGGCTACTGTATTTTCGAGAAACCCTTTCAATGTCTCTACAGGTAACGTATCATACTTTTGAATGTAGTAGAAATATACCATGCACTGATAGTTGCTTTATAGTTAATTCAGTCAATGAATTTCGATACTTGGGTGTCCTTCTTGACAGAGACTTAAATTGGAAATTGCATATTCAAGGACTAAAAAATAGATTACTATTGGTCTCTAGAAAATTATATGTACTATGTCGATATTGCCCACAAAATTTACTGAGGATCATATACTTTGCCTTAGCTGACTCAATTATGCAATATGGTCTATCATGTTGGGGAAGTGCATGTTAATCTATATTACATCCTATATACGTAAGGCAAAAACAATTATTAAGAATTATCTGCTTCAAACCATCATACTCACCTTCGTGGCCTATATTTGAAAGTCTAACTATACTACCGCTACGACATATTTATGTTTTCAAAGTTTTAAGAATATTTTTTGTTAAAAGTGGAAATAATTTTGTGACTCACACAGGTCATAACCTACGAACAAATCAACTATACAAAAAGCAAATCCCAAAGTTTAACCTCGATCTGCGTAAAAAGTTTTTTAGTATCGCTTCGCCAATAATTTCTAATAATTTACCATTAGACATAAGAAAGTGCAGTAGCTTTTCCAATTTTTCAAAAACTTTAAAACAATGGCTACACCAAACGAAAGATATCGACCACCTCTTTTTCTTATTGAATTAATAATTTCACAATGTAATTAAAAAATGTGTAATGGGTACAAAGAGTACTTTATAAGGTGTTAGACAATTTTATTTTCTAAAATTTTTATTATTTTTTATTTAAATATTACTTATTATAAATCACTTATTTTAAATTTTATATAAATTAATAAATATATATATTTTCTACTTTGTAATCAGTGAATCAGTCACGTGATCTATATGATCCAATGGTTCACTTATCTTACCACTATTATTGTTATGTTAATATTATTGTATATATCTGTTATTAAATAAAGCTGCTAATGAATTTAAAAAAAAAAAGAAAAAAAGAGAAAGATATAAGATCAACAATAGGGTATATACATTTATATATATATATATATTTATATATATATATATATATATATATATATATATATATATATAAATATATATATCTATATATATATATATATATATATATATATATATATATATATATATATATATATATATATATATATATGTATATATATATATATATATATATATATATATATATATATATATATATTTATATATATATATATATTTATATATATATATATATATATATATATATATATATATATATATATATATATATATATATATATATATATATATATATATATATATATATATATATATATATTTAAGTGATTAAGAATGGTTGTTGGAGGTCGCCCAAATATTTCAGCCTTACGAACACGGTAGCTTTTCCTCGCCCACTGACGTAAGGCTTCCACAACATTTGTGTTGTGAATTAAATAGAATATGTTAATCTAAAAATGTGAAAAAAACTCTTTTTGAATTGCTAATGATAATTATGTAATTAAACCGTGAAGTAAAACACCCTAGAGTAATAATAAAAAATTGTATATAAATTAAAGCTTTTGAAAGCACAATCAATGTTATATACGCGATATAAGCATATATAGTACTTAAGAAAACAAACGAACACAACATTATGCTTAAATACAAGATGGATAAGAAGACGAAGCCGAAGAGAAGACACGGTAAAAGTCAAACTGTCAATTTAAATTTATTTTAATTAAATTACTATAATCCATACTCATTTTAAATTCATTTTCATCTTAAATAAAAACTTTATCAATTTATATATACTTTAACAAGAAACCGAGAAACAACGGCAGCAAAAATAAAAAGGGTTAATGCTTTTTCAATGTTATTTTAATTATACTCTATTCAAATTATCTTGATTAATAAGGGAAAATTTTTGTTATACTTGTACATAAGGCAAAATGAGGAAAGATTATTCATTTAAAATGTAAATGTTGGCAGAAGATAAAAATAAAACAGATTTGTGAATTTGAAATTTTTTACAAAAAAAACAACAACATTAAATCGTCAGCAAGATGTTCTGTGTTGTAAGAATAACTCAATTGAAATAAGTTCTGCGCCTTCGGAATTAAAGTGGAAACATTTATATGCAAGATGAAAGGTGTTGTTAAAGTCTTAACCTCTGAAATACAACTGAAATAAGTTGGCACCATTCTTGTACCCTGCCAAAAGTTGCTTAACCTCTATTTTTTATATATGGATTGTAATATATGCAAATCAGAGAGCCACATTTTAATTATTGTTCTATGTTATTGGGAAACGAAGCCAAGAGAATCACAACTTCAAGGGCCAATCATAATCAGGCCTCACCATCAAACCCATTATCGTACCATCTTTTATTTTAAATCCCGAAAACAACTCGTGTTGGAAAGAAATGCAATCAACTCAGTATAGAGAGAATGATTAAGTAGCGATTGTCACACAGAGAGGAACGTCATCCTGGATGGTCTTAGATGACTGTTTAAACATCGCTACATCTCCTTCTCTCTAACCAGTGATAAACCTGAAATTAGAGAATTTAGGAACCCAAGAAACACTGATTGGGAAATTTATAGTCTCAATCACTCATTTCTGTCTTCAGTAAAAAAATCAGAAAGTGTGGAGTAATCTTGAGGACACTCAATCTAGGACTAGGGAATTCAACAAATTGAGAAAGCACAATTCTTTACAACGTGAGCACAGAAAATGGATCCGATGGGTAAAACTTCGAAAAGAAGCTCTTTCTGAAGTGGAATGAAGTGGATATAGCCTTACGGCCATCGCTAAACTCCAGATCTTTCTATGTGATAACATGAAGGATACTATCTGAACTCTAGAGAAACCTTATGATACTCACACGAGAACAAATCAAAAAGCTTTAAATGTACTAAAGAAAACTCATTTTTCCTAAAGTGGGAATTGTTCTATAGTAGACGGAATTGAAGTCCCACACCAACTTCCAAGTTTTAGCGATAATAACTTAGTTGCGAAAGTGGTGACAAAAGAGAGAATCCGATGAAGCGTCAGTTCTTTCTCAAAATTTTAAGTACCAGTTCCAGTCGGAATATTCCCGGATTTCATACAGGAAGGACTGGGTATTATCCTAGAACTTATATCCACCTTGAATATATCTTCGAAGCATGGAAAGCTAAGAAATGATCAGGCAAAAGTTTTCGACCTATCAGCCTGTCTTCTTTTCTACTTAAATGCTTAGCGTGATTGGTTGAAAGGTACTTTAGGAGTAATGCACTATTTGTAAATCCCATATACATTCCAAACAACATGCATACAAGAAAGACAGATATGTTGAAACAGCACACCATGAAGTCGTTGGACGGTTTGAAAAATTGCTGGACAACAAAGAATTTGTATTGGGAGCGTATCTGGATATTGAAGTCGCGTTTGATAACGCTTCCTTCAATGATCTTTGCAGCTGAAAGGCATGGTATGGAGACCAGATTTGTTTGGTGGTTTAGGACCACACTTAGTGCCCAGAGATAGGTTCAGCACGTTTGAATGATCTTGAATGAAGCATGAACTAACTGATTACCAACGGGTAAAATGTTTAATCGTTATTAATCCATTGCCTAGTTAAGAACACGGCTGTGGTCGACGCATCACATCAAACAGCAGGAGATGTTGTAGGAAATAGATCGTTTCTTGGACATGAAAGTCTTTGAGGTGAGCATGAATTCATGGAGTTTTCGTACGGCGATTGTAAGGAAGGCTGATAGCAAAACTAGGCTTTGTCTCTATACCCAAAAGTTCAATCTCTCAACAAAACAGGTTGCATAACCCTTTTCTCTTAGGCCACGATTGGACGTAGAAGTAAAGTTATTAGGTTTTGGATTAAAAGATGCCTTCTTTCAAGTTCCGCTGGATTCAATCTCGAAAGATAGCCTTTTGCAGTTTTCGGACGCCCTTCGTATCTGATCCGATATATGCATTACTGTACTTTGCAATGCACCGCAAACCTTGTGCAGATAGATGCATAAGGATTTATGCATAAGGTCATCCTGATCAAGTTATCACCTTCATGACTCAGTGTTTGCCTATTTTGACGAGTTTAAAACAAAACTTCTGATTTTAATATGTGTCGCTCTCATGCGATGTTGTCGAAAGATTAACCAAAGCCGATTTAACTAGTGTATACTCGTTTAAATAGATTTTGAACACAACACTCGACGAGTCTATGTCCATCATCATTTCGAGTTGCTGCCAAGGCACATTTTCTCCATTATTGATGTCATGTCCATATTATCTGCACCCATATAAGTGATGTCAGAATATTAGGTAGTTTTCTGTGCTTGTGGTAAATATCCAATTTTTTCATTTCACTCCACTGAGATCCAATATCTCGATGTTGTGCGTTTCATTTCCTTCTTAACTTGTGCTGGCTGTTTATTTTACAGTTCTGTTATTATGTCCCAGTTTCTAAATCACGTCCAGATACAATAGGTAAAACTAACCCACGCAAATAAACCAGTTGTCTTCTTGTCTTTTACTGCCACTCTATTGTTTTAGGTATGTCTAGACTTAAGTATACCGGATATACTGTGCTTTTCCAGTAATGTCTGTTGGTCATGTTTGATGTGGTGGCTCATGAGTACGCATCATACTGCAACACTCACTCTTTACTGTGATTGTTGAGTTTTAGAAAGCATTCATAAAAGAGTTTTTATCCTTTAATTTATGAAATACTTAAGTTTCGCAGAGTCTAGTATTATCGATATCATTGGCATAATTCTTGAAAAAAATCGACTGTTGCAGAATTATAGTCAACAGGAGGGTATTCCTTTTGGGTAATTACTGTCATATCCACAGTCTAAGTCAGGATAGAAAAAGGCATTTATCAACGGATCTTCAATATTTAGAAAAGCTTCTAAGGGAAATTTCTTACTGTCCAGCGGTATGTAAATCCGTTCAATGACTTATTTAAGTGCAGTTTCAACAGATTTGCTTCTTATCGTTCTTTATGTCACCCTCCAGTCTACAACTTATGCAAGCTGGCTCCTTAACATACATTTAAAGTACTGTAAATTGAGTTCTAGTCTTCATAATCTTGGCTGATTCCAGTGAAGCTGTCCACATTCTTATAGAATCATTTCTATTTTAATCCCTTTTCATAAACAAACACATTTCCTGTAATATTTTGAAGAGGATCTGTGTACATCTCCATCTCCGTTTAACATGATGACATGACTTTGTTGAAAAGATTGCTTTATAGTCTCAAATACAACAATTTTAGTCGTCAATGTTATCTTCTACTGTCTTATATCAGAGGCACATGAGTATCTGTGTCTCTCGTGTGAACCAGTAGAATCAGAAGCAGTAGAGAAGAGGCCAAATGTGCAAGTGATTTGTTTGGATATTTTTGGGACATATATAAAACATGCCACGTTGGGCCATTTGTCGGCCAATATTCTTTAATTAAACTAAATCAAGGAAATGCCCAGATCTATGTTTAGACAACAAGATAAAATAATGGATGTTATATAGGAAATGCATTTATAAGAGATCATTCCACAGAATAAATTATTTGCCTTCAGCAAGGTGGTACTCAAGAGGAACATCAATGATCTCATGATTCAATAAAACTTATTATCCAGAATGTTAGAATGCATGCCTAACACGTGTTCGAGAAAGTCCAGGTCATATTTATTACGTTGAGTTATAGTGAAGTAATGGTGATTTTGCTTGAATAACTAAACTTCTGCTTAAACACATATATATATATATATATATATATATATATATATATATATATATATATATATATATATATATATATATATATATATATATATATATATATATATATATATATATATAAATATATATATATATATATATATATATATTTATATATATATATATATTCATATGATCGTAGCTGACTAATCTTGATTACAGTTATTGGACAGTGATACAAACAATCTCGTTCAATAATCGTGATATCATGTTAGCTAACAATCCTTAAATGGTTTAGTAGACATTTAAACCGAATATCGATCGAGATTCTGGATCACCTTAAGGATCTACTGCAAAAAGACAGTTTTTCCATTTGCAAAAAAAATAAGTACCCGGCCTAATCAGATGTTCCTCTTAGGGTAAATAATTACCCCAACTACTTTTTGTAGAACTGATTCTCATTTTACAACCTCTGTCATTTGATTGGGCCCCAACATAATATTTAACCCCAACATAATGTAATACCCAGGTTTCTTCTAGCTCAAATGTATGCAGCTGATATTATGTCTATCCGCATATATGAACAAATCTCTTATAATCAACATCGTACAACAGTACAACAACAACACATTTAAAAGGTTCGTTGCAGTGAATAATGATAACCAAAAAATTACAATCAGCTGTGTTAAAGAGTTTTATTGTAGTAATACCGAGAGTCTTTAGTTCGTTTTTTGTCGTAAACTCCGGAAGATAATCACAAACAAGCGGAACCGTCGATGTTTTTTCACTATCCAATCGATAAGTAGGATGCCTCAGTTGGTTAATTAGCTTATAGAGTACGATGAAAGTCCCAAACAGAACATAAGTGGTTTATCTGAAAAGCACAATGGTTGACGGCTAAGGAGGTCAAATACTCTGGACATGCCAAATGGTTTAAGATACTACTTGTTGACTTAAACCAAAGTTGGTGTACTGGTCATATATAACCATCACCAGATCAATGGTTACCTATGCCGGAACGCTACCGGGAAAGTGGTGCATCATTAAATATTAATTAAGACTACGTACTTTCTGACATAGCTTCGAACTATAAGCCAACTAAAATGGAATTCCTTAAACTTTGAGAAGGGCTCTAAAGTGTAACAGTGTTTTAAGGTTTAACTACCAGACGACTTATTTGTCAAGTCATAAAAGAGATCACAAAGTATTATGATGATAAATGGTTAAAATGAGAGACTCAATAAAGCACAATGTATATAGCTTGCATTGAAATCACAGAATATACCGGAGTGGATGGAATGTACCGGAGAGCAGCTGTGATCCTGTGGATGTAACGAATGTCTCATTGCATCAACAGATATAAATAGACGATGCCTTAAAAACAGAAGATGATGTTTCTTTGGAGATAGATTAGCCATTATAGATCACATAGAAGTAGTGAAGTGCTACATTGCTAAAAACGAGCAAAATATTGGCATAATGTTGTGCTTTTAAATCTGGTAGATTCATCTCTCCTTTGGTCGATGGCCTTATTCACTAAGGTGAGATACTATCTTAAGAAAGTATGAATTGAAAGAAATTCTGTGATATACATGTAATGTCATGGTGAATCTATTGTCGCCCTATGATAACTCGGATATCAAACAAGAAGTCCCTGGTGAGAGGTATCCTCAAGTTCAATAAAAGCCTGAATTAAGGATTTTGCTCCGTTATGGGTACACTCACAGAGACAAAATACCCTGAAGATGTTCTCATAATGGAGGGTAGTTGTCGATGTAACGACTGCCTCCACTGTATCAACAGATTAAACTTTCGTTCTCTTATACAAACAAATGACAATGTTTCTTTGAAAATATCTTAGCCACTATTTAGTATCGCATAAAGGTGATGACGCGCTAGATAACTACAAAATGAGCTACGTATTGATATAATGTGAAATCAGATTAATCTTACTCTTGGTAGATGAACTTCTTGGAGTCAGAAAACCCAAATTGAAATTTTCAACATTCTAGTGCCACTCGTAAGGCATGATGTCTCAGGCGATATATATATATATATATATATATATATATATATATATATATATATATATATATATATATATATATATATATATATATATATATATATATATATATATATATATGTATATATATATATATATATATATATATATATATATATATATATATATATATATATATATATATATATATATATATATATATATATATATATATATATAGATAGATATACTCAAGTTCAATAAAAGCCTGAATTCAAAGGGAATGGAGCATACAACTATTAAGTTGCGATACTCAATAATTCAGCGCCTAATATTCTCGAAAACCATTTCATACATTCGCATTTCAATGACGACTTTGCTAATATTTTTAGGTCTATTCTCAAGTTTACGAAGTTTCCATATCAAACCCATCTTGCAAAACTGTACCCAAAAAGCTGTAGAATATATTTTTGAAAATATTTTATTTTTGAGTTCATAAAGGGATTCATAAAGAGTGTGAACAAGTAAAAATCAGTACCCTCCAAACCTTGTATCAGCTATAGCGACACCTGTCTTATTAGCACAACCATACGATATTGTTTTATGTTTGTATCAATAATGTCATCTAAAAGGGATTACTATAGAAAATTCCCGGTCGAATGCTAGTAGAAAGGTTTTTCAATTTGGTAAGGCATAGGGACGACCTACCCCATGTTTCCAAAACCGGGCTTCCAAGTAATTTTTTACTCTGCATATTTTATTTGATTCTTAATTATTCCAGTAGGGGTTCCATCACAAATATATTCATTATCTCTTTAGATTTATCTTTATAATAGCTTGTACATTGAATAAACATAAAGGATTGCATAAATCATTGCTATTCCCGAAACATAATTATATTTTAATGGTTTGTGTACCAGAATTCAACAAAACAAATATATTTTTTTTCAATACAACATATCCGCACAGCACAGTGTTATCGAGATAGAAAATTATGTTTATTTCCACGTTCGAAGTTCGCTCCTCATCTTTACGAGGAAAATTATGTATTTTTTAATGTTCAACCATCGAGCATAATGAAAAGCAAAAAAAAAAATATTTATTTAATTGAATTATAATAAAAGCGAACAAAAAAAATTCTAATTACAGAAGAAAGATGAAAATGTTGAACGTTAGATTTTCCATCCGCACAGTGTATAAATGTGTATACACTCGTATTACAAGAACGAATTCGTTGCATTCATTTCTTATATATAGAGCCGTGCTATGTGCTTTCAATTTCCTATTGAAGTTGCAAAATGCTTTTCATTTTTAATATTAAAGCATTGTTGCTGTTGTTGCTATTATTGTTGATTAAGGAAATGGTTTTGTGATTTATTATGTTCTTATATATTTGTGAAAATATAAATTTTCAAAATAAATGAATGGGGATGGAAAATTGCGGATGGAAAATAAGAAATTAAAATAATTATTTTTTTTTTTGTGTTGGTAGATTCAATTCATGGATACAATTCTTGTTGTTATTTTGTGTATAATGAAATTACATTTAATGTTAACAACGAAACATAATTTGTTTACCTAGTTTTGTGTGCTTTAAATTACAAAATCAATTTAAGCAATGTTCCAGTTTGTTAAGTATAACAAAGAGATAAAATTGAAAATGGAAATTTAATTTTTTTCTCTATGTTGAGGTGGCGACATAAAGTCAACATAATTATTCTACAACAACCCGAAATATGGGCGACTAGATGAGTTATGAAAATCTCATCGAGTTCATTCATTGTGGCAACGCTATTCGTTTACTTACCTAAAAGCTAAAAATATTCTTTCAGACTTGTTTAAAAAAGCCGGTGGCTTTTTTGAGAGTAGGCACGGGGACTATAGCACATTACAATGTTTTTTTAATCAGACTCTTTGCCTAACTCGCCTACTTTTACTTTGTTGTATGGTTTAAATACTCTATAAGATACTTTATGAGATCGTTAAATGCTCGGATGTGAGTTTTCGAAGACTTGCCTAAAGTCTTCTGGAGTGTAGTTAGACAATGTTTCAACTTATGTCAAGCAGTTTTCTTAGCATATCATATCTAACAGTCGTATGGCCAATAACGCGTTGCAAATGGTATTTGGACGATTTTACTGCAGCTTTGAAAAAACGATTAAAGTGCAAAATTCCAGTTTGTATTATTGATGGCTGCCCAAATTTCACTACTGTTTTGAAATCGTTTGTGGTTCCTACAAGATAACTTTTGTAATTGCTGGTGTTTAGTCCTTTAGGTCGACGCTCGTTTTCAGGAGGGCTCTAATTAAAGGACTCATAGGTGGTAGTAAGTGCCTCATCCCTTGGTCATCGAGTCTACCTGCCAAAACAATCGGATGTTTCAGGTTGTGCTGATCATTTCTCAAGTGTCCAATCACTCTAATGCAATAATTTTGAAAATTGTGATTGGCCTGTTTTATCCATGCATAGACTCGTACTGCTTTTATGATGAAAGTTTTATGGTTGTTCATTGTTTCATCTCTAGAAAGCAGAGCTGCGGCTTTTTGTGGTCCCTCTTTTGATCGATCTGGTGTATCTGGTTTGATAAAAATCAGAATGTACCTAATGGTCGCTGCCACCATGAATCACGTAAACTTAGTTCATGAAGCCGGATTCAAAGGAGCCCAGATTCTCCATTGAAGGAGCATTGCCAAGTATTCATCAATCGATTTGGCATATCTGGAGTTTGAAATTAATAACAACGTAGCCAGTCTGACCTTTGCCATCATGTAACATGTTCACTTAGTCCATCAAGTATAAGACCGCACGGGAGGCACAGTTTAAAGGATTCTCTATTAAAGGTTCATAAAACCATTTCTGTACGTTCCTAGTATCTCAGTAGCTCTATTAATCATAAAAACTTTACCCTTATTGGTGGGTTTTGGCTGAGCCGATATTTATCGCCACTTGCTCTTTAACTGTTACGATACAAGGAAAATTGACAGCCATGTAACCATAATATTGGTCTGAAATCCCACATACATGAATCGATGTGTTTTTCTAACAACTTGCAAAAAGCTCTGTGATTTAGTAATAATTCAACTGGGGTTTGCAGTGCGCTTAACTCCTGGGTTCCTAGAGCTACTACACTGCAGCTTTGCAAATACAAATGAAGTGTATAGTTATGTCAGAGGCACAAAATTCCAGTTTGTATTATTAATGGCTACCCATAAATTGACGACAGATGCATATTCTTTCGCCAATAAACTTTGAAGGAATTTTAACTCGTTTGCGTCCATGAAATTCCACTACGATTCTGAAATCGTTTTAATGTTGGCAGGTATGTGTCAGTAAATCTAGCCCATAATGTACGGTTTTGGATGCCATAAATGTTAAAACCACAAGATAACCTTTGTATGTGATAGTGTTTCGACTTTAGTGTTTTTGAGAATGCTATCATAGTCAACGCTCGTTTTCGGGAACGCTCTAAAAATCGGACTATAGGTAAGTGCCCAATCAGTACCCAAGATATTTTCTTTTATAAACTCTTGAATCGTAGTATAGTGTCTTTCTGCATGATGATTGCTAACAGAAGGGTTGGCCCTGCGTGCATATTTTGATAGTGTGCATCTTTGATAATGTCGTTTTTTACTGGGCGTCTAGACAAAATATTCGGATGTTTCAAGTCCTGTTGATCTTTTGTAAAGCGTCGTAGTTTCAAAAATTGTGACTGACCCGTTTTATCCATGCAAAGACTCGAACTACTTTGTTATCTTGGAGAATTTAACAATGATCTTTGTGATGAAAATACTCTGCTTGTCCATTGTTTTTGTTTATTCTTCTCTAGGCAACAGAGTTATAACATCTTGTGGTCTCCTTTTTTGATCGATTTGGCATATCCTGGCCCCTGCCACCATGTAATATGTTCACATAGTTCATTAGATAATACGGCATACTCCACTGAATTCTCCTTCGAAGGTTCATAGAACCATTGCTAAACGTTCGTAGTATCCAGTATCTCAGTTACTCGACTGAGGGAGGACAGATCCATTACCCTTTCAGTCACTTTCTGGTATGTTCTCCAACATTTTGACCTCAATTGTTACCCATTTACGAATTTGACTCGCTGTAGATGTTTATAGCTTTTTCTATTGTTTCCACTCCGGGCATAACATTGTCCATACAGAAGTTTCTCATTAGCAGTGCCGGTGTTCGTTAGTAGGCAATATTGTTAAGAGGAGATGATGGTGATTCTTGGCCAACGATTCTCTGTTAAACGGTATCCGATGGTTTAATCCACAACTGACGGAACATTTATTCAATGTCAAACAGAACGCGAAGTTTCGTGGTCGTATAATCGCTTCGCTTTTTTCAGTTTTGGTCAGGCAAGTAACCCTTCTTGTCGGTTGGTGCGTTGACTTGTGCTGATAGTATCATGAGCACCATATACCCCTGTAATTCGCTTTCAGTCAGGAACTTGCTGTAAGCTTTATGCAAATCAGGGTTCTTTATCAAATTTTGTTCCATTTCCATAGAATTTAACCTGCTGATTGCTTGAGTAAGTTAATTTTCCAGCTTGGGTCTGTTAGGTTTTAATAATCGTGGTACAGTGAAATTATCTGCACTTCCAACTATAAATAGTTCGTCAAAACGGTTGTTCCGATGTTTTACTTCATCGGTATAATTGTTGATTGTTGATAGTTCTTCTATCTTCCAGAATTCACGTAGCGATCGGTAACGTTTAGAAAAAATTTGTCACCTGATTCAATATGAATTTTGATTGACACATTCCTCATACAATCCAGCCTAATTTTGTACGTTGCTCAATAGAAAGGTTTGCTTCATTTACCATTTGGTCATCCAATAAATGGAATAGGCGAATCGGTCATAGTCAAAACTTCTATGTATATATAGTACTCGGCAAGTTATTTTTGAACTAATTTTTTATACGAATGCATACGTCATGACATAATGGTAAATTCAGGGATGCGTGACTTACATGTAAGAAACGCAGTAAATGAGAAGAATCTGGGTAATGTGTTTTAACTAAAAAGAAGAATCTCACACGTAATCGTGTTTCTATATATACTTAAACGAATACAGTATATAGTCTAACATAAACACAGAGTCTAGATAACGAACAACTATCACTTACCGGGACATATAGCCCTTATAGGCTCCTGGATTGAGTTCTATAATTTTACTAATGTTAATCCGCGGTTCTTTTTTATGCTTTGATTTATGCTTCAAATGCCTATTTAGTTCTGTATGGGTCACATTTATATTGTTGTCCCATATTCAGAGCGTAAGCGTTTTAGAACTAAAATAATTTCGGGGCAGATGGCTTATCATGACCTTAATGTTTCCACTTTTCGGCGTTGACTCACTTCTTGGTTCTTGACTTTTTTGGATCTCGAGCCACTTCAGAATAACTATAAAGGTTCTAAAATTGATAGGAATAGGAAGAACTAGAATTTAGCTTCGAAAACACATCACGCATATCGTTATTAAACCACAGCCGGAATTTCTCGCGATTCTAGACGTTCAAATTTCGTGGTGTTTCGCTTCATAAAAGTTTCTATCTTCTATCGCAAATAGGTATTTGTGGTTGAAATCACTGAATTATTTAAGGACAGTGCTTTCATGTGTGTACCACTAACTGATTTAAAATAGTTCAATGTTAAAGGTTACATGGCTTTGTTTCCGAAAAGGCCGATAGTACTTATGTTTGCTTATAATCTACAAGTATTCATCTGTGAAAAGTTGCACAACACACTAAGACTACGTGATCCGGAGGGTATCAGATGTATCCGATTTTTAGACTGATCTATTTTGACTGAATCTCCTGTTTGTAAAAACTTGTGCAGCTTTTGCAGCTCATCTGCAGTTAAGTTTTTGAACTATTAAAATTTAATTTTTGACTTCTGTTATTGATGTTGTATGCCTAAATTTTTCCTATAGCACCTCGCACCTTTTGATGATTAACATATTTTATTTTCCAAGAAGCTTAACCTCAAAATATTAAAATTTGATTTTTCCAGCTTATCGACTCGGATTTATTAAATTAAATATTTGCTTTTTGTAAAGCTAATCCTACAAACCTCGCACATCTAATTTTATGAGGTTTCGTTTCTAACACGAAAAAGAGATTTTTTTTTCAAATTATTCTGCCGAATTTAAATATGTATTTAACCGTGTAATAAATTATGAAAAATGTTGACTTATAATTAAAGGGAAGGAGCTCGACTATACTTACATTTTTACGATAGATTAAGAAGAATATTATTAGAAGAGTTTGTTGGGGGTTGTAATTGACTCGACGAACTAGCGATTATGATCAGTATTACCATTTGCCTAAAATAACATTCTCATGATGTAATCGGTTTACTTAACATCAAAGATAAGTCTCACACCCAATGTCAATCTCACACCCAATGTCGAATGATATCAAAATCATTCCGTAAACAATGTAGCAAAATTATATTTTTTACTTGGTAAGACACAGCAGATGCAACATTTTTTATTTAATTAAAATTTCAAAGTAAAAACATTTACCACATTGCAAGAATCTAATCCTTATGTAAAGTAGTTTACATATTGGTAGAATCGTTATAGAAGAAAATGGAGCCTGCAGCAACAACAATACGTCCTATTTGATACCATTACCAGAAAAGTCGAAGACATAGATCAATTCATCCTAGCCTACAGTACTTACATATGGAAGAATTTGGGCTATGAATGCTGCAGAAGATTCACGATCCCTCTGTTGGGATTCAGTAACCTTATCCTTTCATTTTTCGTTTAAGTGTACCGCAGCTTTCTAATAATCTCCTGGAAATAAATTAAATTTAAATGATGACAATTTAATATACTTCTTCATTGTACATTACATATACAAAAACCTTAATATAACTTTCCCAACATATGCGACTAGTTAAGCTATAATATGAGCTTATGTTGAACAGATATTTTATTTTTGTTACGTTTATGCAAGTTTTTATCTTTGCACTTTTTCTATTAATATACCGAATATAAAAATGATTTTGTTGTAAAAACAATAAGATTAAATTTGTGTCTGCAGTAAAAAGCTCTGCAAGAATATACAAAATATCTCGTCCGCAGTAAAAAATTTAACAAATTGTGAAAAAAGTTTATTGTATCGGGGAGAGCATGTTAAGGGTAAAGGGCTGAAATTAATCTAAAAGCTTGACTGCTGTAAAAGTGCTGAACAAAATTATGTACTGTTGGTAAGCCGAGTAAATCAAAGCTTTTTTCAAATAATAAAAGCTGATTCGTGAAGCGAAACTTCAAAATTCAGGGAGGCTGAAGATCAAAAAACCATTTTGGTAGGAGGAAATGTTGCCCGAACATCAGCTGTTAAAGAATATGCTGGTAGAGTAAATCATGCCGATATAGATGTATCACACTGAATGGTTCAGGCAGTTCAGGTAATCAATTGCGGTTAGAATATATAAGACTATAGCATTACAAACCACATTTTTTTTTCGAAATCAACTGAACCATCTACAGTTGAAGTATGTACTGGTCCCAATCTTAGTGAAAGCTCCGATGAATTGTTTACCAGTGTAAATGACCGTCGAATATAAAATTTAATAATTTAGTTTTAAAGCGGACAATTAACGTATTTGAACTTTTTAAAATGGGCAGGTTCAATCAAAGGCGTAAATTATGAAGTTCGGAGCCCTTTTTTTCAAAGGTGTTACCGGATTGAATTGTACTTTCTTAGTCAGCTATAGTTCGAGGCCACAAACATCATTGCCTCAGTTTCACAACAAACATCATTGCAACAGTTAGAATAGAACCCATGGTGATAGACCAAATACATCGACTTTAACATTCGTATACCTAAAAGCTAGAGTTTTTGGTATGAAGCAGAAGATTGCACAAACATTTCGACTATTTAAGTCTAGTATTCCACATGGCCAGTTTATTTGGTCCCTTATTATAGCTGCTGTGCCAAAATTTATATGTATATATCCTACAATTTCTTGACCCATACCACTCTCGGTAATCAGTTCATCCAAATGAGTTTTTTTTCCACTTACGTATGAGTGATTATTTATGACAGAACTCAGATGTTTTTTATTATGAATCCTGCAGAAGTATACTAGTCTCTACTATCTGTTTTATCAGCGAAACAATATCAACTCATTTATATTTTCCTTTTGTCTGAGGGCCAGATGAGATCGCTACAAAGACAAGCAAAGAAAACGTAGAAGAACTCAACATGTTCTATTCGATGAACGTGGTGATTCTGCCGAATATGGTATCTCAAAAGTTCGACTCATAATCCACTGTAAATATTGTAAACGGCCCTGTAATTATAAACTATCACTGGTAGCTTATAATAGTTCAGAGAGTTTCTTATCACCCTGAGGCCTTGAGTTCGAATCACGCCAACGACCAAAAATAAACATGCAACGGATGAGACGCGGTTGAATCCGTTTATGACCTTTAAGATGAATTATATAGTATAGATGAATTATAAATATTGATGGTTCAGATACGTTAATTTCCTACTTGAGTAGTTCGAATTTCGATGATGAGATGCAATAGACAAACTCCTTCGAAAGTTTCAAGGAAGTAAAGAGACATGTTTTGCTTTTCCTTGTGAACAAACGGCAATTAAACGGCATTCAAACGGCAATCAAAGAATTAAACACTTTTCGCGACAATACCTGCCCATGATTCACTCGTAGTTGAGAAACTAAGCATACATTGCTGAGATAACGATATTGTAGGATCAGCTGGATTAGAACCCAATGTCTTTTGATGATACTGCTATCAAACAAAGCTTTTTAATTCATGCAAACGCTCCTATAGTAGCTTTTAGAACTCGATTCCTAGCCAAAGTAGACGCCAAATCGAGAACGTAACGGATAAATGTCTCAGTTACGTAGACGACTGACAAATTTATTGCTTCCCTCCACTCGATATATAATGTATATATATAATATATATAAATATATATATATATATATATATATATATATATATATATATATATATATATATATATATATATATATATATATATATAAGTATATATATATATATATATATATATATATATATATATATATATATTATATATATATATATATATATATATATATATATATATATATATATATATATATATATATATATATATATACATATATATACCATGGGAGAAGCGACATGATACAGTTTTTTCCCTACCAAAGATAGATAATATAAACGTTCGAAAAACTACCTGTTCTGCTTATTTGCGCCAATTAAAGAATATTTGTTGGACGACAAACAAAAGCTACAATAACAATACACTAATAGACCGTTTTAAGAACTTTATCAGTAACGAATACATATCCAACAGTTGGAAAATTACTTCTTTTGTTTTCCGATTTTGTCATCGTCAACAATATTCCAATAATAATTATGTAAATTGCTGGTTATTGTGAGGCAACATTTTCGTTTATATTATGTCCCAGTATACAAGTTTGAGGCGCACATCTGCCGAAAATTACGCAAATGAGTGTTTGGACCAATATAATAATGTATATATAAATTTGATGTGCTTTTAATATTTACAGAGCAAAAAAATAAACTTTTATATTTGTTTTCAATTGAAAAACGTAAACAGGCTCGTTTTCAGTAGATTGCCGGGGAAATCAATTTGTTTAAGTGGTAAGTTTGTTTGGTATCTGCACTCAAATTAAAAAAGTTTGTTTTCTTTTCGCAGGTTTTAATTTTAAAAAGTTTGTCGAAGTTGAAGATTTGTAAAAAACTATGTTAAATTACTAATTGAGTCTGATGGTTGAAAAGCTCAACTATACCAAAGCTCAAAAATCACCTGTTTTTATGAAACAGAATTGCCTTCCACAATTGACAGCCAGTCACTGTTCACGACATCACAAACTGCAAAAGTGAATGTCATCGTTATAATAAAGGTTTACCATGTCTAGTGGTTTTAAACCGTATTGACAAATATGGGTAGAAATTTAAACATTCCTCTTGTGTAGACTGACCGGTATCATCAGCAATAATCTTGGCAATGTGAATTGAAACAAGAAGGCTCTCAAAACTTTTACAAACTTTGAGCTAAACACTACTGTAACGAAATTTTAACAATGAGGCAACGAAGCTGTATCTCAAAAACTTTTCCACATTACCTGTTCTCAGCCATGTTGGAAAACGTCGTTGGCCAAAGAATATTCGAAATATCGCAATAACTGCATCCCTGTATAGTTTAACCTACCATAGGTTCTAAAATTTATGGAGCTTTTCGTTGGAATAGTCGAAATGGTTAAATGAAGATAAAGATACATCTCTAAATGGAAGGATTCTTGAAAATTAATTCAACGTAATGTCGTTATTGTAAAGGACGGCGATCAATCATTAAGAAGTTGCCCAACAATCATTACCAGGAGCCATGTATCTCTATCTTCACTAAACAACTGTACTAAACATATTCCGGCGCCGCATTGATGTTTAAAGAGTGAATAAATCGTGGGGCTCACCTCTTTATCAGGTGGTCACCATAGCCTCTATTACTGTGGCCATCTTTTACTGTTACTACTCTTGTTAAATTATCCAAACCTGGATGGAATTTGACGATTTGGCCGAGTGGTCTCTTAGTGGGTGGCAAGTTGTTTATCTTAATCCAAACAATGTCATTTCTGGAATTGATAGATAATCGGTCGACCATCGTTTTCTATATTGTTGAACAATCTGTTGCATAGTAATTTTCAACTTTGTCTTACACGATTACATTTTCATGCAACAAGTTCGGTTCTAGAACAGCAAGCACTGAATCACATATTAGAAAATGACCTGGTACTAGTACTTCTTCAGATGGATCTACCGATATAGTCATCAGTGGTCTAGAATGTGGTGCTAAGGGTGGTATAAAATTCCAATAGTGGCCAACATTTTCAGAAAATTCTGGTCTAGCATGTTTTAAACACTCTCGCATTTCTTTGTCGAGTATCTTTTCGCGCTATAAATATTCTGAATGCTGCTACACTCATACACTCGCTTACAATTTCGCGATGTACAGCTTTAGTTGAAAAATGTCCCTCCTCTTCCTTTAGAGACTCTCACTTGAAAAGGTCCAGCAAAACCTACGCCCGTGTATGTGAATGGTCATGCCATTAGTTGTGATTTGCCACTTTTGCCGTTTGTAATCCAGTTTCGTTTTCTAAAACGATCTAGTGTTAGTTGGCTGCCACCGTGCATAGCTCGTATATGTGCATCAACTTTAAACAACTTGGTTAAGCGATGACTTGAAGGTAATATAATATGATACTAGGTCTCGAAATGTTAGGTACTGTTGGTTATTCGACCTTTGTCGATGAGATGTTGTGTGTCACATTGCTCCCATGTGTCCTTAAACTTTTCTTGATGAAGCGTCGACAGTAGCTAATGATTCGAAATATTCTATTGAGGTCTTAATATTTTTTGATTAGCAGCCCAACCATAAATCGAAGTCTTTCAAATGGATTGGATGAATCCCTATAGACCCACAATCAGCTGGATTTTCATTGATGCTTATATGGGCCATTTTCCGGGATTTGATTGTTGTTGTATTTCCGAAATCCTATAAGCAATGAACGTTATATATTTTTGAAAAACCCTTTTAATCAACAGCAGCGTTATCACGTCATTTTTTTGGATATATCGATTTTTTGTCTCTTGACCTATTATGCCTGTTAAAAGTTTAAAACTATCTGTATGGTGACATTCTTTTGTTGACATGTATCTAAGACCACTGGTTAACTCTACGTTCGAGAGATGAAACACTGATAGTTCTTTGTAAACGATTTATAGAGATAAAAAACTAGTAATCGAAGGCAAATCTGAATGCTGATCAATTCTTGAAGAAACCGAGTAAAAACATTTTGTGAGCTTTTGATTGATATTCACTCTAAATTGTGGACGAATAAATAGTAAAGCAGCCTATGATTAACCAGTTGAAGAGTGACGGTTAACGATGACAAAACCTTAATATTCATTTAACTCGAATGAAAACACTTTGCTATACATCTTTGGGAACATTACAATGCTTCCGGGTGTATATACAAATTAAATCACGTTTAGCGACAAAATACATTGTGTAGGCTTAAAATTTAATTCCACAACAAACGATATTGTTTACGCTCATTAAATGTGCATTCATCTCATCACCTTTATATTTATATCAAAAGTTCATTGTGTTGTTTAGTAAATATTCGGGAAAACATAACAATTCCGCACACTCCCCGTTTACATACCTATAGATTATATATTGTATATAAATGAGCTGAATGTGAGTGAAAAATAGTTTTGAAATCGTACAAAATTTTCATGGACCGATTGTTTCGTTATTGAAACCTTATAGTGTTTTCCTCTATCTTTTGTTTCATGAAAATGTATTTTTCCAATATTTGAATGAAAACAATTCGATGGAAAAATAAAATATTTTCAATTATTTCGATATACTAAATACCTGTATTGTTAAATTAAATATTCGTTGAACGTACAAATCTGCAACGAACTAAATTTTTCATGGTTTAGGAAAAATATATATTTTGAAATGATAATGTATATGCAGATGAGTTTTCCCATCCTACCAGGAATTATATATTTTTCCACCCTACCTGGAATTCTTTACGTTTCTTTGTTTATATAGTTGCCATTCAACAACTGTTTTCAAAAACATATTAAGTCGATTGTAGTTTTCATTCCGAAATACCTGTCGCATAAAAGATGTTTCCCTTGGAGCTGGAGATACCGGTTTCGAATAGGTTATTACCGTCTGACCCGAAAATCAGTAACGAAATGATAACATAACTGCTTGATGGCGTGTAGAACGAATGGGATGAATCACTGTCCCGTCACTATATACCGATTGGTATATAGTGCCTCACAGATGAGCCAATCGAGCGAGCATGAAACCAATTTGTACCGGGAAGGTTCAATTCAGTCAACTTGCCATTAAACTTGGTCTGTGAACCTGAATATTTACCTGAATACAACGAATATTTTCCTCAATGGTTAGTTTTATGAGAAATGCTGTTGATGGTTAAAAAAAACAGTTCATACCTCATATATACCTGGTTCAATAATTTATAAGAGCGTTATCATCTAATTCCGATCAGTAGTGTGAATGAAAACCATCTATGACTCCAGTTGGAGTGAACAATTCATAAGCTAACCCATCTTCCATGTCAGTACTATATAAGCTGACATAGAGCTATGCAATGCGCAGAAGGTTCTACGTAAATTGGAACTAAAGCAGTGCGTCCACGATTTGGGTATGTAAACTGTCCAAACTGTATCGAATCTCAACTATGACGACAGCAAACTTCTCACTCAATTCAATTGAACAAAACGAATCGAAATACATTCAAATATTCCACTTAACAATCGTTTGTGTCCGATTAAGCCAAATCATTAACAGTTGAAAACAATCTGCTCATATTAACAGAGAAACTTGTACTGATTGTATGCATACAAAACTATACACACTTACATTGTCCTTAATCCGATCTCTTTAATTAATTTGATCATTATTCATTTACTGTAATGTGCTTTTATTATGTCTAGACACCCGAAAGCTGCTTTTACGATATATACGAACAAACAAAGTAGTTTCCAGTTTCATTGTAATACAATATAATTTACATAAACACTTTAATCCAATGCTTTCAACCTTTTGGAATGGATAATAACAACTATTGTTCAAGGTACAAAGGAACTTTATAATCTGATTTCATTGAAATTTGATTAAAAATATTTTTAAGACAATATAGTCATTACTGTTGTACTTACCACGATACTCTGTATCACTAAACTTAGTTCGTTGAGTTTTCTTTTGTCTGTTGGTGATCAGTAAAATGGACACGAACCGTTCGTGAACTCTTACAATGGATGTCAGAATTGACACAACTGGTAAAAAAAATGATTCAAGTCAGGCTCAGTTGAGAGACAGGCTATGCCAAAGCCAAAGATGTTTTGGTTAACCAACTAGGTCCGTATCACCAAATTTATAAATTTATGATACTTTTGACATCTACCCTTCTCGATATAAGATCTGCAAGGTTTTGATTTTTACCTGGTAATAAAAAAAAACTCAGTCCTATAGAATATACCTAACTATATAATTCGAATTTTATGAAGTTTGGCAATATTTAAGTATAAATTGGATAGTATAACAGCGCCACATAGGCCTAGTCTTGAAAAACTTTTCTGCTTTCTATAATCAACCTTGCATTGGAGCATGCTATACAATTCTCAATTTTCCTATTGTTGTTGCTGGATCACATATATAAATAACACAGTCGTATGCAGATTCTGACGCACCGCAAAATCTTGACCTGCAGTTGGTCTAGTCGATTATAGTTATCATCTATTATAGAAATTTTGACATGTTCGAGGTGATGCAAAATATTTCTTGGCGCTTCTTCATGCGACATTAACTGGCCATAGTTTTTAGTACAATATTTTAAAGCAGATGATGACACTTGATATTCAGCCCATCGAATCATAAATCTTTTAACTATTAGAAAGCCTTAACCGTTTGGCAAACTGTGATCACTATGAAGAAGTTCTCTTGTATAGATATACCATCCAAACGTCTTGGAAAAAACTTGCAAGATAGATTTTCATTAACGAAGCCTAAATCAAATGTGAAAATTTTCATTCAACCCATTCCACAGTGTCACTTCCAGTTGACTGTCATCCAAATAATATTCTGTTGGATTACTGTAGTCAACTTTTCTACCATGAAAATGTCAATGAATGCAGTAGATGTGGTTTCGTACGTGGCCTAATATTTTAAGTGTTTAGATTTTCAAACATATTTCCGTGTGTTATGAATCTGATGACAAAAAGTTTCCTTACTTAATAATCACATGGCTGTCCCGTAGCAACTTGAGTGATACCATCCGGATTGATTTATACTATTCAACCGAAAAGGAAGTGACTGAGTGGTAGATTATTATATTTTACTACAACTACATCATGGATGCAGTTTGCAAAACTTTCCATTTTTTGCATCAAGCACGAGGCAAAAAATGAAAAGTTTTGCAATTATTAAAGTATTAAATAATTTTGTGTCTACGCCTTCCAAAAAATTAGATACGACCTCAAAAGGTGAATTTTCTAATTTGTCATAACCGATTCTGTATCATCATTTAAACGACATAACGGCTTATCTGTCTTCATTATATTCAAGGCAAAGATCAATCAGGGCCCTTATTTGGGAACTCGATGTCGAATAATTGAACGACGATATCGAATAATCGGTATTTTTGAGTTCGATAACGTACAAAATGAAAACGTACAGCAAAGCAATCGCATATAAACACAAACGACTGGGAATTTCCCTTATTTGGCAGTTCGATTTCGAGCATTATTTGTTCGATCATGATCGAATTTATGTTCGTTGTTAGTTTTGCTAACGAACCCATATGAAGAGGATACAAAAGTAAAAAATTGTAAGTCCTAAAATGGAAACCGATGCTTTATTATTTATAAATATGTAGGTATATATATTTATAAATATGTAGGTATATATAAATATATATATATATATATATATATATATATATATATATATATATATATATATATATATATATATATATATATATATATATATATATATAAATATATAAATATATATATATATAAATATATATATATATATATATATATATATATATATATATATATATATATATATATATATATATATATATATATATATATATATATAAATATATATATATATATATATAAATATATATATATATATATATATATATATATATATATATAAATATATATATATATATATATATATATATATATATATATATATATATATATATATACAATGCAGGTTGCTATAGCATCTCCTCTCTAATCCCAGGCCTGCCTTAACGTGGTGAATGGTGAACCCTGTTAGCCTTTGGGTAACAAAATGTGCTATTGCGTTCGGCTGGAATGGTGAACTTATAATCGACATAACTTACCGCTTGAGTTACTCAAGCTAAGATGGCACTGCATACGCTCATGTCTGCGTGGCTAAAGGGATGCCAAGTTTCTAATGTCGTTACTCCAAATAAGGTGATTTTCGGGTTTTACAACATAACCTTCAAACGATAATGCTGAGATTTGTCATATAGGTAACCGTATTTCTCGTTAGTAGAAAATGATACCAAACAAACAAATTGAGTGAAGCTGGTGGTTTACAAATAAACCAACTATAAGCGTGATAATGATGAGTACTAGTGGAATCAGTGGAAGTGAGAGGAAACAAAAGAAAGCTCAGAGCCCAGTAGTAGTGCGGAGGGAGGATCTCTCTATACAAACAGGCATCAGTACATAGCTGGTGGTAAAGGGAGTATCCACACAAACATTACAGAATGAAAGCCGCCTACATGTACACTCAACAAACATATCAGGATGTATTCGGCGATGATGTCGAACGAAACCAAGGAAATTGTTGCAAAAAATGGACACACAATGAATATTGGGAGACCTTAATGAGCCGCACCAGCTATTTGCGTTCCAGCACATTAGTAGTTAGTACGAGGAAGTTTTATAGACCCACGCTGTCCATCCAACCAAGATTTAAAGTAGGTTCCATTTTGGCAATCAACTATTAACTTCAGATGGCTGGAAGAAAATGTGGACCAATTTCAAATATAATATTAAATAAAACGTAAAAGAAGATAAAAATGGAACTGTCATACGAGTGAAACATATTGTTTCGGCATTTAAACTAAGTGCGTTCATTATAACTATAAAATTACTTAGAAATTTCAACATAACCGCCCCTCTTGAAAGGCTCGATATTTCAAACATAAATAAAAATTAATTGAAAGCAATATAATTATACTTCAAAAGGAAGCTTGCATACTTCGGTGATTGATCTCTTGAAATTTTTTTTAACTCCATCAATTACCGATTGTAGTTCTACTACCCTCACATTACCATCTGAAAATGCGGTGTTGTTGAAATTACTTTTGATATTGGCCATTTCATTGGAGGAAGATTTTCTTGTACTAAATAGAACCACGTCTCCCTCATTATCGAGCTTATTAGCTATGTAAATATTCTAATGAATAACGTCTCTTACTCATCTCTTGACTAACTTACTCATCTCTTGCCATTTTGAAAGACGTTGTTCTTTAATGTCGTTATAAGACGGTTCGAAAATAGTTGAAACAAGTCCGCCTGGTAAAAAATGACTTGTAGTCAAAGACTCTGGATCTCTGGATTATTTGACATGGATGACAACGGTCGAGAGTTTAATATTCCTTCTATTTGAACCACTATGGTACTTACATTTTCGAAAGTTAAAATTTTGTCTCGCATTACACGTTTTAAATGAGTTTTGAATGATTTTATGGAAGCCTCCCATAAACCACCGAAGTTGGGAGCGCTTGGCGGTATAAACTTCCAATTTATGCGTTGGGTAGTGCAAAAATTATTAAGTTTTAATTGTTCGTTTTGAATGTTGAAAAAATTATACAATTCCTTTAGTTCATTTTTCGTTCCGCGGAAATAAGTCGCGCTGTCTGACCAAATAGTTTGTACTGCGCCTCTACGGTTAATGCATCTTATCAAACATGCTATGAATGAATCTGTGCTAAGACTTTAGACAATTTCCAAATGAACTGCTTTAGTACATAAACACAGAAATGAAGCTACATACATTTTTTGTGGCACACTCTTACGGTTTAAAGCCAATTTTATAGCGAACTGTCCGCAAAAGTCTACGCCGGTATTGGGAAATGCTTTAAACGAATCAAACCGATCAATTGGCAAATTTATCATTGTTTGTTGAGACAATATTGGTTTTACCCTAACACAAATGACACACGTCGTCTGATTTGCAATCTTTTTGCCATGTATAGGCCAATAACGTTGGCGTACGAGAGATAATAATTGTGGTCCTGCATGACAATTTTTCTTGTGTTCATATTTGAATATTAATTTCGTTAGATGATGTTTCGGTGGGATTAAAATACGGTGTTTAATATTATGGCCAAGTGCTGTTGAGTTAGTTAATCTACCTCCTACGCGAATTATTCCATCCTTGTCGATAAAAGCATGTAACGTTTTAAGTGAACTTTTCCGATTTATTTCACCTCCACTTGTAAAAGTCTTTAATTCATCGGGAAATGACTCACTTTGAATGATTTTTATCAATTGCAAATTACTATTTTCCAGTTACCTAACTGTCAAATTTTTGGATATGTTTATTTTTTACAGCGTTTCCAAACCGAAATATATAAGCCATTACACGAACCAATTTTTCAAAAGAATCGAATCAAGTTATCAATTCATTGATAACGTTTATTGTTTTTGTTGTGAACAAGACTGTTTGTTCTTTCTTAAGTTCGGACACTGATACATCAAAAGCGTTTAACGTTGCAATAAATTTTGAATTAAAATTATTTGACTGGAATATTTTAGGACCATGCCACCACAAGCGATTGTTGCGGAGTTCGTTTGGCATAATAATTCTTGTTATAAGATCTGCTGGATTATTTGCAGAATCTATGCGTTTCCACGTCACACATCTAGATGTCAGCTCTTGAATCTCGTTGACTCTGTTGGCGATACAAATTTTTAATTTATGTGGTGAAGTTTTTATCCAACACAGCGTTATAGTGGAATCCGACCACAAAATTATTTCATCAAATTGTAAATTAAAACTCTGAATTACAGATGATGTCAATCTAGCTAACAGCAAGGCGGCTGAAAGTTCAAACTTAGAGTAATTGTTCGAAGTTTCTTTAAGTTCACCTGAAACCAATTCATCCCAGTCTATTTTGGATTGCCATAATTTTTAAACTATTATTTTGCCTATTATTATTACTGGATAAAGTATGCCTAGGGGATTGTACAATTTAGATATGTCAGAGACGATCGTTAGTTTTGTTATTGATTTATCTGTTTCAAGCATTGGAGGTATAAAAACAAAATAATCCTCTTTTGGCTGCCATAATAAGCCTAACGCCTTTACGCAATCTCCAAGACTGAATTTGTTAAAGTTCATCCACCGGTATTTAGCATCTCAATCATTTCGATTTGCAACCTTTGTGCTTCTTCGATGTCATCGCAACCTGTTATAAGGTCATCCACATAAAAATCTGTTATTGCTTCTCTAGACGCTGTAGGAAAATTTGCGGATTCATTACGAGCGAGTTGATTAAGCGTACGTGTCTCCAAATATGGCGCTGATGCTGTACCGTATGTCACAGTTGTATAAGTTTATATACGTCAATTGGATCAGTCAAGTTTTCACGCCAAAGTATTCGTTGCAATCGCGTGTTTATGTATCGTTTATTTGAATTTGTCGGTACATTTTAGCTATGTCGCTATAGACATTGTAAATCTATACGTTCTAAATCTCAACATTATCTCGAAGAGATTGCCTTGTACCTTTGGGCCGAGAGGCATAATTTCATTAAGTGACTTGTTGGAAGATGTCTTAGATGACGCATCAAAAACTACACGAAGTTTTGTGGACGATGACGAAGGTTTCAATACCGCATGGTGAGGCATATAAAATATTGGTTCGTTATCACACTCAATTATTGAATCGTTTGCAAGCTTCATGTGTCCCGTTTCCAAATACTTTCCAAATACTCTAAACAATTGGGTTATTCGCGAAAAGGTATAGAAACTGTGTATATACCATTCGCTGCGCGCTTTGTTGTTTGAGCAAAATATAATTCACATTTCCTTTCATCATCAGACAGAAATCTTTTGAAAGAGATGTTTTCTATTTCCCAAAATTTCTTGATGTTTTCGTCAAGCTGTTCGTTAGTTATCTGATCATTCAGTAATAGAAAATTGAAACCAATCCTTTTTCGTATTAACCAAAAACAATCCAACCGAACATTGATTCCTGTACATTCGGATATTTCGGTGATAACTTTATACGATTTGTTAAAAGTATTTCTGGAAATATTTCAACGCCAATTATAATATCAATCGGTGATGCTACGTTGAAATATGGATCAGCTATAATTTGATGTGTTTTGGTAACGGGCTACATGAAAATTCGAACTTGTTCGCTGACAACCGGTCAGATATTTTACCAATTATCGCAAATTCTAATTTAACATAGAATCGTTTAGAATCTTATAATGTCGCTGTTAAGGAGGTAACCGAGAATCTATTCGATTGAGTATATAAACAATATATGCAAATCGTAATTTATTCCTTGTATTATTTTGAGGACTCAAGGCATCTCTACACTTTATAGATCCATCTGATAGCACTTAAAAAGAAGATCTATGAATTCGGCACTCCAACAAATCATCAATCATAATCAGATGATGAAAAATTCCGTTTGCTTCCTACCACTATTGGGATATTTACCTGGTACTTCCTGCTGCAGCTGTCTGAACCTAGCCATTTATTCGGTCAGTAAAGTATTGAATTATGTGATAATTAATGAAAAACAGAACTAATGACCATAGTAGCGCCTAGCGGAGAGAAGGGCTATTATACAAACGAAAAATTGGTATAGAAATACATAGAAAGGAAGCATATATAATAAGTCAGGGTCGCAAAAATAACTTTTACCAGATATGAGGATAAACTTAATTTAATGGAGGGCATGGTAGCCTAATTTTGAAAGGTGTAAACCGAAACTATGGCCGTACATTTGTTAATTTCCAATATCCAACGTAATGATTTTAATAAAACCACTATAGTATCAAAATTATCACGTTGGGTGTCGGATCTCAGAAACCACCCAGATGTTCATACTGGGTACCAACAACGGGATGGTATGATTAGTGAAGCTGTATACATATTATCACAGAGTATTGGAGAAGATAAAACATTGCTGTATTTCAAGGACGTACGGCTATAGGTAAGATTTTCCTAACCATCTGCACATTGCAATATGGTACATGGATGCTGATATGAACATGGGTCGGCTCATGAGTTCTGCACTCCAACAGGGAGCCATAGTTGTGTTCATTCACACCACAGATCGTAATCTCATGGTGAAAAATCCCTTTTGCATCCTGCCCCTATCGGGATTCGAACTCGGTACCTCCCGCTCCAACTGCCGCAGCTTTAACCTCTGTGCCACCTGGGCGGTTTCAATGATTTCATTCTTTAATTGTATTGTCCATTCCATAGTGTCGCTCCCAGTTATCATATCATTTGTATAAAAATTCTGTTGGATAACTGTAGTCAACTCTTCTAGCGTGAAAATGGCAAGGTATGCAGCACATTTGGTTTCGAACACAGTCTTAAATTTTAAGGTTATCAGACATATTCTCCTGCGTTAAGGTATTGATGGCAAATAGTTTCCTAACTTAACAATCTTATGTCTGTCTTAACCAGAGCAACTCGAAAACTACCCTCGCTACCGGGGTTGATTTGAACTATTTGGCCGAAAAGGCATAGAATATGTGGCAGATTATCATCTTTTCTATAACTACATCACCGATGCAGATTGCAAAAGGAGAGCTTTTTCGTTCTTGCCAAGTACTTAAACAATGGTGCGTCCACGTCTTTCGATATCGTGTATTGTGCCATCAAGAAAGCTTGTAAATAGGTAATTTCGTGTTTGTTATTAACGAATCAGCAATTAAGAAATGACACGGGATCAGAATTTATATACTAATTGGATCATCATTGGAACGACAAAGATCATCACGTCATTAATCAATGTTGAAAGAACCCCGGACCAACACAAAATATAGAAGTGCGTATTCAGAGATAATATACGGGTATGTTTAGAGCTGAAATCAACTCGAAACACTTTTGCGATTCGTTTATTTACGTAGTAGTTTATGTCATTCCAGCTTATTTGAGGGCATACGGCTCTAGACCCGATCTAAGTATCATAACATTACATAGCTCTATATTACCCCACATCATACTATGAAAGAAGATACATGAAATTGGTCTACCATACAAGAGGTCAAAGATGTGTTATTTACTTCCATTGAAAAATTCTTTTTTCATCCTACCCTTATCGCAATATGATACTGGTACCTCATGCTCCCGCTGCTTAAAATTGGCGAGCTAAGTGAGACTCAGCTAAGAAAAGGGCTATTCTAAGCGAAAATTTGTAAGAAGTAGACAGAAATAAACATATGCCACGAGTATGGGATTTACCAGCCATTTAAACCAAACATGAGGACAAATTTGATTAAATAGAGGGAATTTTAGCCTGGTTTTCAAAATTTTAAGCTGAAGATATAGCCGTATTTATATTTGAGACTAATGGATCAAATATAAATGACATGTCCAAATATGGTTTGGAAATGACATGTCCAAATATGGTCATATCCATAGAACAAGCGACCGCTTCAGAAGTCTTACAATTTCACAGTAGAGCTTCTCTGAGCATGGACACATAGAAATGGAGATCCTTAATCAAAAACGCGTTTAGATCGTGAAAACCAACTTACATAGTTTTATAAGGGAAAATGAAAGAAGGTTTATATACCATAATCAATCATAAAGGAAGTCTTTTATCAATCAAAATAAAGTGGAAAATCTGAAATTATGTTATAAACGACCCAAACTAAATCGATTACAGTGTAAAAAATTTAAATATCAAACAACACAATAAACATTCAATAGTAAACAGTTCAAATTTGCACGCAGCTGAAAGCAATTCTTTCACTTCCGAACAATTAATGTAATCCCACGGTGACGATGTTCTGCTACTTGTCTTACGTTTAAAGTAAAAAAAAATTAAAGAAAATTAGTGTCTTAATAAATAGTTATCACCTCTAGCTAGTATAACAAGCTGATCAAAGTTAAGTCGATACATTTTCGATCACGTCTGCAAGTTGAAGGTAGCCCAAATACGAATAGTTCGATAGTAACAGAATTAAAACCACAAAAAAACAAGTTTGTTGAATTGTATTGCAAAGACGATACATGATGTATGTACACAAAATAAGTAAATACAGTTTTGCAAAATAAGATAAATATTTTGTCAGGTAAACGACATTTCGAATTTTATACAGAAATAAAACTTTAAACTTTAAAGTTTTGTTCACTTTCGTATGTCAGGCAAAAAAACGACCGATGTTCTCATGTAGACGAGTAGTTGTACTCGAACTGGTACAAAATGGAATTTATATTTCAAAAGCATCATACGTGTTCACCAGTTAGGCAACTTTAAGTCAACTATTTAGTATTTATCCAGGGCTAATTGGGTTGACTTAATTAAATAATTTTCCTTCTTCTTAACTTAATATAATTTTTCAAAAAAATAAAACTTTTTTTTCCGGTACACAGAGTAGTATCTTCATTAAAAAATTAATTTCTCGTTTAAAAAAAAAAAAATAACCAATAAAATTAGTACACAACAACAACAGCAACAAAACGTAACTACAGAAAAAAAATTGGAAAACCCGAAAAATATATATATTTTTTGTTGCTGGTTCTGTTAATTTTCATCAAAATGGTTAAAAAAAAAGAAAAACTTTTTTGTGTGTGTTACGAAAAAATAAAAAATTGGGTTGGATTTTTTCTGCTCTATTTAGGTAGATTTTAATGATTTTCACCCGTAATTATAATTAAAAGTTTTGTTAAAGCACAAACACACATTCATACACTATATGGTGTATGTGTATAATATACATAACCTACTTGCTAATTAACTTATTCGTTAAATTATTTTAATAAGATACAAAAAATATGTATCTGGTATGTATAGTAAGTATCTGGATTCTGGAAGTACCATATTATGTAACAAATCCTATTTGTATATTTTGGAAATGCCATTAAGAGTCACTCGACTCTAGATCAATCATTCGAAATTCACTTTTTTATGGTGTAACCCTCTATATTTTTCGGCTGGGCTCAAAATTGGCCTCCCGTTCTGCTCGCTCCCAGTTGCATCACAATTTGGGGAGGAGATGGGTCAAAGGTGACTCAGACTCGAGATTTTAGTATAAACAATTAGTCTAAAATCTACCACTAACCTATTCAGTCTATAGAAACAATGTTTTATTATGATTTAACAACACGAACCGGGTAAAATTTACAGCTCAAGAATTTCGCTAATTGAGCTCTACATCTTCTTACTCAGTTTCTTTTAAAACTAATATTTTCTCAATTATTTTAAGATCAAATATCAATTATTAGTTGAATAATTTGTGGAATCATGATGTGTGTGATAACATCAAGTGTATGTTGCTCATGAGCTCGTTAAATTTAAAATGTAAATCAGTTATATATTGGAAGACATGAATAAACTAAGACTCTGAACGGTTCTGACTCTAAATTACGTAAATGATCTCCTAACCGTTCTCTATCTTATATCCCAACGAACATGCCAATCATTTGTTAACCACGTCAACAAATTCCATCCCATGAAAATTTTTGTGTATAAGTTCAACTGTGTAATTGCTATCATATTGCATGTTTAGTTGTAATTGCTCGTAGATAACTAGTACCGATCTGTCTAAACTGGGATGATAGTGCATAAATTTTCCATATTTCGACTTAGGAGGTGGCGGTATCTTGAATAATAACTTGTGTGCTACTATAAACACCAAAAATTGCAGTTATATAATTTATACTCGTTTAACGTATTTAAGCCACTACGAAAGTGTGAAAAAGGCTGACTAGTTCAAATTCGAAATGAGTTTTATGAAGGTGTTCAACATATATTACATATTTCTTTCAATTATGTGCTTTCTGTCCATATTGGCCAGTTTTGGAACACTTGCAAAATTATATATCTCTTAGATAAAATAGCATTTCTTATTGAATAGACTCCAGTTAATAATTCGTCAATATATGTACATGTTTGACATGGCTGTGCCGTAGAGTAACGGAATACAGCTTCAAGTAACGTTTTGTTTCAGGAAAAAACTAGAATAAGATATACCCACGATCAATTGATATCGCTTCGACGACCATAGAAGAGTGCAATTGAGAGAGTTGGTATATGACATTCTCTCAAATAGTTTACGATTCGGGGTCTCACATGATATCCTTCAAAATATCGAGGAAAACTCGTAGTTTGCACCGGTTCTAGTTTTCCACGGAGTGACGTAACAAATATGCAGCTCCAAAATTTGTATATCTTTCGAGGCAGACATCATTACTCAACATAACCCTACTTATTTCTAATATCTTTAGACTTTCACATGATATATTCAAACATTTCGAAATATATAAATAGACTGCCTACCTCAGGAGTATAAATATTTTGAATAATGATTTTTCTGTGCAAAAACTTATCACGTGACTGTAGTAAAATCAAATAAATAATAAAAGAATAAAAATTGGGTGACCAAACCCAAATCTGCATTATGGCGTGACAAATATAACGAATTGTCCCCATCTAGGCAATTAATATTAAATGCGTGAAAACCTTCAAAACCTTGCAACGTTATCAATATGTTTTGCGGCCACACCTTCAGAATCTAAGTTTTAGCAGTTATACATGAAAATAAAATTTAAGTAATACACAAGGGTAACTCATATGGCATGACACCAAAAACTACTACCTTTGGTTTATATAACTGATTGGTGTATTGAATATCTCACGTTAGTCTGTACACAAACTGACAAACAAAATATATTAAATTTATATTCGCTAAAAGTTGCAAAATTGTTAAAATAACTATTATCTTACCTTACATCACCACCTCATTACTCTTATCTTCCATATACCATTTGGATGTAAAATACATAATAGATTTCAGTATATATTTTCTTCTTTGAAATTTAAATTTTCCACCAAAATGTAAAATTTAATTCTCGTAATGGAAAATTAATTTAAAATTAAACTAATTGTATACATATATAAATCCATAATATGTATGTACCCTAGATCTAGTAGTTAGTTGATAAACATAGCCGATAAAAATATAAAATAAATTAAATTAAATTATTTTCCTAACCGAAACTTTAGCGTTCTACATACTCATACTGTTGTAGTTTATAACGTGTTACGATGTATTTTCCATTTTTATTTATAAGCTTAACAACAATGTTGTTGTACGTATATAGGACATAAATTTATCTGTGTACAATAAAACGAACTATACATTTCAAAACAACAAATATTTTTGTTAACTTTAATCAATATACAAAATGAGTTTTAATGATCATTAGCTCTTGACTCCGTAAAGCTTTTTATATTTGTGTGAGATTTTTTTAATTTACTATATAAAATTTTTTTCTGTGTAAAAATATTGTTTCAACATATTTAATTTTTGATAAGTTTTTTTACGTCAAATCAGAAAAAAATCATTCCAGAAACTTTTATATCGAAAATTTTTTTATCGTTTTAAAAATTTTTTTCAGGATTTTGAAGTAAAAATTTTTTCCTACTTAAAATTCACAATTCTTTTTTCCGGCTAAAATGTGTTATTCTTTTGAAATAAAATTTGATAATTTTTTAATTTCAATTTTTTTTTAATCAAAATTTTTTTCTGGTTGATGATTTTTTTTTTTTCATAAATATGCGATCCTGTTTGTAAGGGATTTTTGTTTCCTTCAACGCCTAGAAAAAAATATGTTTTTTGGAAATTTTTTTCTGATAATAATTTTATATCAAAATTTTTTTTTCCGAAATCTTTCTTTAAAAAATATTATAAATTGTCAAAAATCTAAACGATTTTTAATGTGAATAAAGTTTGGTACCCATTATGAAAAAATACTACCAGTATTTTTTACTAAAAAACAAAAGCGAGAAAAAAAAATCAAAAATACCATTAGAGGGACAGAGATCTGTTTTTACTATTTTCTGTTTATATAGTGTATATATTTTGACAGATGCTTATAACATAACCAATTAATTTCAATTTTTTTGTTATTGAAAAAAGACAAACACCGCTTTGAATATTCAGTAATAAATTGAAAAAAAACAAACTGAATTCAATATTTCAATTATTTCTACAATGAATTAAGATGAATGACACGAAACGAAATGTTAAAATTATGAATTGACCATAAAAAACTACTATAAAATGATTTATAGTGTTTTTAAATATGGCTTCACTGCATACAAACGATCTCTAAATATTATTCCAGTACTATATAAAAGAACTTCTCTTGATATGTTTTGTCTATTGCTATAACAAAATTTTCAGTAACCATAAAAATTGAATAAGTACTGAATAAATTTTTTATACTGGAAATATTTTTAATTTCTCTCGCACTTTAAGAAAAATTATATTTTTATCCTTCTTTGACTGTTTTGTATATTATTCATAATGAAAATCAGGCTTAAGTTACAAAATCAATTTAAAAAAAAAATGTATACATGGTAAATTTTTTGAAAGAAAAAAATTTTTTTCCAATTTTTTTTATTTGATTTTTACAAATCGCCTTTATTTATGATGCTTAATTTTTTATAATAAGACTGAAAACTACATCTGAATTTTGTTTTTAATTTTTATACTTATTTTTCAAAAACTAGAAAAATGTTTAGATTAAAAATATAGGCCAAAAATTAACTCTTTAAAAAAACTTTAAAAATTTTCCGTAAAGCTTTCTCCCTTTTTATTTACTTATCACAATGTTCAGAGATAGGTTAGGTAAGGTAAGGTTGTTGTGGCTGTTTTCTCATACTTAGACCGACGATGTTCCGTTGTGATACCATCTGCGCATTGCATAGCTCCATATCAGCCTATAGTACTGACATGGAAGATGGGTCGGCCCATGCATTCTTAACACAGGGGATCCAGATATGTTCATTTTTACACCACCGATCGCACCGCCCAAACGATCGAAGGTGAAAAACCTATTTGCATCTGGCCCCGAATCGGGATTCGAACCCGGAACCTCCCGCTTCAACTGCCACAGCTTTAACCACTGTGCCACCTGGGCGGTCTTCAGAGATAAATAAACTATAAAATGTCTGGATGTTAAGAGATAAATAAACTATAAATTTCAAACCAACAAATACTTTTAAAAAATGAACTAATCTCATAATTATGTTCATTAAATTTTTTACGTTAAATCTAAAAAAAAACATTTCTGAATAAATTTTTCATCGTTTGAATTTTTTTTCTTTATTTTTAAGTAATAATTTTTCCTACTTAAAATTCACAATCCTCTTATTATGGCTTGAATGAATTTCTCAAACGTTAAAAATATATAATGTAACAAATTTACATATGATTTTGAATTAAAATTGAAAATTATTTAATTTTGAAAAAAAAATTATGTAAAATTTTTTTTATTTTAACAATTCAAAATCCATTTTTCTGAGCTTAAATCTAAAGAGACCTTTTCTTTTGATTTAAAATTGTTGATTTTAAAATTTCGAATAAATTTTTTTTTCATGATTTTTTTTTCGAATGTCTAAGGGACAAATACGAGTTTTTCAAGAAATAAATGATCACGTTGGGTTAGTGTTTTGTATATCTACAAAGTTTTACCAGCTGAATTTCCATTCCAGATAATTATCAAATTGTTTAAAATGTGATATGTTTCATCAGACATAAATTATAGACAAGAAAAACAATCAATTTTAACAAAATATAGTTGAAGGTAAATTTTTTTCATGTTACAATATATTAGCAAAATTTTAAATAGAAGTATGTGAAAACCGTAAGAAAACTGAAAATTTTGGCAAAACAGTTGAATATAAATTAAAAACTTAGTAAATTTTTTTTCGAAAAAAAAATTTTACTTAAAATTTTTTTTCTTTTAATTTTCATGATTTTTTTAAAATTATAATTTAAAAATTCATATTGAAATATTTATGCAAAATAATAACATATAATAAAAATATAGAAGACAATTTTTTTATTAATATTTTTGTTGTAATGTATTTAATTAAATTTTTTCTTATTTTATATTCATTAGTTTTGGTTGTTGTTAGGCCTAATTATTGTTTAAATTTTTGTTCTGAAAGAAATATATTTGACGAAGAATTTTTTTTTCGGAAAATTATCAAATCAAAAGCAATTTTTGTTTATTAATATTTAAATACAGAAAACCCGTAGAGTTTTATGGAAGAACTTTATATAATGATCCAAGAATTAACATTTTACTAGCAGCCCTTGAATAACTGAATTTTTGTACACTGTCTTCTTGTTACAGATCTGAGTTTTAACAGGTTTACTTTTCAAATAGAGTAATGATTTTTAAACTAGTCTTTCTGCATGGAAGTAAAATCAACTGTTGATCTCTTTAAGTGCTTAAAATAATCACAATTCTCATAGTTACGTATTGTTCAAAACGATAACATATATAAAATGTAATACCTTCCCATATAACATTACACATTTTAAATCTGACAGTCGTCCATTCAGTTCTTACTATACAGTCGATACCGGGTGCAATTCATTCGCAGTGAAAAATCGAGTTTTAGATCGAAAACCAAAAAAAAAAAACCATAACAAAAAATACTCTATCGTTTTGTTTAGAAGATGATGAAAATTTATTGCTGTATCATTAGAAAATTTAAATCTATTCTCCAAAAACTTCACAAAAATATGTTGAGAATGAATTTTTTTTTGTGTGCTCGTACTCGTATTATTATTTTTTTTTTCGGTACGTTTGTTACAATAAAAGTTTTCCGATAAGAAAAATGGACAAAAAGATGTGTTTTCCTTACTTTCCATCTTTTACGTTTTTCGAATGCTGTTGATGTTGTTGTTATTGTTGTTGCTGTTGTGTTTACAATAACATGACAGATAAAGATTCATTTCCTATTATGTTATTTTTGTTGTTGTTGTATTTTTAACTTATTATAAGATGAAGAATAATGGCTTTATTTCATGTCTTTTTCATTTCTTATATGTTTGTGTATGTGTGTATACATGTATGTGTCTTGTGTTGTTTATTTATTGTTCTCAAACATGAATGCCTTGTACATTTTGTGATTTAAAGAATGTGCTTTTGTGTTGTGTTTGTACGTTTTGCTGATGTTACATATTTATCTTATTGGTTGACTAATATTCAATAAAACATTTGTTCTACCATTTTCGAATAAGTGTGTACATATATGAGTAATAAGTTTTTTTCGTTAATGTTGGGTAACATGCGATTTGACAGGCACTGCGTATAGCTCATAGCACGTTACCCAAAATACTACTACTTCGTTTTCCAGCTTCTAGAACTTCCATCAACCGGAACGAAATCCAACTAACGTGTTTGAAAAAACTCCAAAGCCTTTAGTTGCGTGCTCTTAAAACGCAAAAATTTTATTTTTGAATAAAAGCTGATTGTTTTGTTTGGAAGCATTTTATTAACCTCGGGTTATTGAATTGAGTAGCAATAAAGAAGAAAATATACTTGTGCCATTTGGTTAGTATTCAGATGATCAAAAGTTACGAGTTCTGATCAAGACCATTGTCTTGGATGAATAAGAGTGTTAAACTTTGATATGGATTAGAATGACAAATGCCATCTGCATCATTCGAAACTAGAATATATTGAGATCTTTTCAACCACGAGATCAGAAAATTTTCTGGAATCAAAAACTTCCTTCGTGATCCTATTAGACTATAGTATACTTTATAGGTCTTTACATCATTAATTCCGGATCAGTACCCACAATAGAGGCAAGTGCACTCAATATGTCCTGCACTCAACAAGAACCAAAATCAAACAGTATTTGGATCACATCTTACGTTCAACGACTGCTCATTGAATTGTTTAGATTACAAACTTAGATCTCATGATTCCTTAAACTATTTTTCCAACGTACTACGAATCTCACCACGTTTACAAATAATTTTCAAATATAGTGCTTCTATATATGTATACTCGTACATACATAACAATGATAAGTCATAAATTTTTATATGAACATATTATGATAAAATTGTTATGAAAACACTGTCATGTTTTTCATACAGTAAAAATTTAATTTAACTGAAATTTTCACGAAAATTCAATTTACATAATATTTCCAATTTGTATTCATTCGAAGCACGTAAGAAAATCGCAGTTATTTTGCGTTCAACACGAATAAACATCAGATGTACTTGTAAATATTTTGTGTAAACATAACACACAAGCCAGCATAGAAATTCAATGAAACATTATGCTCTTAACGATTAGGTAATTGAGAATGTTTAACATAAACCAGGTATACTAAGCTGTTAAGTTCTTAAAAATATCAAAGCTTTTGAAATTTTTAATTTATATAAAAGCTTTTTTATTTGTTTGTGTTTCATATCTGCATAAATAATGCCGGTATAAATTTAAAAGTACTGCCTTAAAGGAACCAGATAATAGAATCAATATATAAAATCTATAAGATGGTGGGAGAGCACTCACAGTACTTTTGATGGTCTAGACATTACATAACTTGAAAATTACTACCCTTTTTTCCCATTTGTACTTGTTTAGATTTCCACAACACAAAATTATTTATGTATGTACATATATAGAACACAAAAGATGTACGTCAGCACTTGCATATCATTTATAAATTGTGCATACGTAAAGACTTAAAAGCTTTGGTGAAAATTGTTGTGTAGCAAAATAAGAAACTGTAACAAATGTATCACCATACCAACTTGATCACGTTTCTACATACTGTTCAATCCTCGACAACTTTTATAATAAACGCTGACAACAACAATTAGTGTTCATTTTTATTTTGTTCAAGTGTTTTGAAGAGAAAAACATGCTCTTATTAAATTCTTCAAGTTATACAGAATATATATTGTTCAAAGTCCTTGAATTCATGGAAATAGGAAAATACATTCGAGTGTTTGTTAGATGTGGGATACATTAAGGATTTTTAATTTCTATAATTATGTCGACTGGTTACGAGCAAATGAACTTTTGTAAATACAGCATTTTTATGGAATGTCATTCCAATTTGATGGACATTGTGTAATGGTGGTGAGATTATTATATTTTTAAACGTCAAAAACTGTCAGGTAGACTTGTAATAATTCTGCCTGTTTTTGAATAAGATTAAACATGTTCGGTGCTATATGACAGTAACAAGTGCGCAGCTTGCGGCAAATGTCTTCCATCAGACCTCTCGTTTCCTTTATACGGTCTACCAAAATCAAGTTAAACTACATAATTGACTTTGGGGTACAGATTTGAAAATAAACAGGGGCACAATTTTGCTGTTGTGGTTTATTTGGATAAAGGTTTCGGTTTACCAGCAAATTTGACTCACAGGATATTAATCCTATGTAAACTCCATAAACTTAGGGAGTACTCACCACCATCTGCTGTAATAAAGTTTGTTGGCCCACAGTCAAGTTTGACATTGATATGACAAATACCAACGATATTGCCATAGTTCAAATGGCGACCGCTCGTCAAATATTGATGTAGCTAAATAATGAGATAAAAAGCGAAGTGGAATTATTTCAAACCTCCTTGCATAAATCGATAACTTCGATCGTCATTAAATTATCTAGCTAAAGTCGGTCGTTAGTGGAAATCGAACGTTTAGTTCATTTCAAATAATATTAGTATTCTGTATCTATCAACTTGGCTTACAATTTTTGCTTTTCGTTTGATTATACAATTTGATGGATTTAAGATAATATCGATAGTCTAAACGATCCAGCTAATTCCATCTTACGTTTATTCTTACATACATCTGTGGATGAAAGTATAAATAATGCACGATTTTATATTTATTGTAATGTTTGTTCTTTCTTTAAATTATGTATGAACATACATGTACATACTCGTACATAAGATGAATATTTTTAAGATACAGTAAAAATAGAAGTTGAGAAGAGTTTGTTTGATTAAATGTTTGAGATAAATCAAGTACAACAATAAAATAAAATTAATCTGGATATAATGTAAAGTGAATTTTATTCCGATCATTTTGTGTATTCAAGACGTGTTTACATTGATATATAAAACGCAATGGTAAAGCTTCTATCCGGTTGTTTAACCATCTGAATTCTAACAGAAAAATGATTCAATACCGTACAGTAGATTGAGACTCACCATTTAAAATAACGAAAGCCATCTTGCTCATTGATTCATGAAAAAACCATTTGACGTTGGAGAGACCGCCAACCAGGTTGTTCAGCCATGTTGTGAAGCGATGCAACTTATATATAAACTTGACTAACCGAAAAACAAAATGGTTTGTAAAAAAGGATTATCTAACAAAAGACTTATAAAATGGAAAATGGTTTAACCACCTTAAAGCGATATATTCACGTGAAAAAATTATCTCTATATAAATTATATCTGCACATATACATATACACAAACGAATATGTATAATACATAATTGTGTTACCATAATTCCCATGAAATTTCCATTAACCATACATAAATAATCCGCATCCCACATTAATTTTCGGGGCATACTAAAATACGAAGCGGAATTTTACTTTAAAAAGGTGAGATACAATTTTTAGTAATCTCATCCCCGTGTTTCTAGTCTCCATTCATATAGACCTTAAAAACCCTTTATGTTTATTTGGTTGTTTTATTTATTTATATTTTGTTTAAGTTTATTTATATTTATTTGTGGAAAATACAAAGAAAACGGAAAATACAAGAAAATTGTTATTTATATACGTTAACTTACATCATTTTTTGTAGGTCATATTATAATGTTGCTGATATTATTGTTGCTCTTTAAAAACAAATTTAATGTATTGTTCTGTATAATTTTCGGAAAATATAATTTGTATAATAGCAACAGCAACAAACAATAAATAAACGAAGCGGAACAGTATACAAACTTCCTTCGAGCTGATTGTTTTTGGGACGAGACGATATAAAATGAAATACTGAGAATTATTACAAAACGAAATCTTAATTTAGCAACAGCTACGGTTGTATGTTGGATTTGTAACCCACTCTTTTACACCATACCAAGGTAATCAATGTATCAAAACCACATTTTCCTGTACAATAGACCTTATATCAAGTTAACACCATAGCTACTTTAATATAGTATAATAGTATTTTACTACTTAAATATTTTTCTCCTTCTGTAAATACACTATCATAGGCAATTAGAAACCATCTTAGAAGTACAAGTCTATGGTTCAGTTTTCTACAATTGGCCATAGTTGACTATGGGCCCATAGTAATACTATATGAAAAACTTCAAAGTGGATTATCTTTAAAGAACAATATCTGGTGGCATCTATGGAACAGTTTTAAGGTTGCCCCAGCAACAAAGTCCTTAACGCACAACCCTCGGTGCAAATGGTTAACACCACTTTAATTAAGAATAAGATCTCGCGATGCCAGCGACGGAAAAGACACGAACTAAAACGTTCACTTGGCGATTCTAAAGGAAAAATTCCTCCTTTCCGGTGAAAGAAGAAACAGGTTGGATACTGCCTAGCTCTTCCCAGGAAACCAACCTAAAAGACAGAGAATATCTTCTGGCTTCAAGTCACAGGACAACCACGGGAGAAGGGTTCGAAAGTAATTCTGAAACTGAGTTTTTAAGAAATTGTTCTTCACGAGAAAGAAAAGCTCATGAAATCTTGATGAGGGTCGACGTTAATCACTTTTCGAGCAAATTGCCTTTATGAATACACCTTTTGCTTCTGGAGATCCTTTGGCTTTTGAGGGCTATGGTTTGTACAACAGCATGCTTAGCATGCAGTGCGCAAACTATAGAACTGTTAAGTGGGTACTTGGAGCTGTACCAACTCTACATCCCTGAGAGTGAACTGAGCAGGAGTATAGCCTGTTCTGCGACCTACCCAAGTCTGTAAGGGGTACATTTTTTTGTACCGAGTCCGAGAACCAAAAACCTTCAGATATTCTAAAGGGGATAAAAAATAAAAACCCAGGACAACACACCAACAAATGGGCCATTTTTCCAAAAAGAGGAAGCTAAAAGGCACACTTCTTCAAGGGTTTAAAATTTAAAACCCTTCTTTGCTCTAAGTAAGGTTACAATAAATGTGATGCAAATGGAGCTGAGGAATGTCAAGAAAAAACTGTTCTCCACCATCCCAACTTGATTAGAATGTCTGGTGTGAGGTTTACAAGATAATTTGCAGCATTCAAAGGCGTCATCCAAGAACCTCAGGTTCTCTCTTGGTTAGTACTACGTGCTCGAGACCTAGAGCTTGTGTCTTTATTAGAAATAACATGAATTACAGACTCCTAAATGAACTTTGTTGTAATGTCGACTTTACAGCAGTCGTCGTTAAAGTTAATCAACATGGTAAAGATATCCTAATCATTGTCGGATGCGGTGCAAACTCTCATCAACGTATGCTGGTGCAGCACCAATATTAATCCTAGAGAGATTTACCTTTTGGAAAACCTATCCGCGTCTGACCTAATCATCGAAAATGTGGGCTATAAACCTACATGTTTGACATCCTCAAGGCAAGAATTAGTTGGTATTTCTCTTGCATCACGGAGTCTTAGTTGAAAAGTCTCATCCTGGATGGTCTAGGATGACGTTACTCTCTCTGACCATCGCTTCATCTCTTTCTGTTTAACCAGCGATGAACCTGAAATAAGAGAATTTAGAAACCCAAGAAACACTGATTGGGATCTTCAAAGACTCCATCTCAACCAGTCACTTCTATCTTCAGTAGTGAAAATCACAGCATCCAAAATTAAAGAAGCACTAATAAGCGCCTATGAGAGAGCTATGGTCTAAGTAAGCTTAAAAGAACTGGGACACTATGGTGGACTAGGGAATTTGGAAGACTGAGGAAACGGACAAATAGACTAAACAAAGTTAATGGCTTTTACCGGTTCAATGGTAGGTTGGGTACAACAATCTTTATAAAGAGAGTACAAGAAATGTATCTGAAGTGAAAAAGCATTGTAATGAAGATCTTTCTGTGAGGAAGTGGATAGCCTTACGGCAATCGCTCAATTTAAGAAAGTTCAATGTAGAAACATGAAGGTCACTATCAAAACTCTAAAGAAACCTGATGGAACTCACACGAGAACAAATCAGGAACTTTAAATGAACTTATGGAAACTCATTTTCCCGCAAATGAATTCTAATGAAGTTAAAAGGAAATCAAGCCCCAAACCAACTACCAAGTTTCAGAGATTGGATTTTGGTGGCGCAGGACGTGACCAAAGACAGGTGGAGCATCGGTTTTTATCCGATCTTCTATAGAAAGAACTGGAAATTCAACAAGCCCCAGGGCCAAACTTGCTCTAATGAACATATCATAAGAACAAGTTTGGCCCTGGGGAACATTCAAAGATCTAGGAGAAATGTCAGGGAAGCGTTTATCCCAAGCTTTGAGTTTACATCGTTAATATTTTTTGAAACATACTTTTATACTACTGGTGTAGACGTAGTATAAATAAACAAACATTAACAAATGCAAACTGTCAATTAAGAAAAAATTGTAAAATAAATTTTTTCTTCCAAAATTTTTCGTTTACCTAAAAAAAATTTAGGTTGAAATAAATAAATATTTAATAAATAAATAAACAAATCGAATATCATACGAATTTCATTAAAGATGATTGTTTTTGTTTTAAAATTTTTACTTCAAAAATTTTAAAATTTAAAATTTTTAAAAAAATTTCCAAACGAGAAAAAAATTATGTAAAATTTTTCGAAATTAAAAGCTTTTTAATTACAAATTAATTGTTTTCATAAAAAATTGTTTTAAAAAAAAATTCAACTGGAAAAAAATTTTAGTATTATAAAATTTTTTTTCAGGTGTGAAAAAAATTTTATTAAAATTTTTTTTCAGGTATGAAAAAAATTTTGTATTTATTTTTTGGCATTTTTCCTTAATACTATTTTTCTGATTTTTTATTTTGTAATTTTTAATTTTATGGATTCTCATTTTATAAAATACGTCAAATAACATTTTCAAAATGGAAGCCGAAACCTTAATAAACAAACAAATAAATTCTGATGCAAAATGTCGTCTGAACCAAAAATAAGCTTAAACGAATTTATAACAACCTTAATTTTTCTTTTTAACTTATACCTGAATCACTTGATTGCACTAAAAATAATCATTTGTCATCTTTTCTGGACAGCACAGTACTGAATATATACAAACACAAATAAACGATCAAAACGCAACTAAATATTTAGAAAGTTTTTAGCAACATTTTTTTTTGAATTTTTTCTTAAAAAAATAACATTTATTCATATTTTTTTGTGAGATTTCGACTAAAGAATACATCTAGGACAATTTGCATGTAGATTTGTGTTAAAGTTAAATTTTAAAAAAAAATTTTTAAAAAACTGTTTTCACAAATAATTAAATTTTTACTAAATAAATTGAGCCTGAAGAAAATTTAGAATATAACCAAATAAAATTAAACTTTGAACTTTTAATAAATAAGCGAAGTGAAACGCCATATTAACTTTATTTAATATGATTGTTTTTATTTTAAAATTTTTATTGCAAATATTCTTAGCCAAGTAAATTTTTTTTCACAATTGAAAAAAAAATATCTTACATATTTTGTTAAAAAAAAATTGTGAATAACAAATATTCTGTATTCATATAAATTAATAACAAAACAATTAAACCAGAAAAAAATTTTAATTAAATTTTTTTTCAGGTGTGAAAAAAATTTTATATTGAAATATTTTTTGGCATATATTTTTAAAGATATTTATTTAAAAATTATATTTGTATTTTTCAATACTGTATTTGAAGCATTCTCATCTTATAAAACACTTCAAATAGCATCCTCCAAATGGAGGTCTTAACCAAAATACACACACCAATAAATTCTGATCACTTCTCAAAAAGCTTAAACGATTTTAAAAGAAATTTTATTGACAGCTGAATAAATGAAACCTAAATTTTGCCTGACTGCCAAATTATACCTGAATCATTTGATATAATCTCAGTCCACGAAACGGATGCTTTACATACTTCATACTCTTTTATAGTCATCATTTTCTCTCTTCACTGAATTCAACTATATATAAACTCCAATTTCATCTCTTTAAGACAGCACAATGCTGAATAAAAAAAATAACAAACAATCAAAACTCAAATCCCAATATGTCAAAAAAATTTAAGAACATTCTTTTAAATTGAAAAATTATTTAATCATATTATTTTACGGTTTAAAGCAGTGAAAAGATTTAACTGCAAAAAAATGTGGCATTCATTTTGCAACGTAAATTTTTTTTCTGAAAAATAGTTTGCCTGTAAAATTTGTATGAAACTTTAAACGTTGGGCCAAAATAATTTGGAAAACATTTTGTTTACGAAATTTTTTTCACCTTTTAATAAACTATTTAGTTGAGTAAAGTTAGTCTGAAAAAAAATTTAGTATAGGAAAAATATTCAGAATTTTTTTTTTATATAACACTATAATTTTTATACCATATTTATTTCATAATAACAGGTTCCTTTATCGATCTGGAAGTCATGTCGAACCACCCCTCTAAAAATATTCGTTTAGAAGATAATTTCAATAACAATAAATGTTTATTGAAATATTATCGTATCTGTTTCGTTATATATGTTCTATGTTCTAGCCTTATGTTGTATATGTTATTTGAAATAGACGAGACGGCAAAATGTATAAAAATGATTTTATTATTTTGCTGATCTGGGGATATTTGATCGAAAAGCAGATTTTTGTGAAATTTGCAAACAAATGTTCGTAATTATTTATTACAAATTGATGTTCGCAATGAAATTAAAATGGAAATTTATTTTATTACTTTGATCGAAAATTTGTGCGGAGCCATTAGATTGCGCAATGCCGTATCGAATAGTAGTCTCAAATCTTATACTTGAAACCTATCGAATTTGTACCAGATCTGTTATAAAATTGAGTACTATATATACTCTTATATAAACATAGTTCTCGGGTAAATCATAAAAGACATAAAAGTCGTTATGTTTTTGTAACATAACGATGTTGTATGTGTATGTACATACAGCCACTAATAGATATATGTTTTTGAAATACTATGAACAATAAAATACCACCATAGTGGATATGCTGCCAAAAACTAAACAAATCATTAATTTGTCAAAAAAGCAACAAAAAATAATATCGAATTACTTATTAAAGACTAATAAAGTTGTTTTATTTATGCTGAAGACAAAAACATAAACCGAAAGAGGAAAAATTGAAACATAAATTTTTGATTTTATTTGAACTGCTGTTGTGTACAGCAAAGAGCGTATGTGTGTGTGTATATATCTATACTCGTATATTCGTACTCGTGTAGAAAACATTGGTATATCCGGTGGCTACATTTGCTGTGTAATGTCATTAATTTATGGTTATTTATGGTTATTATTTATTAATCCATTAGTGTGACCCAAATAAACGTGTTGAATGGACAGTTTTTGTTCGATAAATTTAATTAGACAGATTTTATGAATGGCAAAAAATAATAATAATGAGGCTTCTAGAACACAATAAGCTTGTAATAATTTATATATATTTTTTGTGGTAGTTTGTTGTCCTCGTTAATAGTTCTCTTTGGTTAACTTACTTCTCATATTTTATTGTTTTGTAACAAAAATACTCCTGAGTAACACGCTGTTTAATTTTTTCTATGTTTCGAAAATATAGAAGTTCGAAGACATGGTCGTCCCTCCAAATATTGAAATTAATATATTAGATAGTACCATCAAGCCAATCAGTATCAAGCTAAACAATTGCTATATGGTCGGCTGATGCATGTACCACTTCAATGGTACAGCTATAGAAAGCATTCGAACTTGACAGAAGTGGCTTTTTCAAATCCACTACTAAAGCTGACCAAAACATGTTCTCCAACACAATATATCGTACCCTTGTGTGTGGTTATTAAGTCCCCAAGTTATGACATTTAAGAATACCCTTCAGGTTAAGAATTTATAGGCAATTTCAACACGATATCATAAAATATTTTGTAAAAGTCTAGCTATCACAGTCTAGAAGATGGGTCATTTACAAATGATTATCTGCGTATACCATTATATCTATATATATATATATATATATATATATATATATATATATATATATATATATATATATATATATATATATATATATATACATATATATATATATATATATATATATATATATATATATATATATATATATATATATATATATATATATATATATATATATATATATATATATATAGTATATATATATATATATATATATATATATATATATATATATATATATATATATATATATATATATATATTTATATATATATATATATATATATATATATATATATATATATATATATATATATATATTAAAATGAAAAGCTTCAAATATTAATACGCAATGACTAGAATCAAGTTTAATAAAGTCGTACCATACAAATTCTAAAAATAAACCCTTGCGTGACAAATAAAGCTTTAGACGTCATTGGTCATTCGATGAAATGAAAATTATAATTATAGCTTTTTATATTTTACGGTTCCATGAGTTTCAGTTCAATTTTTATACCACCATGGTAAAAGCTTTTAATTACTTTGACAATCACAAATTTACAACAGCACAGGAAATTCAACTTTAATTCGAATTGTTCGTTTCAGTAAACCATTATTCATCTGTGCAAATATGTTTTATTTGCCTATATAACACGAAAAATCGATGCACTTCGAAATTTTTTTTAACGGTTGTTTAAATAGCAACAAGTAAACACTTTATAAATATTACAGGTGTTAATAAGCGAAAAATTATTATAAAGCTTTATCGCGTATTGACGTGTTTTAAGCCCATTAATGTGAAGAAAACTAAATCCAGGCAAAATCGAATGAGGAATTAGAAGGTTCTTCCAAAATAATATTTCTAGTAATTGGGTCAATTTATTCTATCGATCTTATCCAAAGTGTATAATGACTTTTGGTTAAGTATCACCTCGATCAATAAAGTATTAAAAACTTCTTGTTGTGTAGGTTAAATTATGAATAATATCATTGGAATGTGATACATGCGCTTTTTGAGGGTCGTTAATATATATATGATTTCTCCTTAAATCAAAGATATTTTTCGTTAAAAAATTTTATAACGACAATTTCTTCATGTTGTAGAAATTTATAACGGCAAGTAACACGAAGGTTTTATGATGTAAGAAAACACAGAAAATATCGTATTTCAATTAAAATCGAATGGAGAAAAGCTTGAATAATGATGAACACTTGGGACAACCTAATGAATGTAATTAAATTGTGTCAAGTAAAGATAAAACGTATTTGAGACCGATCCGATTTCATCTAATAACCATTTGGATGTGATGTTTTTGGTTTAACTCTTATTACCACAGATGAAAATTCACGTACTTGCTGGATAGGTTATTATTTTGCGGAACTGATGATTATGAAAAAGCTTTATAAACGATTCATTGAAAGCACTAAAGGAACATGCGTCAACTGCTGAGGGAAGTGAAACTCTACGTCTGTTTCTAATTTCCGACCAACACAACCGTTATTGATACACCCTATAATAATAAATAAAAATATACTGTTTCTATGAAAACTGGAGTTGGAAGCTAAACTGAGAGTAAATAATTATAACACTTCCTCTCTAAATTGAGCAACTTTGTTTAATTAAACCCACTTAAGGTCATCGCCTAGCATCCGCCCGTTTTTAACATATTAGAATAACTGACCTGTTAATTGCAAATAGCGAGCTTTTAATTTATTAGCAATATAAATGTACATTACCTCTTCAAAGCCTTAAAGTTTTCCATATAATAGTGACTTTAAGACACTTTTTATCGTGTTTTACTGATTATATATAATCCCAGATATACTAACTTCACTTAGATACACGAACACAAATAATATCAATGTATAATGGTCAAATATTATGACGACATTAACGTGGTACTATGTTTATTCATGCTACAATTACATAAACTGAAATTTTGTTTCTAATTAAAAGAAAATACCTCAGGATGGTTATAACAAAAACTAATTTATTTTGAATTACAATTTTAATTAAATTTATAATAGGAATCACTAAAAGCTCGATTATTTTGATGTGAATAAATTAACCAATTTCCATCTGTCTCAAAAATAATATTTTTAATTCGAGCTTTCAGAAACTTTTCATTTTGCCAAATCAATTTGTCCATTTGGTTATTACAAAAAGCAGCAACAAACAATACAAACACCAATCGAACGAAAGCTTTTCGTTTATTTTTATAAAAATCAACAAAACATAAATTTTAGCATTTGTAAAAAATTTGGTTTTGCGTTTTTGAGCCGTTCAACTCAAACACTAAAAGTTTCATAAACCAAAAAAAAACAATTAGTTTTTGTTGTTATAATTTATATATGTTGGTGCAAAGTATAAAAGCTCATACACACACTTGTTAATATAATGTATTTTGTATATTTATATTTCGGTTTATGCTTTAGACCAAAAACTGTGGAATTTATGCAGATGTGATTTGTAGAGTGCTGAAATATAGTTTCATAAAAATCAAAGATACATTTTTAAATATTTTCTATTTGATCCCACAAACTAAATAAAATTTTTGGATTAACGTCAACGAACGTAAAAATATTTATTTTGGTATATATCGATACAATTTGTGCGGTTATAAACATTGTTGGCAGCATCATTAGTACTATTGGGCATGAGTGAAATTACAGAAAGCTTGGGTAATTTTCGAGAAGACAGCATCATTATCATTGCATTTCCAGCGATATACCTGATTCTTACCACTATTTATACCAACACTATTCAGCTCGTCTAATAAGAGATAGAAACACGATTAAAAGAAATTTTCGAAATTTTATGGCCTGCGGGAATTTATAGTCTTTATAGCCTTATTCGAATAGAACATTTATCACTTTCTTTTTCATCAGTAGTTGCTCGAGTTCAGTTCATTAGGATACATTTCTTGTACTCTCTGAAATAGATGGTGCACACAATTCAGTCAAATATTTTACAGATTTTCATAACTTAGTATTGAAAAAATTGGACAACAAAACTCATCGTTTATACCAATTAAACCTGGAGAATCCTCGGGTATTCAATCTATATGAGTGATTTCCTAAAGTTCCTAGAATGCCGATTCCAATCGTTAAAAGCAACCAACATACCAGTAAAAGGATTTTAACAACCTAGGAGCACCATCAAACGCTGAAATACTGTTATTTCACAAGCAACAAGAAGAGCTTTTGCTGGAATTAGAAAAAAATGCAATGTTTGGAATGCATTACATGACATAACGAGATGCCCCACCTTTGTGAAAATGCCAGTGCCAGAGAGATCTAAAATCATAGCAGGCAACAAATTATGCAGAGTTTGCTTTATCGATACGCATAGCAAATATATGAGCAATGAAACCTGCGTGGTTTGTATGGGAACTCATAATACGTTGCTTCATACAAAAGAAGTCAAAACTGTACTTCATACCGCCAAAAACAACCCCACCATAAATAATGGAGTACCATTATTAGCTACAGCGCAGATATTGGCAGCTACGCTTATTGGACATTCAATGCAACTACGCACATTAATAGATCCAGGGTCACAGTCATCTTTCATACAAGCAGCAGCCGAATTACTAAATTTACCAAAACATCGAGTAGATTTACAAGTCAGTGAGATTGGAGGAATGAAGAACAGTAGCATAAAATATACGGTGTACGTAACCATATCACCACATTAATCATCAAACTTTAAACAGGTGGTAGAAGCGTTCATTCTACCAAAATTGCCTGAATGTTTGCCAACTGAACCACTAAGATCGGAATTACGAGACACCTGCATCTATTGACATGATTCTAGGTGCAGATGTATATGCAAATATTTTAGTAGACGGGAGTAATTAAGGTCTCGTCAGATCTTCCAGTAGCTCAAAAAAGTTAGGATGGATTCTCATGGGGATGACACAAAACCAACCGACAACAAAATCGATATCTTTAACTCTGACATCTCATACTGATTTAGATTTAGAACTACATAAATTCTGGGAAATTGAAGAAATAAGCAGATGTAACCAAAACTCAGAAAACGAAGAGCTATGCGAACGGCTATACAAAGACTCATTTAATCGATTAGCAGATGGAAGGTATGAAGTCACTATACCAATAAAGGATGAGCTCACTTTAGGAGATAGCAAGAATCAAGCCATAGCATGATTGCTACAAGTGGAGAGGAGATTAGAGAAGAATCCACAATTAAAACAAGAATATCACAACTTTCTGAATGAGTACATCGAACTAGGACACATGGTTCCAATAAAAACAGGTGACAATACATGTAAAACCAAGCTAGCTACCGCACCATGCAGTGGTCAAGCAATCTAGTACAACTACTAAGCTAAGGGTAGTATTTGACGCATCGGCAAAGACATCCAATGGATTAAAATTTAATGACATCCAATTAGTCGGGCTAACACTTCAACAGAATCTACCATCGATAATAACAAGGTGGAGGAAGCACAGATATGTATTCATTGCAGACATCTGATCCAGAGGCACAAATAAAAGTTTACAAGTTACAAACAGTAACATACGGTACATCATCTGCTCCATACTTAGCCATAAGAACACTTAGACAACTCGCGTTAGAAACAAATATCCTTTGGCTTCAGAAATTCCGTTGAGAGACTTTTATGTTGATGACGTTCTCTCTGGTGCTGATACGATACAAGATGCAATAAAATGTCAGCAACAATTACGAAGTATGCTTGGTTCTGGATGTTTTAAGCTACGAAAATGTGCATCGAATAATAACATGAATCTATTAAGATTTTGAGCATTATGTGGAATCCAAAAAATAACGAATTTGAATTCCAAGTCAACATGAGTTCTGATACAGGACCACCAACAAAACGAGCTGTAATACCAGAAATAGTTAAAATTTTCGATCCACTAGGTTGGTTTTCCCCAACAATTATTCTTGGAAAATTCATGCTTCAGGAAATATGGATAAAAGTAGTATCATGGGACGAAGAACTACCTGAGGAAATAAAGAATAAATGCGGATAAAATATAAGACAACATTCCACAAGCTTCAAATAATAAAAATTCCACGTTGGATCAACACGGATCACAACTGTCAGGATATGGAGCTGCATGGACTTTACGATGCGTCCGAATTAGCATACGCTGCAGCTGTTTATTGCAAGATTACAAGGGCAGGAAACACTACTGTAACTTTGATATCGGGAAAAACTAAGGTGGCACCAATCAGTCAAAGGCAGAGTCTTCCAAGGCTAGAACTGTGTGGGGCTCTGTTACTAGTGAAGCTTCTAAGGACTGCTACTGAGGCTCTTGGTATCCCAAGTATATATATATCAGAATGCATGCCTGGATCGATTCAACAATAGTGCTAGCCTGGTTACAAGGACACCCCAGTAAATGGAAAAATTTTGTTGCAAACAGAATCTCACAGATTCATTCTATCCTCAGCCCCTCACAATGGAAACATGTAAAATCAAAAGAAAATCCAGTGGACTGTGCCACACGCGGAATAGACCCTGACAAGCTGTGCGATCATATGTTATGGTGGTTGGGCCCAGATTGGCTTTTAAGCAGTGCTAATGATACATTCAAAACAGTAATAGCAGAAACAGAGATAGAAAAGAAACAACAGCTTCCTGTTTGTGCAATAAGCACAGTAATACCGGATTCAACTATAACTGATAAATTCTCTTCTTTCACGAAAACAATACGAGTTTCGCATATTGTTACTGGAACATATGTCTTTTAACAATTCATGAAATAGAGGAGGCGTAAATCAGCATTGTAATGATTACACAACTTACCTCATTCGCCGAAGATATTAAAAAATTAAGAGAAAGAGGAGCAGTGAGCAGTAAAAGCAAAATTCTGTCTTTACATCCGTTTTTGGACAAACACGGAGTTTTAAGAATTGGAGGGCGCTTATACAACGCTCAATTCTAAACTATAACGAGAAACACCCTATTATATTACCATATAAGTGCCATCATTGTGCAGAAAAGTATTTCATCAGCATTGGTAACATTCGAAGGATTAACTAAGTTATAACGTCAAATCGAGGCATCATTAAACTCCAGACCAATATGTCCTTTAACGGTGGATCTTAACGAGCTTTAATGTCTCACACCAGGACATTTTTTAATAGGGAACTCAATGTTTGCTCCACCAGACGACAAATCACGGCAGTCAAAATCACAACTATTAACTAGGTGGCAGCTATAGAGTCGAAAGGATGCACAGTGAATTTTGGAAAATTTGAGCAAAAATTATCTACATAATATGCAGGAACGTGCCAAATGCGGACGATCCATCTTAAAAGATCCATCGCTAAGATTAGTCCGATACCTAATATCTGCAATAATGAGACAAAAGAGCCATCACTTCCTATACAATCTGAGCTTCAAGATAATATGGCTGATGGTACTTCAACTGGTCTGCCGGCTCCCGAAACAACTCACAGTATGCAAACTCAAGGACGTTCGGCTAAACTTATATCAAAACGAATATAATTAAGCATCCGTGATTAACTTGTTGACTTCGTCATGTGGGGGGAGATGTTATGGAATATAACATGTATAAGGAAATAAAATACGCATACAGTTGAATTCTGATGACATTATTCTATATAAAAAAATGGTTTGACAAGTTTATATAAGTTCAAATAAATTGAAATAAAAGCTAGTCTCTTTTAACACATAAATCAACGGTGTTTTGACTCAATAATTAGTTAGGCCTCATCAGTGGTAACCTTACTAAGTAAAACTCAATAATATTATAGCCGAGAACGAGACATAACAGTGTAAGACTTGTTGTACTTTCAAAACCACAGCGTTTCAAAATGCACTAATTAAAGTTTGGCTACCTGATACTTGTCGTTAAACCAGCTTATATGAGTTTAATTACAAAGTTATGTTTAACTTGAAAAGAAACGCAACCCAAGTCGCAAATATCGAGGAGTTATTTGTCTCCATGCCTCTAAGCGTTTTGATTGGACTTATACGTCTGGAAGACCCTGCTATAAATGCAATAGCCTTTGAAGTCATCAGCGATCTCAAAGTATAGTACATTTTCTTCATCATGAGAATATGAACCAATACTATGACGTAACTTGGTTTGTTTTCTCCACTCTGACAGTTTGAGCTTTTGAATTGGTTTAATTCAACAACCAAACAAACTTCAAACCACTCAAAAGGCGCTCAATATTTTCGTTCAAGATTAAAAATGTTTTTTCTTTGTTGTAATTCTATCAAAATACGTACAACCATCATTAAATTTCCAGAATCAATAAATAAACAGCCATAAGCTTATTTTTTCATTTGCAATATGTGCGTAGATGTGCTTTCGAAGTGAAAAACCCAAATACATAAAATAAAATTTTATTACAATTCAATTTTTATTTTAATGTTATATAAATGGTTTTCTTGTAATTTTCTTCTCATACACTCGAATCGAATCGTTATCCTGCTGTTGATTTAGGATGAACGAAGTTTTAAAAACATGTTAGACGTATATGTACTAAGTTGAATTACTTTTTTGTTTACGTTACACAATATTGTTTATTAAAGTTGCTCTCACACTGCGACCGATTCTAAAATTTTACGAATTTAAATGTTTTATGTCCACGAGCTGCAAAGACTAATCATCAAAATATTTATATACTTTGGTATATTATGATCTGATTTGTTTGTGTATACATATGGCATTTTGGGAATGTCAAAATCAACAAACAAGTAGAATTCGTTTACTTTCTGAATTGAATTTATATATTCATTTTGTTGTTGGCTGTAACTAAACCGCAAAAAGCACAAAAATCTGTTTTGTGTATGTACTCATGTCATGGAACGTAAAACGTTTCCCGATAATTTTTCATTTCAATGGGTTTTGAAGTTGCATATAGATCCATCTCAATTTAAAACCATATTTTGAAATATGGTGAAATTTTGCATACACATGCTACGTTATCAAGTGACTTATTGATTATAAAAGGTAGTATGTAAAATACTATTTTAGGGTAAATATTCTGTTTACTTCATGGGAAAATGTTGGCTTTTCTCATATCAACAAATTTGTAGTTTGTAGTTGCATTTTTGATTGCATTGGTCCTTACCAGAAATGACAAAAAAAAGTTTCTTCAAAGTTCAGGATAACTAAAAGGTATAAAGTTCAGATTGCAATAGATTCATAGCTTCACGGACTGTTTGAGCCACAATATAGTCAAAATTTCATTTTGGTATATTTTTATCACTACGAACTATTTAAAGAAAGCTTGTTATCAGCCACAATAGACCAGTAACAAATGTGTCTTTAATTTTTTGTATGCATAATGATAGATGACACGTTTAAACAAATCTAAGGACATTTCAGTTATAAAAGATACTGACTTGATGAAACTCTAATGCTTATCCCAACTCTTTAAAATGAAACTTTTCACGCAGCTTTTATGTCAACCATCCATCATCGAAACTATGGTACTGATATAACAGCTAAGTGTACACATATTAATCGAATCTTGAAATTATGACTTAAGTATGAATACTGTGGTCGTTTGAAACTTAAAGCTCAATAGCTAAGCTTTTCTGAAACAACATTTCAAATCCTCAAAAAGGAAAAGCTTATTACAAATCGGTTTAAATTCTAACAGCATCTGATTCAAAATCAAATTTAGCACTCGCCATAAAATTGTTGTTGTCATTGGGATAATTGTTGTTGTCAAAGAATAAAACTAGTAATAGATTATAAACTAAACAATGTATTTATAGTTTTGTGATTTTTTTTTTAAATTTTAGTTAAGGTGTTTTAGAAAAAGTTTCTAAAAAGCTCATGCAATCTGCATAGATCAATAAAGGCGCAAAATCTGTAATATTGACAAAATAATTAATAGTTTAAAATTTACAAAAGCACAATTATTAAGCTTTTTCGATATTTTGTTTTAAATCTCTTATAAGTGAATCACTGAGCTAAAGAGCATAATAATCTAAACCATTAGTTTCCAAATGAAATGTTACGATTGCGCTTTAAAATATTTGTTATCATTGTGATAATTGTTGTTGTCAATGTGGTTGTTATTGTTGTTGTCGTCAAAGAATTAGATTACTTATCGATTGCTAAAATAAACGTGAAATTGGTAAAACTGACTTTTTCTCGGTAATTGGGTTTGACCAAAAAGCTTTCAAAAGCTCATCATAATTATATATCTGTATAAATTGACCACCAAACACTATATGCAACAACTAATAATATACATCATTAGTTTCGAATTGAAATAAAACACTTGTTTTATTGTTGTTGTGGTGTGTTCAAAACAACGATGACGGTGTTATTAGATGTCAAATGTAAAATGGCAAACCGACATCGGTGTTAATCCAAACAACATTAAAAGTAAAAAAATTTATAGACCATAAAAATCATTTAATTTTTTAATATTTTTTTTTAAAATAAGGTTGAATTGGTTGTAGGGCTTACTTTAAAACAATCCTAGCTCCATTTAACTGTCAGAGATTCAGCACTCAACGCGCGGTCCATCAAGTACAGGTTGATAGCTGTCTTAAACTTGCGCAATTTATACTCAAACGGAAACTGAAAACCAAAATAATTGGTAAAATTTATTATCTGGTTTTAATGAAAATAATATTTAAAATTATAATTTAAAATTTGTTTTACAAAACAGCTTTTAAAAGCTCATGACAAGTATGTATCTAATTAAACTGTTGAAATTTCGAATAACGACAAAAATATTAATACTGAACGGTTAAAGCCATTGAATTTTAAAAAATTTTTTAAAGCTTAATTACTAAGCTTTTTCGAAAATTTGTTTCAAATCTTTTAAAAACGGAATGTTGTTTAAAAAAGCGTAAAATTCTACATCAGTTTCAGAAAAAATACCATTATTTTACGTTGGTTGTTGTCAATGTGATAATTGTTGTTGTCAATGTGATGGTTGTTGTTGTTACTGAATTAAATTACTTATAGATAATAATAAAAACAATAAAATGCAAAATTTTCTATTTTTTTGCTATTAAAATAATATTAAAAATATTATCATTTATAATGTGTTTGACAAAAAGCTTCCAAAAGCTCATGAAAATTATAGATCTATATGAATTGATCAACATACGAAATCTCAGTTATTGACAGATAATCTAATACTAAATACATAGTTTCGGTCATTAAAATTTTAAAGTTTATAAAAACCCAATAATTAAGCTTTCCTGAAATTATATTGTACAAAAGAACGTAAAAATCTGCATCACCAGTTTCAAAATGAAATTTTGCATTCACTATAAACTGAACTTGATGTTGTCAATGTGATAATTGTTGTTGTCAATATGGCGGTTGTTGTAGCAACAAATTAAAATATTTATTGAGTATTAAAAAAATATATAGTTGATAAAATTTACCATATGTGAATTAAATTATAATTTTTCCATAGGAAAGTAATAATATGTATAAAAATTATAATTTAAAATACGATTGACAAAACCGCTTTCCAAAGCTCATTTAAATTAAGTATCTATATAAACGAAATATTTATTATTAACAAAAAATTAAATACTAAATGAATAGGCCATTGAACATCAAAACTACACAAAAGCTCAAAAGTTAAGCTTTTCCCAAATTTTATTTCTGGATGTAAAAGAAAGAGGAAAGTTCGGTTTTACTCATCTAATCTAATTTAATAATCGTACGTGAAGGAATGTTATTGTGTACGTGTCAGATGATATGAAAAGCTTTAGGCACATAATAAATTATGAAATATTAATCATAATAAGCTTTTTTTTAGCTATTTGATATTTATAATTCTACATTTTTTGCCGTGTTTACAGTCAAAACGAAATACTCACACAGGTCAGTATAGACACTAAACATAAAATTGTGTTTTAATTTTAATAATGTAAACCAAGATTAATGAAAGTCCATTTTTTCATCAACATTAAACAAAACAGTGAGATATAGCTAAACTGGAAGAATATTCAAATCTCATAACAAAAAGACTTAATTTGAGCTTTATCTAAAATATATTCTTAAGCCTTGGTGAAAAATGTACGAATTTCACGCTTTTAAGTTTCACAACAACACTTTTTGATTAATCATTGCCGTGTATGTTTAATTTATGTTCAAAAAAATAGTCATACCTGCCACACATAATACCTATAAAAGAAAATGGTCGGAAGCAATTAATAAATAATTTCCGTGCTTCGTAATTCCATCATTGTGCCTATAATACCACTACGTGTCACAAAACCTATAAATCAAAAATTAAAATTTGGGTATGCGGGATGTGTTCATATACAAAAAATAGGCGGAGTACAAATAAGTCGACAACATATTAAGAAAACTGTCTACCACATAACCAGAATTATATGCGTAAAAAATTTGTAAACATAAAATACGTGACCATCGAGCTCCGATATATAATGAACACAATTCATCTCAATTTCGAAACAACACGATTTAAATACTTATTTTCCAATTCATCTTTTCACCTTCCGTATTCAAAACCATATCTACATATAGTATTCACCCAACAAGTTCATTATTCTTTGTATAATATACATATTTTTTTCAGTTCGGTTGGTTGAATATGGTTTGGGTGTAGTTTGATGTTTACGTACATATATGCATCTATAAAAGGGCGAATAAATTGCCATGTCCAAATTTATTAAATTTGTTACAGCTGGTTTAGCTTTCCCATGTAATTTTTTATGTTTTTATACAAATGATTAAATTTACAATTTATTTGGTTTGTGAAAGCTTTTGTATACTTGAGATATCGTATAAAAAATTGTTTGTGTTTGATTATCGCTTATGAGAGTTTTAGTAATTTTTAGTTTATGCAAAAAAGAGTCTCAACGTGGTAAAAAAAAAAATTGAGATTTCAACACATTAAAGAAGGAATCTCAAACGTGACACCATGAAATTGCCTTTTAAAGCAATGTAATGTATAAGGCTAGAAATCACATCTAAACCGCAATAAAAAGCTTTTTAGTGTACCCTCCATATAATTAATAAATAAGCTTAAGCAGCTTAGGAGATTCATAAGATTTCATCAATCCTTACAAAAGGATTAAAATAACGCTTTGATTCACAGAAACGTCAGTTACCATTTAAACGATAAAAGGAGATTTTTCCCGTCTTTGACAAAACCCGTTGGTGACAGCTACAACACCAGACTTTGTCAAAATGACAATGAGGCTTTATATATCTAAACTTTATGCGTATGGGCGTCGCCTCTTTCCAATACACGAGTCCTTGGTTTCTCTAAAAAAAATTTATTTTTATTTCTTAGCCATTTGTTTTTGGGCTCGAGGCACTCCCACTCTTTCGCTGTTCGCTTATTTACGTCCTTACGTTTACTCCATTACAGCCAATTCGAGGACGTACGGCTAAAGGTCTGATTTTCCTAACCATCTGCACATTGCATGGGCAGCCTATAGTGTTGGCATGGAAGATGGGTCGGCCCATGAGCCCATGCACTCCATTAGGGGGTCAAAGTTATGTTCATTCACACCACAGATCGTAATCTCATGGTAAAAAATCCCTTTTGCATCCTGCCCCTATCGGGATTCGAACCCAGTGCCTCTCACTCCAACTGCCGCAGTTTTAACCACTGCGCCACCTGGGCGGTTTCTCTAAAAATAGTAAAAGAATTAAATTATTAACAACAGCACATCAGTTGATCGATTTCGCGAGACATTTCTATTTAAATTTTAACCTTTCATTTGAAAAGCTCTGTATAGCGTTGAAACACTCCCTTAATAAATTAACAAACGAGGTTCACAGACTAATGTCAGTTTCATAGGTGTAAACTTCATTTGATAAAGGAAAAAGAAATGAATACGACAAGCTTTTCCGGGTAAATGCTTCTTCTTGAGTACTGTAGAGGATATGAGGAAACAACCAAACATCAGATTTTCATATTCGATCGCGATCGTTCACAATCTGAGACCAAGTCAAGGCAAACTTTGCCGAAACACAGACCCACTGTATGTGTACTTCAAACCATCAAGTAGTTCAACTTGCTATTTTTCCAACCAAATCAATTCATGATGTTCCAAACCAATGAAATTAATTTATACACCTTCCTATATGGGGAGTTTTTATGCAACCTTCATCAGCACTTATATAATTACAAAACAATCGCAAGTAAAGTGACGTCCCCATAAAAGCTTTCAAACTAGCAAACTTGACAAAACTTTACTATTGATGCGTCTAAACGCAGATTGAATGCTTGCATTGATTTGAGATGAATTTCAGAACATTTTGCAATATAATATGCGAAGATGACAGCAGCATCTAAAATGTATGTTATGGGAAGATGCGTACACAGAGTTAGGTAATGTCCCAACTCGGATATGTACTACTAAGGCCGGTGGAATGAAAACTTCCTCTCGATCAAATAGCTTCAGATGACATGGTACCAGTCTCAACATGAAAATATTTCTTGGAGAAGTAGAACAAAACTTCTTTGTCGTAATCAGAGTAGTAAAGTAGACGAAAAGTTCACAAGAAATGTAACTTTGTTCTAAACTAGAATCAGCTAATGATAACAAAAACATGTAAATCATAACAAAAAGTAACTTTCTGTGTTATATTTTTCAAAAGACAAGCCAACTAACATAAGCTTTTGTCATATTCATTTTTTTCTACTTTGCTGTTTTAAATCAAAACAAACGACTGCAAAAAGTTTACTTGCTTCCACTGTTTTCAATTATTTTGTGTTAAGCACATAAGCTCCTCTAGCTTATTATTGTACACAGCATATGTCACAATATAATATTTATAAAGCGCCCGTCGTCAATTCAACGTACGTCCGAAATTTGCTAAGAGCTCAAATCTTGTGACATTTCAATTCACATAAATATTTCTTAACAATGTGATACGAAATTCGAATTCGTTCGATTCATCCCGCAAATATATATGGGAGTCTGAAAAAAAAGAGTTAATCGTCCTTTATTTTATACTTATTGTGATTGATGGTGATAAGCTTTTGGTACACGCACACACATATATCCATATATACACACACACACATATCACAATTGGATTTCACATTCATGGCGATTTATGGGAGAAAGATTGTTTGGATTTTATTTAAGTCGGTATCAAAATGTCACATGGCTTGAGAAATGAAGGATTTATATACGCAAATTAAATTTTTACATCATTATTCATGTGCGCTATATAGAAAATATGTGTGTATGTCGTCTGTTCAGTGTTTAAACAGAAATCCCAAAATAATATATGTACATAATATAATGTTGAGCATATATACATATATATTATATACATAACTGATGAAATGTAATAAATTACGACACTTTATTTATTTTCAATTTTCTCGAAATAAAAAATGCGATTTTAATATTAATTGAAGTAAATCTACTCAACATGTACGTCAACGACTTGGAAATTTATTAGTTTATAAGCTAAATCTTAGTAATTTTTACACGTCTTAAATACCTGAACATTTCTCACCTTGTGCGTATCAAAAGCTGATCATGTTTCGAAACATTCTTCATGTTGGTACCATGTTTATCGCAGCTATTGCCAGAAACGGTTGTAGACGGTGGCCTACGTCGAACTGTTTGTTAAAAAGAGCAGTTACGTATATAAAACCTGGTGGTCAAATCCACTCATTTATATGAAAGAGTAAAGGGTAGAATTCGCTGTCTATCCAAGAAACCAGCACGGGGATGTAACACTACAATACACTGCTAAGGGCATCTTAGTGTTAATTCTTTGATATACTGTCCTTGGTTTCTTATAGCAGATACATAATAGTGAGTTCTCATTAAGAGTAAGACTTTTTATTGAAAATAATTGTTCTATTATTGTCACTCAGCGGAAAATGCGTCACAAATATCCTAGTCGTCCAGTGACTCACAAAACCACAATTTATCGTTTACATGCTAATTTTTGACAGTCGGGTACAACAGCAAACATATACTTCGTTCTAGAAGACAACGGACGTTTCGTAACGCTGAAAAAGTGGCTCTGGTGCGCGATAGTGTTACAGAGTCTCCGGAAACATAGATTCGGACACGTGGTTCCCTGTTACACATGCACGCAGTTTAAGGCGAATTTTAAGAACTGCTTTGAAATGGTTCCCGTACAAAATTCTATTAGCCCAAAAATTGATACCGAGTGATCCTGATCAACAAGTTGAGTACAGTAATACAATCCTAAGGCTGTCTGATGAAATTGAAGATTTTTCAATTTCACCAGACAGCCTTAGGATTTGTATGTGACAACGTCAATAAACAGAACAGTAGGTTTTGAGGAACACAGAATCCTTAATTATTCACCAAACATCATTGCATCCACTTAAAACAACTTTTTGGTGTAGTATCAATGCTGAAAATATCATGGGTACATGGGTACATGATTTGAAATTTTCTTGTGCTTTCAATGACTAGAGTACATGTAGTTTCAGCAAGATGGGGCCACAACACGCACCAGCGTTCAATTCAATTAATTTATGAGGTTTTTCCACGAAGACTAATTTCGCGAAATGGCGAATTAGTATGATCAGCCAGATCTGCGGATTTAACTCGTCACAAAATTAAAAAAATTCAGCCTGAGATGTTGCAGGATGTCATGAAAAATTCCTTAAAAAGAGCCAAAAGTTGCATAGTGAATCGCGGCCACCATTTAGCCAAAATAATTTTCCAGTCATAACGAAGTAAAATGTAAAGACCAAATAAACTTTTTATGGAAACAAAACCTTACTTAAACGGTAGCGGGCCTATTGCCCCACCCGTTATGTTGCTAAAAATCCTCGTATTAAGTTTTCGAATCCGCTATTACAGAATTATCCTTTGGTTCTGTTGGAAATCTGTTGTAAAAAGATTAACAATGCCAACATGTTTAAGTTGGCGATGTGATGTCTCTCCTGGATTCTAATGGAGTAATTAACAGATTATTTTTGGAGTCAGAATTATTGTTGGAGTTGAACTGGAACCTTTACAATTTCTAGTTTTAAATTTTTTGATGGTTAAATTGGACCATATAATGAAAAGCTTACTCATCTTTTCGTAGCTTTTCAATAATGTATACTAATAATTTAAAATTTTGTGTGTTTATGGTTCGAATTTGATTTATATAGTAGCCAACAACGTCTTTGCATAATTATTTTAGAATGTCGAACAGATTATAATCAATGGTTTACGTTTGGAACAAGGTCGAGAGATGAAAATACATTCAAACGTTTTTGCAAGTTGTCGGTATACCACAGTAAATTAAACACTGTTTGTGGTCAGTGAATTATTGTAGGTTGCTGGCAAGTCGACATTTGCGGATGTATGTCCTCGATAACTTCACGAATTCCATCTTCATGCTCTTGAATTGATTGTGGAGCATAGACCTTATCTCTGACGTAGACTCAAAGAAAAAAGTCAAAAGGTGTTAAATCACAAGGTCTTGGTGGCCAATTCTGATACACAATAGAACAGTCAGGAAACCTTTTTTTTAAACTTGCGATTGTTTCGTTGCTTGTGTCTGAAGACAAATGCAATCCACATCATTATCTCCCAATTGTGGCTATAAAAAATCATTCTATTCACCGTAACAGTTGCACCGGTCTCATTTTCGAAAAATTAAGGTCCAATCACATCGCCAGCCCAAAACCGCACGAAACAGTGACACGTTGAGAATGGAAAGAATTTTCAACAATCATTCTTGGATTTTCTGAGAGTCAAATGTGACAATTCTGATTATTAACAAAACCTCGCGAGATGACAATGAGCCTCATAACATGATGCATTTGAAGGACTTAATTAGCGAAGATACGACGATTATGGTATCGACCGGCTTGAGTTTTGTGTTATAACTGAACTAGAAACGCCTTAAAACCAAAGTCTTATGGTGTTATGTCGTTTGTGGAATTGACAAACCTGGGTTTTTTTCAACACTACGGGTTGCATTCGCAATATTTTCAGTTGTTCAATTCTTCACATCACTAAATTTTTCCACCGGTTTCACTATTGCCGGCTGAGACGACGACCAAAATATTAATGCGTTTAACAACGTGTATCGTACTATTTTTAGTAATGGTGTAGTTTTTACTTGTCAAATGTCAAAAGATGACCGCTTCATAATTAACAGCTGCCCAAATGGTAGGCTATTCAAAATGAAACCTCTTATTGGAAATCCTTTATAAAAAATATAGTCTGTCAATTTAACATATTATAGTATAATGGATTCAAGAGTGAAACGTTTTTGGTTATGATTCTAGACTGTAAAATGATGATTATGGTAAGTATATATTCCCACCAAATTATCCTTTGCAACTCCGACAAGCATATTTAGGACATGGAATATCAATATCTTCTGAGACATCTTCTCAAATTTCAGTACTATCTCTCTGGTCGTTCAAATAAATAACTGTACACAATAGAATTGGCTGATCACATTGATTGTGACTACTTTCTTCACGCTCATGTCTCAAGATAACTAATTCTGAAGTATATGCACAATCTTCATTTAAGATATAAACAAAAACCGCTATATGAGGTATTTAGTGGTCTAGGCGAATTATCAAAGGGTCTAACAACAGTATCAATAGGTCCATTATATTCAATTATAAAGGTATAGTCAGTTTTAAACGTTCGACATTGCAATTCCTCTTTACTGGTTGTCACAATTTTTGTTTGGAAAAGTTACCTATACGGTGTTAATTATATCTGGCAAACTTCAATTCTACATGCTAATGAACAACCCCGAATGTGTTACGACGATAGTTTTCGGAATATCCGAAAGCTCGACTGAAATCAAGTTTAATCGTTCTAAATCGTATTTAGTAAATATTTACAAGCAGGTTGATATGTACAGTACTGGATATATAGCCAGGAATGTAACGATATTTTTTTCATCGTTTTTACACTTCATTATTGGCCCGTGTCAACAATCTAATTCCATCGGATTCGATCACGAGTCAGCACGGTTTTTCTCTCGAATGTTATAAGCCATCTTTCGAACTCATCCGTCAAGGTCCAACTCTCACATCCATACATGACAACGGGTCTCATCAACACTTTGTACAGTTTCGGCTTATCCGATGCATTTTCTGGATTTTACTTTTCGATGGTTTAAACGGACCGTATAATGGAAGCTCGGACATCTTTTCGTGACAACAAAAAATCACAAAGAGTTATCTGATCACGAGGAACAGCTGAAATGAATCGATTAAAATTTAATCATTAACAAAAATCGTATTAAGTACAAACAATCTCTTCCGCTATCTACATGGCTTATAAAATTAACCTTAAAGCTTACAGAAATCGAATACCGACAACTATTTACACGAATTGGTCCAAATGTCGTTCTACAAAATTTGGGCAACCTAGGATGTGCTACGATGTCAGTTTTTTGGAATATCAGATGACTAAATAATACAAACAGGTATAACAGAGTAAAGGTGGGGCTAGGTCAGGATCGTTACCTGATCTTCACAATACATCTGTTCTCTGTTATATTTTAGTATCAAGAGCAACGTACTAAATCGAGTGCTCATGCGTCGTTTACTTTTTAGTTATTTTCCTCAAAGTAGTTCTTATATGTAGTTATAAAAATAACCTTATCTGATGCATTAGACAAGAAGCTTTCCCGATTAATCATGAATTTCTAATCGATATTCTTGTAATTCGGAATTACTTGCGTATTTAAGCTTCTCATCACTATCTATATGCTCGTTGCTTAGAACATATGGTCAACTACATTTTTCGGAGTGCATAAGATTTCGGTGTTTTATAAACAAGATAAGAAATATATTTGATTACCAACATTTATCAGCCACTCCTTTAAATTGTTATTCATTATTCGCAAGAATATGAAGATATTGAATATCGTTCACCTGGAGTTGAAGTTGGCATTAACTATAATACTGTGATCAGCCTGCAACGGTGCTAGTTAAATAGTTCCAACAACGGGAAACTCGAGAGCTCCCGGGAGATATTTTGAATGGAGTACAAAAAGGAATCGAAAAAAAGCTCACACTCCTCAACTGAAGATTTATTTGCTTGATAACTTCAGCTCATTCAACCTGTTGCATGCTGCAGGTGATTCCTATCAAACATCAAATCAAAAAACATTTTTTCTAATGATAATCAATTGACGGTGAAATTAATTATTATTTGTCTAGAGTACGTGAAGCTTTATTGAGTTTTTTCACAAATAAACAAAATGCTCCATTAGCATTTCATAGTATTTCTATAACATTTCTTACGTATACTTTAACAAATTTGACTATCATCATCATATAAGTAAATCGTGTTCACTGGATAGCTCTGGGTGTCAACCATCAGTCCCAATCCGGTCCAGTTATAAGTCAGCAATTAACAGTGTGAAGCAACTAAAAGCCTGAAACTGCCAGTTTATTGTTGATGATGTGAAACCATTTATACTAACACAATCTAGTAATCTAGTAAATCGAGACACTCCTTAAAGATTTCCCCTTAGTGTCCTCAGTCTCAGAAACGTGTGGTTACTGAACTCAATTGTGATTTGGTTTCTTAAACCAGCCAGCGACTAGTTATGTGGTTTTTAGCACATCGATTTTAATGAAGTTACAGAATACCATATATTTGGCAAAATTGAATTACCTGTGATTGAGTGACTAAATCAAAAGGTAATAGGGTTTGAGATATTATTGGTTGTGTAAAACGCATAGTATATAACCTGTAACGCATAAACTATACGACACTTGGGCATGTGTACGGAGAATTTAAGCATAAGTTGTATCATATTTTCACCACATGTAAGCTTTTTGATTATTTGTCTAACTAAGACTATACCAGACCATCAATCATAATGACAAAGCAAACCATAGAACAAAAAGTTAGTTCACAGGAATGAAAATAGTTTCAAATTAGCCACTGGTTTGAATATTATAAGGGCAGCTAATACCACAATACAGACAATTTCCTTGAAATGATTATGTACTTGTTAGGCTATACTACCAAGATTTACCAATTATACACATCACAATTGGTGGGAAGATTTTAAAAAATACAATAATAGTTCACAATATTAGCTATGTTAAAACTGTCAGAGGCCAGTGTCAGTCAAAGTCATAAATATTGGTGATGCGAACGATATGTTAATAACAACAAAGGTTTAAAACTAATATTACAGACTTTCCCAGCCTTCTGGTAACTTGCACATAATTTTGAATGATTATTCGAATACGAAACATGTTGTCAAATACTAGTTGTGCGGTGACTGAAAGCTCAGGTGAAATGACTTGGTTATAGTACCCAACACATAATTTGGTTACTAAAACAAATAATATCCATAATTATTCCAATTGACGAGTTTTTATCAAACCACTTTGAGAGCTTTAATCCTAATTATTAAGTGCTTTACTATAAGCTTTAACGTCGTTGTGTGACAAACAAGTTAATTGAATCCCATAAAATGTGCTTTTTTCTCCGAGACAACGTTTTTATTAAACAGTACCCGCGCACTAATGCATGAAATTATAAAAGCTCGCCATAAAGCTAAAAAATCAAATAATTCCGTCTAATTGGGATATCTATACAGAAGCACTATAAATTTACTCTGTATAATCCGTGGTCCTTGTATTTGATGTAACTTTGTATAGTTTCTCTAAAAATTGGTTAAAATTGTGCGGTTTTATACAGCTTTTCAGGATTATGAAAATATATATAATTTTGTAGCCAAAATATCATGTTAAACTGCAAAAGTTAAAACCAAATCGTTTTATTGTTCTTTTCTTTAAAATATGGCATGGCCCCATGTATATGTACATGGGGCCATGCCATATTATACGTATATTTGTATATGTTAAAATTTGAAACAGCTGTTCGAATTAAACAAAATTTCAATGCTTTTTAGTTCAGTGTGGTGTACGGAATTAAAAGATTAGCTTAACGATATACATACATGAGGTTTTTCATAAAGTTTAATTTTAATTTATCGCCTTAGATACTACGAATAATATCTTATTTTTTTGAGAAATGGTATTTCATGATGCATATTCTTGGGCATCACATTGCAGATACATATATAAGATGGAAAATATAAAACATTCGGCATGTGTGTATGGTGGTAATAAAGGGAGCTTTATTAGAAACTATGTCAACTTTTTGTAGTTACTAATACCCAGAGTTACCTTATCCTCCTTATCTTACCCACTATTCTAAATAACAAACCAGAATTCTTGTAAGTTGGAACGAATGAGCTTCTTTCTGAAGCCCAAATGTCACAAAACTCCAAAGGCATATTCATATCCCTTGATTCATCACACATTCAAACTAGTCTTTTTGACAATACTATAAAACTTTGTAACACTAAGGGAATTATAAGTGATTAACACCACATGCTAATGGCACAACTATAACCTTTAGTTCCTAGTTTGACATTGATACGACATATACCATAGCACATAAACGGTTGTCACCACTTTGAATAGCTGGTTGTACAGTATGCCTTACATTGTACAACAAGCCCACAATCTGTAAGACGTAAAAAGGTGTGTTAATCGTTCACTTATACATCTATACTACAAACAGATACAAAATAAAACTGAGTTCAAATTTAAGAGCTTCTTAACGTTTGTGGTCATAACATGTTAGGCATTATATCAAACTTCATTCCAGCTTTAATGTTGCAAGAATGAACGTCTATCCATTTATGTCACTTATACAACAAAAGCTTATTCTATCGAATCAAGTTTTGAACATACCTGTTATTATTTTCCTAACAAAAAAGGATAACCGTATCAAGACAACAGGGTTACAACAGGATTAGGTATAACAACAGGATTAGGTTAATTGTATAGTTGTAGCTTTCTGCTTTGCTAATGTGTTGATAGAAACAAGATTGAAGAACATATCCTGTACTCAAGTGAATATAGGTTCTGAAGCGTGTAAAGCTTGTATCTTGTAATCAATTAGGCCGGTTTCGATCTGATGATGATGACGTCATTGAATGACCGTATATCGAAAAGATCAAATCCATCTCATCAGGTATATGCTATCGGACTTGATGTTCATACTGTGCGATTCGTATATATATATTTTAGTTGTGACGCGACAGTACTAGTGAATAACAAGAACTTAACTCGAAATATATTTTATTAATTAATTGTGGCGTGAGATAATTTAATTGTATTTGTTGGAGTTGCTCAAGAACGCCACAGTTCCAATAAGAGTGCTGTTTGGTGATAATTCTTCAAAAAGCAGTAGGTTGATCATTGAACTGAACTAGTCATCAAAATGTAAGCTCATACGTTAGAATACGTTTAAAGATGAATAGCCAATGATTTGATACGCGAACCCACACAATACCAATTCGCATTTTAGTGGATTAATATAAATGGTGCTGAAACTAAAAGATTTTGGTCTCTTGGTGTTCACTTTATCGTGCACCGTTGCACGATTGGCTCGGTCGAGCAAACTTAGCCACCAAGCTGAATCGAGTGGTGGAACCGTTTGTTGTAATTTGTCTTTTTTACTTTTCTCACCTCGATACGAAACTCATCTGTATAACACGATCAAATTTGGAACAAAACAGGTGTCGGCAGTTTGAGCACAACTTCTGAATATGTTTTCATGTGACATATTCTGCAAGAGACAACAACAAGAGGCTTTGAGCCGCTGAAAAACAAAGTTCGCCGTTTGCCAACTATATTAGAAAGAAGAAAAAGAAAGCGAGAGAGGTGACGAGCCAAAAAGTCGAGAGTTACGATTTGAATCATTAAAGAATTGGATGACGGTTACATCAGCCAGACTCACGTTTACAAGCTAATACCTTTCGGTAGCTCCATTGTCTATGTAAATTATTCAACTGCTTCAATTATTTTTTAAATCGTGAGTTTCTATACCTTACTATAAAATCAGAGTCACTATTAAGTCTGAACCCCTTTGATTTAACGCTGCTTCCAGTTTATCACAAAAATATTATTGAGATAATCGAAACGGTTCTAATGATGACGTTCCTCTAGCAACAAGATTTCCCGATTCACTGAACCCAGACTATAGTACGGTATTCAAGTCTGAGTCCTCTCACTCTCTTGCAAAGCTTATAATTCGCAAGAGTTGCGTTGGATCCTGCGGATACAGCAGTTGGTTACATGTAACAATGTGTTAAAATTTGCTGTTCTTGTTGATGATTCACCTCCAACCGCTGGTGTAGTTACCGTTTGATCCGGTTAATAAAGTAGTGTATGAAGCTATATATTTGTGAATATTTGTGCCCATAACGCCCGAGATCCAGAATCCAATTTTCCAATAAATTAACTAAGTTTTTGCAATCAACATCTATTCCTAATGATTTCAATCCTTTTACAACCTCGTCAGACATATCGATTAGTTTTCTCACCAAAGTGGCGTTAGCCTGGTGAATGGTTGGTTGCTCAATAAAACTGCAAATAAACGAGCTTATATTGTGTTTTATCCTATAGTATCCCGCTATCAGATCACGAATTTTTTTTTGAATAATTGGATTCAGTTATTGAAATGTGCTTTTACATGCCATACACTGGGTTGAGGAACAGCATACCTTATCATGTGCTAGCTAAGATTGATACCCATGAAAGCCTTAACTGTCGACTGCTGATAGTTCATAGATATAGAGTTTGAAGTATTCCTGTGGCAGAATCATAACCGATTCAATTAACATATAGATCGATCGGAGTTCCTATTTGAGCTTTAAGGTATCTATGAGACGGAAGTCTTACAAGAATCGACAGCTCTACATTAAGTAGAAGTAGAAGTAGTGATAATATAGGGAAGAGGGAAAGAAGTAGTGATAATTAATTAAATAATTCTATTTTTTGACACCATACTAGACTTACTGGGATGGTATGGGCCAATTTCTAGAGGCCTACTCATGGAAATGTGAGAACCAGAAACCCCGTATACAAAACAAAACATAAAATCAAACAAGAAGCAAAATTCATATCTCGATACACAGTTCAAAGACTATACTAACTCAGTTATCGTATAAGAAACTACTCAGAATAACGGCCTTAAGACGAAGCTTTAACCACCAGTCCTTACACGATCAAAACAACATTATCTCTAATGCAGAAGGCAATATATGACATCCAAAGAGTTAGTTTTGGTTTTTTCAGGTTTTCATAAACGTATGTATCAATACTGCTCTACGTGTCGTTTCTGATCGTGCCCCTATTGGGTTTTGATACATTTGTTGAAATGGTTTTTACAGGCCATTACTGTCCCGTGTCAACAATCTGATTCCAACGGGTTTAATCCGAAGTTAACTATTCATACTGTTGCAAGCAATTAGGAGTAGCCAGATTGCTCTCTGAGCGTTGGAGTCATCGTCGGTGACATCGACCTCCGCGCTTTTCGAAAGGCACTTCCATTTAAGATCACTGTAGCATTGTACGGATCAGCACGCAGAATGTGACCGAGCAAGCGTCCTCGTTGTTCTTTGATTTCATGCACGATATCAGGAATTGCTGTCATTTTAAACATACGTAAATATACAAAGGCATACCATTGTCTCTTTCGATTGATCGAGTCGTAGGCTTGCTTTAAACTTAGAAATACCTGTTGTACATCGTTGATGTTTCGTAGTACTTGGAAAGAATCATCCGGAACGAGAAAACTTGATCAGTTACTCTCCGATTTGGACGGAATTCTCCTTGGTGGTCACCGATAATTTCCTTTGTTAGATGAATAATTCTTTACAAGATAATGTATATGACAGTAACTTGTCTGCTGTGGAAAGTCAAGCTACACTGCGATAATTCTCGAATTTCAAGCGATCACCCTTCTTGAATAAATGGCATAACTATGCCATTCGACAGGCATAACTTCATTTCGCCATACCAATCGAACAAGATTAAAGAAGATTTCCATTACAAAGATTTCCATCCTGGTTCCGAATGGCAGTTGACCGACATTTTAAGGTATGGTGATTTTTTTTAAAGAATCGGTGATTTCCTCGCGATTTGCGCTCATTGCTTAGTTGTTGTACTCTTAAGGCCATTGATTTCCACCGTTCGCACTTCTTCTGTCTACAAATCCGTTTAACTGCCCTCCTAACAAGAACGGCTTTATTTCTTCTTACTAATGCAAACTGTGTCTATACGCTTCTTGGGCTATATTTCAATGCTCAACAGCAACACGACACTCCTCATCAAACCATTTATTTTTGGGCGAAGTTCTCACTATACCAAAAATGTACTGGGAAGCATCGACAGCAGAGGTTTGGGACTTCAATATCTAAAATAAAAATTTATTTGATTTCTGTATGATGTACGATTTAAGACAAATAATAAATAAACAACTAAACCAGTTTCAAATTTATTAGCTTTAAAGCTCATAATTATTATTTGTTCATCCTTTAACCATTATTTTATCCTTAACTAAGCTTTAAATATAATAAACTTTTACCTCATTAATTTTCAATGGCACACAAGATAGCAAAATACACCCTTTAATTGAGTCAATTTTGACTGGTGCTGAACTCTTTCGTTTCCTCGTTCGTAAAAACGGATTTAAAACAAAAACCGGACAAATATTTTAACTATATACGGTCTAGGACGACATAACACCAAGCACATAGTATTGTTGTTGTTTTAAGGATAACCACAACAATGAAAAATGAGCCTTAATTTTCTGTCACCCAATTAACCAGCTCTTCTATATACAAAACCAAAATTGTTTTGTGTCAACTTGTTTTTTATTTCGGTGAGGGGAGGGGGTTCAAAAATGTTTAGAATGTTGTCGTATTGTGATAAATAACGATAAGTATTTTTGTTTTGAGGTAAAATAATTTATTTAAGACGATACGAAAAAAAAAGGATTTTCGAAAAATATTTTAAATAGTTGCTTAATTTATTTCTACAATACACATCAATAAATCCTCGTCTAAGTAATTTGTTTAGCTAAACGCATTCTCCGGAAATTGGTTCAAAATACTTCCCCAAATTTGGACAAAAAAAATTATTTTAATTAAATCTTTGACATTATGTAAAATCGGGGAGAGATTTTTATCAAATTTTGTCCTAATTGAATGTAATTTTTAACATGGATATGACATGCAGCATTACCGAGAATGACACAAATATAAATTTAGCAGACGAACTAATTTTGATCGTACAGTGGTTAAGTTGATCTCGCCATAACTCATCGTAATTGGATTGGCCTTATATACCCATATATAAATAAAGAGCTTTAAGGGTGGTTCAAAATCGAACGTTAAGTTTGTAAATAATTATCGTCGTATTCTTATATGCATCGTCTTTAAGCTTGAGCGCATCTCATTATAATATTATTTTATTAATAAACAACAACAATAAAATGGGCATTTATTTGGAACTTTAAAACGGGCTTAGTTTTTATTTTATGATCGTTAAAAGGGTTTAAAAAGATTTTAGGGTATAATAAAAAAAAATATTTTTGAATTCATTATCCTTCTTAAGCCAGCTCTTCACGGAAGAACAAAAAGGATTATGGTGTGTAATAACAATAGTAATAATAATTAAAGAGTTGTTGTATGATGTCTTAAAGATTTAGACATATTCTTTTCATGGTGTAATTGTTAATATTTTTATTTACATACGTTTATTATAAAAAAGGATACGGGTGGAAAGGGATTTTTATCAAGGTTATAGATGTCTGTTGTATTGTTTATGCTAAACTGGCGTCAGAGGATCATAAAGCAATCACCAATGCCCAACAGCAGTTGAATCAAGTGAAATTTGTTCAGCAATCGCGTCAGTCGCCCAAAACTGAACGTGTAGTTTTGAATGACTGAGCCACTCCACGAGGGTCAGTTACCATGAACAAAACCAGCCCCGTGTAACCAAACAATGTGAGAGATGCGGAGGAAATCATTTGTGAACAACCTGTGAACATCACAGTTTCACTTGTGTATTCTGTATGTTCTCATCGGCCGTCTAAAACGAGTCTGCCGTTCTTGTCTTGCCAACAGCAATCAGTACAAAACGAATTCTAAGAAAAGTACGTGGCACAAAATGAGATGAGGATGGATACAACTGTCATAATCAACTGTCAAAGTTTGGATGGATACCACAGTCAAAGTTTAATAATCTCCACTGAGCCTACAGCAATTCAGTTTACAGTTCAGGGATTTTCAACAGAATCCGATACAGATTCTTAGACGTATTCAAGTTGATATGGAATATAATGGGTGATTTGTTGACAAAATGCCCACTATTCGTGACTACTTCAAATAGAACCAATTTCTATCCATGAAGTGTGTTCCATCAAAGCGATTTTGATTGATCATAAAGATGGCTTTGGTTCTATTCAATCGATAAAATTCTCGGGAATAATACAAACTTATCAACATTTATTTTCCAATGAGCTTGGAGAATTTCGAAGTCCGCCCTTTTCATTGAAATTGGATCCAACAATCGTTTCAATTTGTATACCGCCTCGACGAGTATCACTCTGTCTTCGTGGACCCATCGAAGGCGAACTACAAAAGATTTTAGATCAGAAAAATTTAAAAGTCTGTGGACTACAGTAATCTGACGGATCAGTAAGGATTTATGGAGACTAAAGTCAAACGTTAACTTAACGTTTGAAACGTCTGTCCGTTCATGCTTTTCCAATTCTGCCAACAACCCATACCTACGATGCCAAGAGGATCGATATTTGCAAAGCTGGCCCAAGCCTACTAGCAACTCACTGTTAAAGATAATTCTGCCATGGTCCAGACCATCACAACTCACAAACGGACTTTAAATGTGAAGCGCCTCCAGTTTGTATCTCAACGGCACCAGGTATTTTTCAGAACTTTATTGGAAATTTCATTCGGGTAATTTCAGGGAATTGTTTTTTTACGACGTTTTATCCTCGCTTCTTCTACCGGAAAACAACACCAAAGATTGATCCAAATCTCTCTACTTTTTGATGAAGAAGGTGTTCATCTTTGAAAAAATAAATGTGCTATTGAATGTGATGTTGTCAATTTCCTGGGATACCGAATCGACTCCAAAGGTCTTTGTCCTACAGAAAACAAGGTTAAATCAATCCGAAATTCAACTTCAAGCTTATTGGGGGCTTTGAATTTCTTCTATGCATTTGTTAAAGGGAAAGTTAAAACCACAACATCAACTTTTTCATAACAACATCAAGTAGTCGTGATCCACTGCTCAGAAAACAGTTTTGACGAGCTTAAAGCTGCTCTTAAAACCAATAATGTACTCATACCATATGATCAGAATTTGCCATTGCTGTTAGTATATGATGTTTTCCCAAACGGCATCGGGGTAGTCTTGTCACATAAGGTGGGTTATAAGGAACGTCCGTTAGCTTTCTTTTCTAGAACGCTCACAGCCACCGAACGTCTATCTACTCAAATTGATTAAAAGGTCTTGTCAATTATCGCAGAAGTAGTAAAGTTTCACGATTTTGTTTATGCGGTCATACAACGCGCATATTTCGTTTCCAAGAATGATGCGCTGGAGCGTATGCTTGCAAGGAGAGTATTCAGGCAAGAGGAGTGGCTACGCAGATGCTCTTAGTCGGTTGCCTAATAATATAACACCACGAATTAACGAAGAAGAGGATGTAATATTCGAATTCTTCGAACATCCGGTTGTCCTGGCAGAAGATATAGCAAAATCGACACAGAAAGACCCCGTTCTATCACGCGTATTTTTTTGGTACATGATAAGTTGGCCTGAGAAGGTGGACAGGCTTTTCAAACCTTTTTGGATCCGAAAAAATTAAATAGATTGAATCAATGAGTCTCCTGTGGGGTCAGCGCACAATCATTCCATCATTCTAACTATCCCCATCGCTGTGCATACAGCCCAACCAGGTGTAGTATAGTCTGAAATCGATGGTTAGGAGCTATCTGTGATGGCTTAAGTTCGATGAAGATATTGAAATAGCCATCCGTTCCTGAATACTATGCCAAGAATCTCGATGCGAGATGATCGGGCATGATCATTTGAAATTACTGAGCAAGTAATTTCAAAACACCTCAAAGACGTGAAAAAAAATTGAAAGAATATTCATTGAAACTGAGCGATGTTGAACAGTTTTTGTTAGCTAGTGAACATAATTGTTGAAAAAAAAGTAATCCCAAGCATCAAAAATCGGCCACGGCTCTCATGATAATGTTCTGTGCAGACTAGCGCACAAGAGGTATAAATGGCGTCTAGTGTAAATAAACTGTAATATATAAACTGATAAAACCGCCTGAAACAATTACAAAATATAATAAGACTATAACGGCTGTAATAAGGCGGATTGATTTCACTTGGCTTGATGGACAATAACATTCAAACTTATTAAGAATTCTAAATTTGAATCAATTCGTATATCGTTTCAAAAAATGATCTATATTATCAACGTGGAATTTGAATGCTATATGAAAGCAAGGAAAAAGATGACGCCAACGATAAGTGTTCGCTAATGTGTCGGTTTAGTAAAATATTAACTCTAATGGATAAGCATAATCTGGAAAGTATACAAGAAGTTTAATTTGGGCACAGGGCAATCCCTTGACAATAACTCTCAACTGGAATTGACGCTCACCTGCTTCTTTATTATAAACCTTTCGCCCAATTTTGCTCCAAGGTCAACTCATTTATTTTTTAGATGGAACAACCATACCCTTGTGTTATTTTATTAGTTAAGCAATTTCTTTTAAGTGGATGGTTCTGCTATGGTTTAAGAAGATCCGAACCTTCTTGCGATAGTAGCCTGTATTTATCACAGTTACTCCTATAATTTTAAAGATTTTCCGGGCATTGTGTAGGCCATATAGGATGATGAAATATTCGAGGTGTATGATATACATTAGTAATTAGCAGTTATGTTATGAGAATGACTCGCCTTGTTAGTGTCATCCCCAATAGTGAGATAATTTGCATCACAGCCCATTACTGTACTGATTTTGTATTAAAATGCAAGGTTGTACAATGAAGAAATCTTTATAATTTGAACGAAGCTTAATATTAAGATTATTCTGGAATAATCTGTCGAGTGAGTTCTATGTTTTCCCAACTATTAGTGTCCAGCTTTTTTGAGGGAAAATTCAGAGACAACCAAATTCTAACAATCGATTTCCAAGTTAGAACTTTTATATCCTTCATCTGGGTTTCTCCTGACATCTACCACCATCGTTCGGGTCACAGTATATATACTTGTACCGTCCGCTTTAACTCATAAGACATAATTGTCATAAAACGCGCTCCTTACACATATGAATTTATTGCTAAGAGCTTTATTGTCTCTCGATTTAGCCAGTAAGCAGAGCTTAGTAGTGCAAACTTAGTAATTAACATGTTCAAAATTGCACTAGTGACATGGAAAAACTATCGACGCTTTCTTACAAGTGATCACAATCGCAAACGAATGAATGCTTGAAAAATATGTTGGAAAGTTTTACTCATTCGTAAGTATAAGTACAACTATAAAGGAAACATGAATTTGATATATCGGGCCGGTTCTAGCAAATTTTCGTAAAGGAGCAGGATTGCCAACCGAAACAGTGAAGATACAAAATATTATGCCAAATATTATAACGATGCGTCTCAACTGAGACTATTTTTTAATTCCATGTCACTCAGGCTCAATTGGCCCATTGTGACATCTCTTCCCAGATGTACACTCTCAGTCCCGGAATTTGTTTGTTCTTCTAATGAAGTTCAATATATCCGGTTTCCTCAGGGTCGTCAATTGGTTCTCAAATAGGAGAGCCGAAACAGTGCAGTCTTTGGGAAGAGTTTGAAGAACAGGAGCACAAAAAGTGCTCAACAGTTTCTTCCTCCCCATCACACTGTTCGCAATATGAGGTATTTCGAATTTTCATTCAAAAACATATGACAATTCAGGGAGCAGTGCCCCGTGAGAATGTCCAGCAAGATCCTTAAAGTGCGTCTATCATAATTTAAGAAAGACTGGGATCTTTGCTGGTTTACTGATTTTAAAAAAGATTTTGGATGAACGAGAGGAGATGGGATTATTCCATCTCGTTTGGTGAAGATCTCCAAAGTAATATTCAGTTTCTTGTTTAAGAGATAATGACGTCCCTCCTAGAGCGGGCTCAGGTCCCACAAGGGCGGATGTTGCACACAATTGGGCCAATTTATCGGCCAATATATTCCAATATAATCCAATGCAATTTCTGCTTGAAAAACAGTAGTGAACCTACCAAGCGAGGAAGATAATTCAACTTCAGGATTTTGTAAGTATGTCTAACCCGGTACCAGCAACATAACGGCATACTGAACCGTCAGTAAAAATTAACATCTCGTTGTCTGACGGGTCGAATGGGCTGTTATAGTACCATATCTGGTTTCCAGTAATAATTACATGAAATAATTTCTCGAAAACGTGTTTCGTCACCATAATATCTGAAGGCATGTGGGCAGTTGGGTTCCAGCTCTTCTCCCTCCATAAATGAAAGTGCCCAGAAGAGCCAAACAGATTGTCTTTGCATTGTAGGCGAGCGGTTGTGTGCGGTGCACACCTTTTGATCCAAAGATCAAGCGGCAGCAGACCCACAGCCATCTCAAGACTGAGACCTTACTTACCATAAGTACATATTGGGGTACACTGCCTTAGGTGGCATCAAGATCAAGCCCAAGACTGCTATTTTGCACACAATCGCTTTTTATATTATCCGAAACATGTTAATTGTTGGTCAACGGTGAAAATCAAATTCAAGACTATATTCCATCCAGCCATGTTAGCTAAACTTCTCTCTCCCATCAAATGTCTTTTATTTCCTAATATGTAAAAACAAGACTGGAAGAAAAAACGGGAAAAGTACCGGATTTGAATTATGATAGGGCCAGGGCCCTATGTTGGGTACTCGATATCGAATCATCGAACGTGCAAGCTGGTATAATGGCGTATAGTATGACGTAAATATGAAAACCGCAGTAGAGTTGAGATTGCCTTTAGCCTCAAAAATGATTAAAAAGACTATATAGAAACAAAGATTATCAATTAACTTCTGAGGTAACCCAAAAATGAACATTTTGTATACAACAAACTCCTTTAATGTTTCGTGGTTCGCCCTTTACATTCTTCTGTACTTCACAACCAACTGTAACTTTAACAGAATACATCACTTTAAATTAAATATTAAAATTTGGCCGTAGGGGGGAGGGGATCTACTACGAAAAATAGTAAGGACACTGTATAGAATTGCAAAACCAATATTTTTAAAGATTGAAGTCGCTTCAAGTAAACTACGACTATAAACTATATATACACTCTCAACGAACGAGACTAAGTTGAAACAATTTTTCCCATTTATCTCGAACAACAATATTCTCGAATTTCTTTGATCTTTAATTAAATTTGATTTCGAAGTTTTCGTTTTCGTTTTTTTTTTCAAAACAGGAAAAATCAAAATAAAATCAACAACACAGAAAACAATTTTCCTCGATGTATACATATAATATATTGTTTTGTTTTATTCCACTCTAACTGTCCGTACATTTTAATTGAATTTTTCATTTGTATTTCAATTTTTATTAATTTTCTTGTTGCTTTTTTGCTTGATTTGGGAAACATTGGAAAACATTCCATCCCAAATATATACGAGTATATAAAACGATTCAGACAACATAAAACAACTTTATGAAATGGAAAATATTCATCAATTTTTATGCTCTATGCTGTATGTATTGAATCAATACACTATATGTAATGGGCATTTCAATAAATCCGTCTGTTACATAACAGTAACCGCCAATATTGATCTGTGTATATATTCTCTATGGTTGCCTGTTGAATTCCAAACCAATCGAAAATTCTATCTAAATTATTAAAAACAGTGGCGTGGTGATTTGCTCATGGTATTCCGGAGAACCGGACGCTTTAATTGCGAAAATTTCTTAATTCATGGTCTAGATGATCTCTATAGAGTATGAAGCTAATACTATACTTAATCTAATAGTGCTATCACTCACTATTCATCCCAGTGTCTGTAATAAGAGATACCGAGACCAACAAGTCAGCCCGTATCGTGTCAACAATCTGACTACATCGGTTTTGATCTCGAGCCACCTCTTTATTTGGAGTCAGCCGATACGTTTCTCTATGTAAATAATATAAACTGCCACCATCCTCATCGAATTCACCAGCAGTACTATTAAAGAAATTGATTTATACAAGCAAGTGGATGTGGTGAGTTCAGATTATGCTCAATCATTTTACTCAACCAGTCGTCGTAAAACTCTAGAATTCCTATACAAATTCGGATATTCTGACTTATTTGAAATCATACTTGGGCAACCTCCATAAATAAAAGTCGATTTTTTAACTTTCCACTCTTCTTGGTTTGTTGGTTTCTGTTTCACTCAATCGAAAGAGTTAATTATTTATTCCCTATCATTTTTGTCAACATTTGGTTATAAAACGATGCTCCATTTTCTGCAATATGTTGGATATTTGCCTAAATTCTCATAAGTGTTACTCGTTTCACTATCGTCCTTCCTAAATCTACTCGTCCTGAAAAGGAGCCAAACCTCTTCTTTACTGTATAGGTTGTTTTCTACTCACTCTTTACTTTTGTTAACATTTACGGTTACTTCTTGCAATAAAATTTCCTCGTGATCCTTTCCCAATTGATTAATTATTTATTCGAGCCTCATATCCCGCTTCTGGCCGACTGTTTGACTCATGTAACCGCTTTGTATTGTTATGTTTAACGACAAATATTGGTATACCATTTCGTTACTGCCTTTCTACAGCTGAATCAGTTGAAGTATTTGTGAACCTTCTCCATTCCCTCCTTGTTTTATATTTGGCACTCCACCAATAACCCCGATAACTAGATTCTTTGCCACCACGACACATGCCTGATTACTTCCACCATTTCATATCTCTTCAAGCATTCACCTCTTCAAGAATCCATCTTCAACCAAACATTTATTCCCGTGTTCAATAAGCCTTTATGGTTGAAATTTCTTTATTAGCGCCAGATCCAGATCTTTACCTTGTCCTTTCATGAGTTTCTTTTATGTCCTCTTTTGGCATATTGTGTATTTGCCCCACTTTGAATCGACAAATTTTCCCGAGTGAGTTGACAACTTCGAACGATAATCCAATATAAGTCTCCGTATGATTGGCTTATCTCTGTTCCATTAGAGTAGTACCTCAAAGTTACCAAAATTAACGTCCCATGTCCAAATCTAAGACGAATTTATTTTTCCTCATTAACTTTGTAGCTATAGGATGATCGCATTCACAATATCCGCGACCAGTACGTCATCTTTTTCTCTTTATACCTGCTTTCATTAGTTGAATTTGACTCCTTCTTATATCTTCTTATACAATATCTACATATGGTTGCCGAATCCAATATTATGATACTGGATATACCATCTACGTCACCTTTAATCGTCAAACTGTCTTCATGACTGGCCAGTTCTTTGGCACTTTTGATTTTGCCTAGTCTTCCTTCTCGGTTGCTTCTTTCTTTTCTTATAGTGGTATCCGGAACATAGAATATAATCCCAACATCTGATCTTTCTGGTTTGGTGTTACTTAATGGTTTATGATTTCCTGTTTGTTCCAATTTCACACCACGTACCTTGACTGCTAAGTGATGTTTGCAATTTCCCTTGTTAGTGCACATGTGTAAATTAATCATTAATATGTTTACATTTTAGGCAATTTTTCGATGAAGTGCACATTGTTGGTGGTTAACCGAACGAATTAATTTACATAAAATCGCTTATTATGTCCGATAAATGTTAATTTTTAGGTGAACAGCGAGAATCAAATTCAAAACCACGGTTCGAGGAGGAAGTCTCTTAACCGTTAAGCTACAACCTTCCAAATTTATGACCCATGAACCAATTAATCACAGTCAGTCCTGTCGCAGTATTGGTCACAATCCGCTTACCCAATATATTTAAATATAATCCAGTCCACTGTCTTCAGTTTCAAACTCTGTGTTCGTCAAATCACGGTTTGTCAGTATACTAAGTGTATAAAGTCACGTAAAGTGAATTGGCTCACCATAAATTATAACTTATGCCTCTCCTGGCAACTTTGAGTTTTAAGGTTGTTCTTCCTATAATGTGTATCTTACCATCTGGATCATTGATTCAGTTTTTATTTGCTTTTCAACAAGTTTCTTAATGTTACCATATATACGTTGACTTTGATAAGATGACACCATTTGTTTTTTCCACTGACGTTTCATTACCTCTTTTGCTCAAATATATGTATATTTCAAATATTTCGATTTTTGCACTCGAACAGGGGGTTATTGATTTGCTCATTCATACCACAGATTGTTATCAGATAGTGAAAATCGTTTTTAAATTCTGCTCCTATCAGGATTCAAACCCGGCCAGTCATGCTCCAATTTTTGCAGGGATTCAATCCGGCTAGTTTACGCTCATCAAAGAAGAGCTTTTTTAGTTGTGTTCGGTTAACCAAATCAATCAAACCTTTCTGGCAAATATTTAAAAGCTTACAAAAATTAAATACGGTTCTGAACGGAGATTTCATTTTTATAAAAGTTTTTATCAAAGATCCTGGTTTAGATTTAACAGCTTTAAAATAATTTTTTAACAATTCTGGGTTGGGTGGGCCATAAATGATTTTAAAAAATGAAAAGACTAACATCGAATGTTGAAAAAGCTTGTGTACATTTAAGATAACGCCGTACAATCTAATCAGATTTATTTATTGATGAGCTTATTCCCCCCAGGAATCGCAATCAGATGACTAAAATCCGGTTACTCAAGCTGCGTTTCTTGCAAGGATTCAATACTGGTAGCTCACGTTCCTCAAGAAGGAGCTTTTTGAAATTTTGGCCTAACCAAATCAATTAATCTCTCTGGTGCAATATTTTAAAGCTTAAAAATTAAATACGATTCTCAACAAAACTTTTGTTTTTATAAAATACATACAAAAACAAAAGCTCATATTTCAGTTTAAAAGCTATTTATAATTTTATCGCAATTATATGTTAGTTACAATCGATCGACGGAAAAAAGCTTGTATCGATGGTAAAAAAATTGTTTTCAACCTGTCCCTATCAGGAGTCAAATTCGGTAAAACTCCAATTCCTGCAAAGATTCAATACGTAACCCACGCTCCTTAAAAATAAACTTTTCAGTTACTGGCCAAACCAAATCAATCTATCTTTCTACTGAAATATTTATAAGCTTAAAAAATTGAATACGGTTCTCAACAAAGCTTTTGTTCTAGTAAAAATACACATATATACGTAAGCTCATGTTTACTTTTTAAAAGCTTTTAAATATTTTATTACAATTATGTGTTGATTAGGCCAACATTGATTTGAAAAAATTAAAAACTCTGATCAGACGATGAAAAAAGCTTGTTTACATATAAGATTACGCCGTACATTCTATAATTAGATTTGTATTTCCAAAATACCTTGTGAATACATTTAATGATTATACCGGACATAAATATGTACTCTTATTAGTATTACAATGTTAACACAAAATTATTTCGATTCATTCATAGATATATGTACACATCTATGCCATAAAATACGTGTATATTTTCTAAAACACAATGAAATTGAAAATTATTTTCCTCGTCATTATATTCTATAACTCTTCTCGTTCGTGAATAATAATATAAAAAAAAACTCCCAACATATCATGATGTGTTCGTATATATAAATACGATTTCATCAATGGTACCTATAACCATAAAACTACATATTTTGTAACATTAAAATATGAATAAAAGCTTTCAACAACAACAACAACGGCAACATCAGTATTATGCCATGTTTGCGGATGGAATTTTTTTTTATATACCGTCTCTATTATATGTGTTTTCTATTCAAATGAAAATGGCACCGGGTTGTGTTTTCCCAACTATATATAACCAAAAAAAAAATAAGAGATGATTTGTTATTTATGGCATTGTTGTTTGTGATGGTGATTGTGGTGTAACATTTTCATCTTTTCACTAATTTAATATTATATAGACGTTTCATGTCTCATTAAAACAAAATGAAGAGTCGAGCTTTATTCTCGACAATGTAAATAAAATATTAGATAAAGGGTTTTCCACTAAGAGGTTTCGTTAAATAAGCAGAATTGTCGCATTTGGGGCTCATAGAATCAGATAATGATTGTTGAAAAGCCTCTCCATCCTCAACGTTTGTCACTGTTTGATGCGGTTTTAGGGCCGGCGGTGTGATTGGACCCTTACTTTTCGAAAATTATGTTATGGTGCAACTGTTACGGTGAATATAGATTGCGCTATACCGAACTAACGAAACGGTCGCAATTTTGCAAGAAAAGGCTCGTAGTTGTTTTATTTCTCGAAGAGATGATCAAACTTGGCCATCGAGATCTTATCATTTAACACCTTTAGAAATTTTTTCGGGCCACTCAAAAGAAAAGTTCTATTCCAATGCTCCACAATCGATTCAAGGCCTTAAAGATAAAATTTATAAAGTTATCGAAGACATACAGCCGCAAATGAGCTAATTGGTCATGGAAAATTTCATGAAAAAGATATGGTGCTGCAAGCGTGTCCGTGCCAGCAATTTGACTGATATCGATTTCAATTGTTAATGGCGTACCGTCCCTTTAAGAATGAAATTGATTTCTCTAAAAAAATACTCGTTTTTGTAAATATCAAAATAAAAGCTCTTATTAGAATACCCTTCATAATACATTTTGTGTGCTTTATTTGTGAAAGCTTCCTATATGATGCATTGTATTATTTAGTATTTTAATTATTAAAAAGATTTTAATTTTAAAACTTAACAAACATGGCTTCAGTCTTATCTTTCGAATGGAAAAGTTTTTATCTTTCCAAAAAGTCAATATAATCTTAAATAAAATTTATTGTAAATACTTTTTTTAATTACTTTGAATAGAAATAAATTATTTGTTTCGATTTATCTTTGTATATTATTTAGATAGATAAAAAGTCAATAAATGAAACTATTTTCTAATCTATGTACGTTATCGGTGTACAGTAGAAGTATATAGATTTTATTTACGAATGGAAACTTTAACCATAACTTTCGAAAATATTTAATTATTTTGGTGTTGGTAAATAATTAAGTCAGAACGATAAAATGATATAACTTAAAATCTTTAAGAAACTAAATTAGAAATTATAATTACTTTAGTTTTCGATTAAATGTTTCATTGTTTATATACGAACTCGAAATTATTTTTAATTTATTTGATTTAATTCGAAAAATCTATATAAAAGAAGGTGAGAAAGTATAGTACCCCCAAATAATAGCTTTATAGAATTCGATTGCTTAAAAGTGGTTAAAGCTGCGGCAGTTGGAGTGGGAGGTACCGGGTTCGAATCCCGATAGGGGCAGGATGGCAAAAGGGATTTTCACTACTTGATTATAATCGGTGGTTTGATTGAACACAACTATGAGCTGCTGTTGGAGTGCAGAATCCATGAGCTTACCCATCTTCTATGCCAGTTCTATAGGCTGGCATGGAGCTTTGCAATGTGCAGATGGTTAGGTAAATCGGTCTTATAGCCGTACGTTCTCGATTTGGCTGCAAAGTGTAAGGTAAGGACGTAAATAAACAAACTGCGCAAGTGTTGGGAAGTGTGCCTAGAGCTCCATTAATTATGCTTACCAGAAATAGAAGGTGTACTCTCATCACGCTCTGCTTACAAATCCGGAACAAATAAACAAATTCTTAAATTCAAAATGTTGAATTTGATTTGATTGAAGTAGTGAACCATAAAACTTAAACGGGAATTTTAAAGTTTATACCGTAAAACTTTAAAGCTTATAACAAAAAATATTAAGAAGAATATATTTAAAAAATATTAAGCTTTGATATAAGCTTTAATAATAATTTAAATATTATATTATTCTAAAAGCTTAATCGTATAATTATTTGTATGTATAGGAGTCTGTTATTTGAGTCCAAAGTACATTTCAGAAGCTTACCTTAATCGATCAAAGATTGAAAAAGCTCTTTATCGAGTTTAATTAAGTTACAAATTGATTATATATATAACGCATTAACTATAGTTAATGCGTTAAATATCGATCAGTCATTGAAAGCCCCTCCACCTTTTCAATTTGTATGAGTTATGAACTTTTTGAGTAAGCTCTTGTTCACAGTAACATTCAGAGCTTGTTACGTGAACGTTAGACGATGCAGTCGCTCACGCATACAGAAATTATCCCACGATCTCTACCTGCAGCTTTGCCACGGGTAAAGCTCGGTCTGGGGAAGTTCGTTGTGGTGGAGCCTCGCTGGGACCTAAGATGCTGCAGAAAAAAACAGAAGAAAACCACGTAGCCTCCTTACCCAACACACACACATCACCTCAGGATCATCCTCCGGACCAAAAAAAATACTCCTTCTTTTGAGCTATAAGAACCATTTTTAATTCGATACTAACCACAACAAAAATATGAAATATAACATAAAATTGGTGTAAAGAAAAAAATAACTATATGATATCATTATGCGGGGTCATCTATACATGCTTATATGAACTAAATATAACTTAATTTAATTAATTGAATTATTGACACATGAGTACTTGGAGCTCCATTTACCACGTTCACCTAAAACGAGAAAAAGAAAAAAAAATCAAAATCAAAAAAAATTATGATGACTCTAACCGGAAATATAACACATGTGTAAAAACACCGGTACCATAAATGTACCCGCAAATACCATCAATGTAACAGTTACTAAATTAACAACAAGAAAAAAATAATTATTGGTTTTTATATATACTCTTATAATATTGTATAAAGTTTTTCATTAAAGTCGTGTCGCTTCGTCTGCTGCCCAGGGTTGTGCCCAGAGTTGCACTAGCTACGTTATTCCCCTTGTGGATAGGACAGTACTTATCACAAATAAATTAAGCCTGGTGTAAGGTACTTTCACGTTCACGCCACTCTATTCCCGCTGAGCCGTTGTATCACGAAGCAAATCAACTACAACGTTTTGGTGTTGGGATTTTACCACTTAACCTGGACCCATGCGGTCATCGTGGATGCCAATTGGCATATATTTTATTTTGGTGACAAAGTTTTTTATTTTGGTGTTATTTGTTGTGTTGTTTCAATGTCCCAGCGCTATTCGCACACTTATATTTTTACCAGGGAGTGAAACAATAAACACTTTGTTGGAGTTCTTGTGCCCCAATATTTATTTTGTTTTGTTTTGTTTTAATCTTCGTTTCTTTCTTTTTTGTCAATTTTTCTTCACTGTGGTGCGATCACCTTCGTATTCACCTCTCTTCTCCATCTTTTATTTCTTATTTATCGATTTTCGTTTTCGATCATTGATAGCAGCGCGCAGTTATCCAAAATCGTTTCACATCCGAACTAACAATCATTCTTACTGTCGGTGGGTTTTCACAATACAATTATTTTTGTCAATTTTCTTTGTCCATCGAGCGACCGCAACAAGCTTTGAAAACTATTGGATAGCTAATATTTAGTCTGTTGCCATGATGTATGGGTATTGGTCCTATCCTCAACAATTTTAGTGCACCAAAATATAAAATGCGTTTTTTTTATTCTATTTCTTTTGATCAATGAATATCTCGTGAACGGATAACCTCGCTCAGTGTTAGATATTTTACATGGCGAAGGATGCTGAAATTAGATCTGAAATGATTTTATTTAAGCTCAAAAATGTCAGAAGATCAACATCCTCCACATTGTCACTTACAACAAATATTCCTCATTTAATCGATATTTCCACAAAGCATTTATTCCATTGTTCATGTTTCAGGCTGAAATCTCGATTGTTTATGGCATTCGTATACACCTTGTTTGAGTACCTTATAGAAAAGGGCTCTCAAAGAAGAAGTGCATAACTCTCCGTTTTATTAAAACGAAACTTCTCCACAGATTCATCTGAATCATTCGAAGTACAACTCATACATCCTTCACACTTTCCAAATCCTTCAATATTGACTGTTTGGCTAGTAAACATGTCCCTTCATTTCCATTAGATAGTTTACATGGTTTTTTCATGTCATGTTGGCAGATAATAATACTTTAAAAAATCATATCTACATACAGATTGCCATGTCTTCCACCTCTACATTTAATCAACCATTTAAATTCTACGGTTAGTTATATCTGTCGATTTGTACACCACCCTTCCTTGATGCCTGATACGACCATTTAAATTCAAAACTCATTTCCTTGTTATCATTTTCACGACCAAACACCTGTTTCAAACCACATTTATGAATTAATCGCAGCCAAGACCACTCTGGCACACACATAAAAACTTAGAACTTCTATTTTTGAGCATTTTGGGTCATTGCAAAACAATGTAGTTTTCAGTATTCATATGCATATATATATATATATATATATATATATATATATATATATATATATATATATATATATATATATATATATATATATATATATATATATATATATATATAAGTATATATATAAATATATTTATTTATATATATATATATATATATATATATATATATATATATATATATATATATATATATATATATATATATATATATATATATATATATATATATATATATATATATATATATATATATATATATATATATATATATATATATATATATTATATATATATATATATATATATATATATATATATATATATATATATATATATATATATATATATATATATATATACCTAATCCTCTTTTTACACGGTAGAAACGTTCGTGTAAAAAAAGACAAAGGATATACGGTGAAATAATCGATACGCTCCAACACTTGTTTTTGGTTTCAAATTAAACTAAACGCATATATTTTGTTATTGCAAAATTAAATAATATGTTTTTAGTATTAAAATATAAATAACATTCACCAATTTTAACCGTAAATTCTGAAATAAATCGTTGAAAAAATATTTTGGCAAGATCTTTGAATAATTCCAGTGTCGAGCCATACAAAATTTCAAATCAGCGTAACATTTTGTTTCCACGTTCATCAGCGAGTTCATTTGATAAAGAATGAGTTTCCAATTTATTTGCAATGTAGATGCCTTCAAGAATTAAAGTAAATGTTAATTCAGGTGGATCCTCCTCACCGCTACTAACTTCTGAGTAAGCCTCTTCAAGAGCTATCTCTAGCAGCTCTGCCTCATTAAGCGCTCTGTCTTCAATCAATTCGGTTATATCATCAACACCAAAACTATCAAAAGGGTCCGCCAATCGTTTGAGCTAACGTTATTTGTTCTGAATTGACATCATAAATGGAAGCTTCAAGCTGAGAAATGTTATCTGTCGCACATTCTGGCCAAAGAGCCTTCCAATAGAAATTTAAGGCCGATAACTTTATTTCAGATTATGCCAAATAGGAAAGGTTTACACAATCCAAAAAAGAAAATTGCTTCCAGGCGTCAATTATACCGTCATGTAAGTGTCATTATCGATTTTGTTCAATGTGAATTGAAAAAATCAAAGTAGCGATGATACCTTGATCCAACGGTTGGATAAGTGACGTTTGTTCCTATCTTAAGTATCGCCTTACATCATGAATAAAACAATTGTGCAACCAATTAGTAAAAATAGCTGAAGTGACGCTGTCTTATTCGCCATTCCGTGGACTGGTAAAGTATTTAATTTAATACCCTTCATTGCACTTGGGAAGAGCGACTTATTTTTCCCCAATGCGGTCTTCACGTTTCTGTGTTCTAGCGATATAGGTTCTACTTGGCAGATGTTTCCAAAACAACCCCGTTTCGTCGGCATTTGGATACTTGTAGCTTCCGTATAACCAAAGACCTTCCATTTTCACGTTGTACAAGGCATGCCTTTTTAAAAAATAATGTAACCATCTACCGGAATCCGGTTTTAGTGTAATCCTCGATTAAAGTTATTAACGCTTTCTCTATTTGTTCCAATGTCACATTTCTTGAATACGAAGACGTCTTAGAGTTAAGTTTAGAACCTTATTTTCGACGAAAGAACTACACAGAATGAAATACAAAGCAGACAAAACAACGAACTATTAAACGTCGAATGGGATTCCCACTAACAATACCAAACACTGCAAAAATAAATGCATAAACGGAAAAAAAAATGTTTTGCCGTGTAAAAAAAATTTCCCACCGTGTAAAAAAGGTGTACTTTGTTTTTTCATTTCGTGTTATTTCGAAATCGTTTATTAAAAAAACACCGTGTAGAAACAGGATTGGGTAAATATATATATATATATATATATATATATATATATATATATATATATATATATATATATATATATATATATATATATATATATATATATTATATATATATATATATATATATATATATATATATATATATATATATATATATATATATATATATATATATAGAGAGAGAGAGAGAGAGAGAGACATATAGATCAGTCGCACATAGTTTGAATAGTATTTTTATTATGTTTGGAAATTTATAAAGATATATCTGGTTCGAAATCATATATCTATCACGATATATACAGTTTTAAATAGTTTAACCCTTAACATCAGCAGACAATGTATACTTCGCCGATCAACATGAACTTGTATGAGGCTCAACGCAACGTCCTTTATAAATAGTGATCTTTCTTTATAATGTAGTGGATTTACGGTGAACAAAAATACTATTCTTGCATTTATCCCTGATATATTGAGTAGGCTGAAAAATGCGACCAAAGGCCATCTACGAGCGTTCACCCCTCCTTTTGTTTTTTTGTAGAAACCTTTTATTTCGGGGAAATTTTACTACCACTGTTTATATTCCCGGTAGTAAATTCTGGTGGCAATACTCATTTATTTTTTCTTATGGTACCAACCAAATTCATTTTTTTATTTAGCAAATCTTCAGCCAATGAAAATGTAGTCAACCAATGTAGTCCAATATTTCGTCCAGCCTCTTCTAGGTGGTGTGTTATTCTGTTTAATATTTGTTCCGGTTTGTTACACAGATTAAATAGCCCAACTGGTTGTTGACCACAATATACCTCTAGTTTTAATGTGTAGAATGTGGTGGAATCTACTGCCGAAAATATTTTTATTCCATATTTTACTGGTTTATTTGGAATATACTGTCTAAATCTGCAGCGCCCTCTGAAACTTTCTAATTTCTCGTCAACTGTAACGTGATATCCGATGTTACAGTTATCAACACAATTAGTGTTAAATTTTTTAACGATTTTCCGAATTGCTGCTAATTTGTCGAATTGCTGTCGATCTTAACGTGTTTAAATATTATCGAACCGGATACATCTTATCAGAAATTGAAATCAGCTATAACTCATAGTAGCTGGAAATAATTCAAATCCAGTACCGTCCTTAGCCCATAAATCACGAACATAAACGTGGGACGTTTTATGCAAACCACATAAATATAACACACCAAATAAATAATTCATTTCAATCGCGTCTGTGAGCTGGGAGTTTTCGAATCCTTGTTAGTATATTCCACGATCTAGTTCTTGTTCTGTGTCCGATTCATGGTTACTTTTTATTTCTAGATAATCGACGTTTTCGCCTTCTCCACCGATTAATTCTTCCTCGATGTCTATTTCCGCTTGAAGCGCATGTAACCGTTCTTGTTCCCTTTCTTTTTAAAAAATATAACGCTTATATTAACCACAATAAATCTTTTCCTCTTGAGTTTATACAGTTTTTGCATACCTAAAATCATTAAAAATTCTTCACACAATAACACTAACGTAGGTTTAATGCACCCAAAATTTTATATCGTAAATACTAACCTAGATGTAATCAACCCAACCACTTTTTATATTCCACGATGTAAGCACTTTGAATGACCGAACAATCGGAAATCAAATAACTTATAATAACTATAAGGGAAATTATGTGCCAACATGATATAATTCCGGAGAAGAGTAAAAGATGGCACTAGTAGTAGTTGAACGAAATGTTTACATTTTTTAACTACAGTTTTTTGTATTCAACGAATTATTAACGAAACTAAAATTTAAAAAAAAAATTATTTTATAATCGAAATTGGAAATTTTTGAAGTAAATGGGCTTATATTTATAAATAATAATAAATAAATAAACAAAATTTGTTTTTTTTAATTATGTCATTTCATTAAAAGTTACTTCGCGTGCCATCTATTGGTATGCCATCTAGAAATCTTCTCCGAAACTTATATTTAACGAAATCATGCTGCCGTTGGCATTTATTGACACAATTTCCTTTATTATATTATAAGTTATTTGACTGAAATATATATTAAATTGCGGGGAAATACATAAACATAAAATACAAATAGGATTGAAGTTAGTAAAAATTCATTCACATTTCATTTTTTCGACGTCAAATCTAATTGGGTGGATTACACCCATAGGATAGTAATGCAGGGTTAAGAGTTTAGTTTTGTTCAGACAGTCGGACCAAAATAAATCCTCCTGATGTTTTATACAAAAACAGGTATCCAAACGAATATGTTTGTTATGGTTTAGTTCATTTCGCAAAGTACTCGAAACAACATCGTACTCGAAAACATCTTCGACTTAAATCTTACATCTTAATTAAATTGTTTCAAATTTCTTCCAAGAAGCAATAATTTAACGATTTGTACATAAAATCTTTTTAACACATAATTTCAACATTAATCGTATAAATAACCTCAAACCATTCATATTATATTATAAACAAGTAAAGTATTAAAATTAATTATTTAATTACAGATATCAAATTCTTCAAATTTGGATCTTTGTGATTACACATTTTGGTGTAAACATTTTGTTTTCATTTGTTTCCAAGAAAATTCTCGGTAATTGAATTAAAAATCTATATGTATTTGATGTTTTAATTTTAAATACTCGTAATTTAAACAATTTTATCGTAAAACAACATCGGATTGAATTGGATGCTGTAATTGAATTTCCTGTTTAAAGCGGTTCACAACAAACCAGATCCCAACAAACAAATAAAATATTTTAAAGAGGCGATACTAAGGTAAGTATATCTGTAAATTGTAACACCCCTATGTTGATTCATTACATAATGCTTTTCGCCCACAAACAGCATTTTTAGTCCATCTATAGTTTAATTCAACCACACACAACAGTATACACATAGGTAACTCTATCGTACTGCATTGTAATGGCATTGATAAACTTTCTTAAATAAATTGACCCAATTTATTTTTTAAGCTTAAAAATTAAAGATTTTATCTCGATACATAGACAATGTATATACAATCTCGAAGCTTTTTATAGCAATCGATTAGCTACCCCGCACATAACATATATACAACTGTAACAGAAAATTGAATCTTAATTTAAACAATCGGCCTTATCCAAACTGTATATCGTATATAGGTATACGGTTAAGTCAAATTTAGAAAAATCCAATGTGTCAACCTAACTCATTTATATTTTGACTTTTTTTTTACCCGGAGCTTTTCTACTTCCGATTTTCAATTTTTTTTTTGTTAGGTTGACCGTAAATAAATTATTTTTGAGTGAAATTTTACATCTCTAAATTGTTAGTTTTTATCTTTACGATTTATTTAAAGAACCGAAGAGGAGGTATATATATCGGGGTTAAAGGACCAATTTATGTAAAGCTGACATTTGTATCAAATTCCGTAACGCACAAAAATTTCACTTATCAAATAATAAATTATCTGGTCGCGTAACAGGTTGCAATTATCATTTTCACTTAACCAACATTTCAATTGCCGAAATGATATACAATTAAAGCTCACACCATATACATATAAACTTTTCGTATAATTCAATTTTTAAGGACCAAAATTTTCTAAAACTTTTCTAATAATTTACTGTTTTGCCACTCGAACAAAACCGACTCGAAAGCACATAAAAGTTTTTTTTTTATTTTATGTTATCGTAACGAATCATTATGCTGTGTTCATTGTATCATTGTGTTGGGTATATATAAATATATGCTGGACCATTCTACAGAATTATTATGATTTATGTAGGGGGAGGAGAGAGGTGGGGCATTTTAAACAAAAGACAATCTAAATGTTTTATTGGGAAATTTTAAAGATCTATAATATTCATACGGAAAAGTTTATTGATGCCGATGTCCCTCATTTAACATATAGGGTGTTGTAGGCACCATAAAGAAAGAGTTATTTCTCTCTTTTTACTAAACATATGAAAGTTACAATAAACCCAATAAAGAGTTTCGCAATGGAAAATGTTAAAGACAAGTCTAAAATTTTAAACGAACAATAAAAATTATTAGAAAGAAGTAAACCCAACTAGGGCTTAAAATATCAAGTGAACTCCAAGTGAAAAATGAAGGACAAAATTGTACTCAATTTGAGTTTAAAGAGCATATAACCAGCCAGCGGAATTAAATTAAAGCCTCCGACATTCGACGGAACAACGTCGTTCAACATTTTCAAATTACAGTTTGAAACGGCAGCAGTAAAAAATAATTGGTGAAAGAAAGACCAAGTCGCAGCTCTCATAGTGGCGTTAAAAGGCGGTGCGCCAGATATGTTGCAGATCAATCCAGGATCCGGTTAAAGTACAACCCAAAGATACGGAGTTCCAGCTCATAGTATGGCGGCACTCTCCTGAGCTACCCATCGAACATTTTCGGCTAAATACAGTTACCTATGGAACTTCAGCAGCACCATTCCTAGCAATTAGATCTCTGATTCAACTGGCGAATGATCTTTTGTCGGGAGCCCTAGATGTCAATGATGCCATCAACCTAAAACGGGACTTAGTCAATGTATTAAATTCAGGCGGCTTTCCTTTGAGGTAATGGATATCCAACATACCCGAGCTGTGTGACACTGCAGATCCAATCACATTCAACCAGTATGATCCAGGAGTAAAGGTTCTGGGATTGGCATGGGATCCCGGGATGGACACATATAAATTTAAAATTGATTCAAATATGAAATCAAAATATTCCAAACGAAGTTTACTGTCAGAATCATCGAAGGTGTTTGATCCTATGGGTTGGCTTGCTCTATCAATAATAATGATCAAAATCTTATTCCAAAAATTATGGCTTCTTAAATTGGACTGGGACAGCGAGTTACCAAAAAATATAGAAGAACAATGGATGCACCTATGAGATAACCTTAAACATTTAAAAAAAATTAACATTCCAAGATTTATTCCATGTAACACAGAATGCATTCAACTTCATGGGTTTTGTGATGCCAGTGAATCAGCGTATACAGGTGTTGTCTACTGTCGGTTCCTAGATAAATATGGGAAAGTGGGAAAATATGGAAAAGTGGCCCCATTAAAGCAAATCACCTTACCGAGACTAGAGCTGTGTGCAGCTGTACTAGTAACCAGACTTATGATTAAAGTCAAAAGGGAGTTTCAACCAAATATAAAATTTCCTCCTGGTGAAAAATTAAACGTGTGTTAGGATTCTGTATACGGTTTTTCAACAACACCCGCGAGAAACAAAGACAAACCGAACATATGGAACTTTCACAGTCAACGAATTACAAGCTGGTGAAAAAGTCTGTTTACTATGGTGTCAACAGAAGTCCTATGGAGAAGAAATTGCTAATTTAAAAAAAGTCAATCGGTGGAAAATTAAGTTCACTCGTTCCATTCATTGATGGGCAAGGCATTCTCAGAGTCGGTGGAAGATTGCAGAATACCACATGTACGTATGACACAAAACATCCTATCATTTTGCCAAAGTCCCATATCCTCAGTAAAATGATAGCTATACTTATTACCACTTAAAATACCTTCATCCTTATTATCCTCCCTTCTAAAACAAAAATTTTGGATCGTGAATGGCAGAAGCATGATACGAGAAATAACGCACAAATGTCAAGTATGCGTTCGTCAACGAGCAATTACCAGCAAACAATTAATGGGCACGCTACCTACTTCAATGGTAATAGTGGGCAGGCCATTTAATCGAGTTGGTGTAGACTACTACGGACCTATATCAATAGCTACAAAAAAGGGAAGATGTGCAAAATGCATAAAAGCATACATTTCCGTATTCGTATGCATGACGATGCATTTAGAAGTTGTATCAGATATGACTTCGGATACCTTTTTGGCAGCACTAAAACATTTATTGCTCGAAGAGGACTACCAGCCGATGTTAATTCTGATAATGGCACAAATTTCATAGGAGCTGACCGAAAAATAAACCAATTTTCTTCTGATATTGGAAAAATTAATAATACAAGTATCATTTCAGACTTTCTCCATGAGAATGGTACAATTTGGAGGTTTATTCTTCCAGCCAGTCTAAATTTTGCCGGAATATGGGACACAGCAGTGAAATCGGTTAAGGCACATCTGATATGAGTGACAGGCAATTCAAATTTAAACTTCTAGGAGATGACTACACTAACATGCCAAATTGAAGCCATTTTAAACTCACGCTCATTGTGCCAAAACAAGTCAGATGATCCAAGCAACGTTGACATATTTACTTCAGGCCATTTCCTGATAATGGCCCCTGTGACTTCACTACCAGAACCCAACTTAGAATCGGTATCTACCAATAGACTTATACGATGGGAGCAAGTTAATAAAAGGATGAACAGTTTTTAGCGGCAGTATTCACAATACTACTTACATACTCTCCAACAAAGGAATAAATGGCAAACACCACAACCCAATCTAAAACATGACGACATTGTTTTGGTAAAAGATGATCGGTTACCTCCATGTGAGACGATGGACTTGTGAGGGTAGTAACATTGAGAACAGCAAACTCAACCTATAAAAGGTCAGTCAGCAAGATCGTCCAATTACCGATAAATTGAACACTTCAGGGTTCAATGGGGGGAGGGGGGAGGAGAGAATGTTACAGTTTCCTGAAAATTATCAAATTATTAAATTATCAATCTAGTGTAACATAATTTAATTAGAGTTTTCTCAACCCTGATTTTTCGTCATTCGTTGTACAGCTGTCATCTCACGACTGATAGTCAAACTAACCCAGTGTTTGAGATGAATTATTGTGCTATAATTGAAGCGGGGTCTATAATAGAATTATGCTAGCCTGGGAATGAAAATATGGTATGGATCATAAGCGGGAACTATACAGGATGGAGCTAGGTCGTTATCAAAGAATCGGAGAAACACTTCAAGAGTTTGCAGCAGACATCGAGCGATTGGTGCATCTAACACACTTTAATATGGCTCCCGAAACGCGCGGTTGTGTAAGCACCGAAAACAACATTTGCGGAGTCCATCGTTTGTGCTTTAACGATCGAGACTGTTAACTAGATGATAATACCAAAGGTAAAAATACGACGAGTCGGACTTAAACCAGGAAATTATTACTTCATCAAATTACAACAAACCAGGAAATGTTTGGCTACCAATAAAGTTTCGGTTTAGAAAAGGTAGAATTAGATGTTGGATATGTGACAAATCTGGTCATATTTCAAACTATTGTTGGGAAATAAAACGTAAGCGGTCAATGATACCATCATCATGGTATTGGAGGAAAAGGGAAGATTACAAGGGATCAAAAGAAAAGGCAGTCTGATATATTGCAAACAATAAATGAGAAGTTCGATAAAGAAAGAAACCTAACTTCTTCAACAAAATCCGGCATGACAGCCATCCCCGTTCCACAGTTGACAAGAGGTGGTGAAGGCTCAACATTAGATGGAGAAATCAACGGAAGAGCCTGTATGATAACCCTAGACTAATGTCCTGATCCTACTCGTGAACCTGATGATGCAAAGTAACAGGGAATGATTTGTGTTGTCTAATCTGGACTAGATCTTTTGGCAACACAGATTAATCAACCGGATTATTGGACACCGGATTTGAAGTAAAAAACATTAATAATCTTTTTTGCAGGAGCCACTAACTATTCAATTCGTCCGCTTATTTGAAGTTACTGTCTGATAGATCGAATGTGTCACAAAATATATATTGATTTGCATGTTGAAGCGTCATCATTCTCCTTCTAAAAATCAGAACGTGTCATTTCCGTGAAGTGTAAACAACATATTTTTTGTTCTCTAATCATGTCAACATTTGTGTCATCTAAACACAATTTGCGGAAAGCTCTGCTAGTTTATTTTAATTTTAATCGTGATAAGGGACGAAAATAGAAGGCAAGCAAAGAAAATTGTGACATAAACTCGGGCATGCATTTTCTATAACGGTCAAATCGTGAGCCAACTATAAGTTACTTCATTTTTACGAAACCACGAAAAAAGCCACAAACTCAAAAGCTCAGAAAATCCGATCATGAATTAACCTTAATTGCCAAACCGTGAGCCAACTATGAGCTACACGGAAACTATAACTGAAGAAGGTTATCAACAACAATTTATGCAATTAATCCGAGCATTGGAGCTCAAAACCCATCGATATGCCAAAACACATCAGTAAGTGATGTTTCTGTACAACAACGCTCGACCACACTGTAAACATTTTTAACCCATCCCGTCGTATTCATCAGGAATTTCTTCTTCCAACATCCAATTATTCCAACTGATGGAAACATGGTCTGACTTGCACCACTTAACTGCTTACAAAGGTTGGATAGTTTCTAAAACCACATCAATGTTTTCGATACGGAATCCGTATGCAGTTTGAAAGATTAATCTGAAAAAAGCTTCAAAGTTGGAAGTTTGTGAAATCTAACTTGTACCTCAAAAAAAAATAATTTAAAGAATTAGGTGAAAGTCAAATGTTGATATAAGATACGTTGCATAACTTGTTACTGGTTTTATAAAAACCGATACTACGAAAGAATCTTGATGTACATAATATTTATTTATTTTCCTTCGTCGTACTGAATCGACTGGCCCATTGTAATTTCGCCTCCCAGGCGTATAGTCAGCCCCAAACTCAAAAATCTTTGTTCTTCGAGTGGAACCCAATATACCATGTCTGGTTTTCTCAAGGTCGTCAGTTGATCAGCTGACCACAGCAATCTCAAGACCTAAAGTGGGTTGGTGTGCATATAGCTCTCATTGGAAGCGATATAAAGGTTTCTTTCCAGTTCCTGAAATGATGGGTCAGATAACTAAAACGTGCAGCCACTCCACGCATCTTGTATTCAAGACTTATGATTAAACCTCAAGTTACAAGCTTTATCTCATTTACCAGATCCCCAGTTTCTTAACTTCGAAAGAGAATGGGATGGTATAAGCCCATTTTGTAAGACTAAAATTTTGTAGAGTCGTGCATGAAAAGATTTTTTTTCTAGGGTTGACTGATAGCTCCTGATCCACCAGGCTACAACTATAGTGTAATCGCTATTTTCATGTGATCACATAGCACATCCGGATATTTACCTACCGGTATTATGGCATTATCCTGTGGAAGTAAAAACCATTCTCGTTTAGTTGGACTAGGAATGACCGCACAAGACCACAATAGTGGAGACAACCAACCACGCAGTGATAAAGCGTTGCTTAACTGTTTTTGTTTGAAGGATAGTGCATTTTTTTACGGTTCATACTGTTTCCGGCATTTAAAAATTGGACCATGTTATTGCATCAAGATTCCTTAGATATTCCAGCCTAACAAAGCCACCACTATAAACAGAATATAACCAGCAATAATTGATGCTTGTACCAACAAAAATGCTCCAAACTTATTTGTATACCTAAATAAATGCAGCCTTTAAATTTAACAACTACGCCTACACCATCTTAGGATATATATGTTGTAGGACTATAACAATCGCGTGGGTGCTCTACTTATTTGTAATCGATAGGATACACAAACTCAAGAGTAAAAACGTAATAATAGCTTCATCAAAAACAACAAAACCATATCACTAACTCCAAACACGCTCGTATAATTTACCTATTCTAATTATGTTCATATACATACCTGTACATATATATTATATCAAGTTCAACTATTTCACATGAGTTTGATTAGTTGGTTTGATCAGCCAACCGAATAAAATATCAAATTAAATGTTCTGTTCTTACGCACATGTATATAAGATAAAAATACACAAATATAAAGGGTTTTCCAGTAAGAGGGTTCATTTTGAATATACTGCTACTTAGGTAGCTGTCAATTTTGAAGCTTCCATCTTTCGATTTTTGACAAGTAAAATTTTCAACCTCCTCGGCCGGAAATAGTGAAACTGGTGGGCAAAAGCTGTTGAGCCAAGTTAGTGAGGCAAAGAATCAAAACCTCTTGCGTTGCACAAAACAACAGAAAATATTGGTGCTGTAGCTCTGTGTTGAACAAACCCCAGGTTTGTCAATTCCTCTTTTAATTGGAATTAAGCGTGCCACAAACGACATTACACGGTATTAAGGCTTAGGTTTTAAGGCTTTTAAAGTTCAGTTAACACAAGAAAGAAGTTTCTTTGCTGATTGGGTTCTCTAAATAACGAAAAGCCTCGCCATTGTCAACGCCACACTGTTTGGTGCGTTTATGGACTGGCGGTGTGACTGGATGTTACTTTTCCTCAAATGAGGCTGGTGCAACGGTTACCGTGAATGGATTGCGCTACCAATCTATAGTTAGGTGAGGTTGAGTGGCTGCTAAAGCACACTTAGACCGATGACGGCCCGTTGTAATAAGTCTCACACCTTACACGCTACAGTGATCAGGGAGACGAACACTTAATATATCTACCTCTAATTTATCACAGAAGACTCCAGCTCCTACTTTACCGGAGCCATCCGTGAACAACTGCAATGCTTTCCGCGGCCGACCCGCTCCTCCAAGATTCTCTTGAGGGGCAGGTAGTTCGGAACCAAGGCTCTTGTAAGTGTTGTCCTCAGCGCTCGCCTAAAAGCATGCAAGTCGTTCTTTGCACCTTCTCAGTAATTTTCCTGTACGTTACTTTATCAAAAGCTGGCCACCACACGCTCACCCCATACATAAGTACAGGTATTAATACGGAAGTAAATATTCAGTGTACCAGCTCCGGCTTCAGGCCTTATCTCTTTCAGATGGCATTCCTATACGAGTACAATGTTATATTGGCGTTGTTTACTCTTTCCAAAATGTTGGGCTTCCAGCTAAGCTTACTGTCTAAGATTACGCCTAAAAATCTTACCTTGTCCGTGAAGGCTAGTCTCTTGCTGTTTAAGAGAGGTGTTATCTCTCTCCAGCTTTTACAGCAACCCATTGATTGCTATGTTCCAGAGGAGAGGAGGTCGAACACCTCCCTGTACGGTTCTCTTAGTCACCCGTCTCCTGATGGTGGATTCCCTCAGCTCCGAGTTAATCATCCTGCACCCAAGGATTGATTAACCCACTTATAGGTAATCCACCCCTAGTAGCGACAATCCCTCCAGAATTGTCTCCGTCTTCACATTGTTCCTCAATATCGCCAAGAAACGACATCATACAAATCTCTTGCGAGTTGATTTCTCAAATGTACTTACCAGACCATGGATAGTTGTGTCCACAAATATCCCTTTACAGTAGGCCTGCTGAGTCTGAGCCGAGACACTAGGCTTTATTTTGAAGCGTATGTAGATATCCATCAGTCTTTCCAAGGTTTTCACTAGAAAGGATGATAGAGTTATTGGTCTTAAGTTTTTTGAGTAGCCCTGTGAGCATTTACCCGCTCTCGGAAGAAAAATCACTCCGACCTCCATCCACTCCCGCGGAATACAGACTAATTTTAAACACCCTTTGAAGATTATTTCCAAACAGGGGAGCATAATCCTCGAGGTGTTCTGAATCTCCACAGAAATAATTCGGTCAGGACTAGCCGATTTATAGGGTTTGAACCCTTCAAGTGCCCATAGGATCCGTTCTTTGGTTACGATATCTTCTATGCGCAGTGGGTGTGCTTCTTGGTGTGTAATTGTCCCTACCGAGTCATCGAAGTTTCGTGAAAGTGAGTTTCGATAGGAAGGATCCATCCGGTTTAATTAGATAACTGGGACTGGTAGGATTGGAAGACAGAATCTTCCTAAGACGGGAGGTCTCGGAGACTTTTTCCATTTTGTCGCAGAAGAGTCTCCATCATTTCCTCTGTGCCTTATAAATTTGTTGACCAAAGATAAATTTGTTGGAATTCATGAAGCTCTCTTTTATGCAACCGTAGCCATGGTGCCCATTTGACCGATATCGTTTTCAAATGTTAATGAATGAAACCTCTTATTACAAACCTCTTTACATACACAAAAAACACTCCCACACGTGAACTATACAAAATAAAATTAAAAGTAAATTGATTGTTTATTATCTTTTGCTTCGTACAACTTTGTTTGCCGTTAAAAGCTTAGTAACGGAAACCCAAAAATGTAGCAGAAAATTAAATTAATTTCTATTATTGGGTGACGTATTCATCTATATCTTGAGACGTAGGTAGTCTTAAACGATTACGATCATATAAAGGGTAAATATATTTGAGATGCTTAGTTGTGAAAAAGCTCGAATTTCAAAACTATATATCTACATGTATTAGCTTGATCTTTACATATCATGAAGAGATACATATGCTAATTATTAACTATGTCAAAAAGTTCAAACTCGTACATAAAATTAACAAACATGAAAAACCGTTGTCGTTTTTTGTTTTGAATAGTTTTCCCTTTTTTCCACTTCACCCGAAAAAAAAGTTATATAATTGTTTTGTCGACTGTATATATAGTTTTGGTTGGGTTAATTTTATTAAAATAATTACAACAACAGCAAAAAAAACTGGGTAGTTAAAAAGTCGAATTATACCAAACACACACACACACACAAAAAAAGTTTAAAGTTCTAGAAAATTTAAGGGTTTTTCTAATTATCCAGCAACAACAAAAAAATCAACTGTAAAAAAACACGAAAAGCTCGAAACATATAAAATCATGAGAACATAACAATTAAAATAAAATTTATTTGTGTCTTGGGACACTCTTCGTTGTATGTATGTATGTACGAGTATAGGGAAGAAATTAAATTTACGGTTCTGTGGTTTTATGCTAAGACATCGCATAGTGCTTGCATATACATATCCACGATTATACGCAAAGCTTCAGCTACACACTATACTACACTCCACCACGTGCGTACACAACCAAATCCGCTGATGTGGAAAATAACTTAATTTAAAAGTGTCAACCCAACTCGTTTAAATATACATTTTGCCCTTTCAGTTTTCTTTCATGTAACAACTTGTTTGTATTTATGTTTTCTTATCTCGGATGATGTTTTTTTTCCCGGTAACCGCAAAGATTAAAGTTTAGCATAAATGTTTATTCAACCGGACTAACAAGATATTATAATTTTGAAGCTCGATGATATTTGCATAATTCCGAGTGTCGATTATTGGTGGCCATACTTTATATATTGAGCTGTGTAAACGTATTCAGTTGAGGCCATGTGACCGTTTGGGTGGGATCACCGATTTGTCTTCATTTAAAAACTAAAAAAAAAAACGAAAGACTGAATGAAAAATAACTTTTCGACTATTTATGGGTTTTGGGAAACTTCCTCATTATTATACAATGATTTTTATATACAAAAGTAATAAATTTATGTTTATAGGTTCTTAGGGGAATAAAAGTTTTATTTGAAGATTTTTTTTTCGTTTGGTTTTAATAGTAAGAAATATGTATGTATGTAGAGGGATAAACAATTTTCTTATGTTGCATTGGATATTTATCTTAATTTAGTCGAAATACATTGGATTATATCCGTAAGGATAAATGAACAAAATTTGACAGCTCTTAGGATTGTCTTATCTCATGATACTATGATCTTCGATTGGAAATAATTATACTCAACTGTTATTTGATAGAAATAAGCTTCTCTCTTGTCAGACTTACATTGATTCGTTAGTATTTGACCTTGGTGGCTACCCCGCAATAATTATTATTTCTTCAAGGATGACCATCAGTATTTGTTAGAGCTGCTTGGAAACAAACTAAGCGGCGTTCAGGCATATTCCGTTGAACGTATTTTTACATATACCACTTTCCTCTCGAATAAGTATTGAACTAGGAATGCAATCGCAACGGTTCATCTGCAACGTAAAATTATGTTCACGGTTAGTTCATTTTCCCTTCCATGGATTAACAACTTAGTCTGTGTACTAATGTGTATTGAATGTCGAAACGACTTACTATATGTGAAAGTTTTGTCCGCACTGACCCAATCGTGGAGAATCTTCCTTATAATTTGACAGATGTATATAGCATTATGCCTACCTGACAGTGTCCTTGAATCGGATCATACCTGAAAAATAGTTTATGTATTATAAATCCGAAGGGTAATGATATTCTTACGTAATGATCATGGTAGTATGTAACTCTTACTCACTAAAAACCTCTGAAAGTATTATACTTATGTAAGATGTTGGAGCTTTGAAACTTCTCATCGAAACCCACTTTCCAGGAAGCTTCGATGACTCGAATGGGACTTGTACTCACCAAGAAGCACACTCACTACGCTTAGAAGATTTCGTAACCAAAGAACAGATCATTCTCGCGGAGATTCAGAACAACTCGAATATTAAGCTCCCCTGGTTGGAAGTAATCTTCAAAGGGTATTTAAAACTAGTCTGTATTCCACGGGAGTGAATGAAGGTTAGAGTGATTTTTATTCCACAGCTCTGCATGCCCTGGTATAAGTACAATTGAGAAATCAATATTCTCGCAAGAGTTTTGTATGGTGGCGTTTCTTGATTTAGAGGGCGCTTTTAACAATGTGAAGACGGAGGCAATTCTGGAGGGATTGTTGCTACTAGGGACGTTGGGTTGCCGCTCGTCTCTGGATGAGATGAGTGAGCATTCCAACATCCAGGTAGTCTGGGTCTCCTGCTACTCAGACGTCATGGGAAACTGCAGTGCGGACAAACTAGCGAGACACGGTACAACTCTCCAACTGCTACCGGAAAGGGCAAAGTTGGGGAGACCCATTAACGCACTCAAGACTGTAACTAAAATAGAGGCGGAAGTCTCAGTGAAAATAGGTGGATGAACACCCTCTCATGTAGAGTTCCAAGACAAGTCTGGTTAAAGCTGAACTTGAAACGCTCAAGGGCTCCCTATACGAAGACGTGAACTTAAATCGTGGGGATACTCACAGGACACTGCCTTCTTGGAGAACATGCGAGAAGGCTAGGTCTAGAAGTTAATGACTTTTGCAGAAGCTGTATGGATGAGGAGGAGGAAGAGACGTCGTCCACCTCCTATGCTCATGCCCGGTTTTGGCACATAAAAGACATAAATATTTGGGTAAGTTCTTAATGGACTGCCTCTCTGATCTCGAAAACTGTAAGGTGCGAGACTTATTACGCTACGTAAGAAGCTCAATAGCTGGATCTCATAAGGATAAATGGGAGTAAGATCCTGTGTTATCACAACGGACCGTCGCCGATCTAGGTTTGCTGTAGCAGCCACTCAACCTCACCTATAACCTATGATGTAAGGGCAGATAGCAAACTGTTGGTTTCTACATCTTTCGCTAATATTTATCCCGCAATAGTCATAAATACTCTTGTGTTCGTCAATATGGATTGCTCGGCCTATTAACCCCACCAGTTGCGAGTTGTAGAAGTAACTACAACTTCAGGTAGCTATATTTCACCTTTCGTTCATTAAAGGCTTTAAGGTTAACATTATCGTACTGACTTAACTTAGTTTTGTGCAAATCATTCATCTTGCTTGTAACCTCTTTGTATCTATACGCAAAAGGAGAATGAGCCGCTTCTTTTAAACGGACCCACCAACTGGTGCGGGTAATGTTTCAATCCAGAATAACTCAATGTCAAAGGTGTTAAATATAAACTGTTCTTAAATCATAAGTTCCATTTTATCCATTTTATTGAGCAAAACGGTGTTCAGTCAATGCCTCCCTTTGACGGATTATTCGGGGATTTCTTGTCAGTGCAATCTCAAGCAAGTAGCGATCCGCACATGGAAAAATTCATTTCGCAAGTCTTAAGGAAGAAGAATTCCTTACTGCACCTCGTATTAGAACGTCGAATTAATTAAGATTTACAGTGAAATATTGCCTAAGCAATGAGACAACAGGGGAATCGTGCATCGAGTCTTTACTGATGTTACAGTGAGGCCTATTTAAGATTGATCAGTTTGGCAATAATAACAGTGTCACCAACAGATACACCCACCTCATATGATAAATTTTTCTAACTCAATTGTCAACCATCAATTTTGTTGTGGTTACTATATAAAGGTTCTCTACAGACGAAACTAACCTCTTTCACATTCCATAAGAGTTTAGTGTACAAAAGATTGCATCATGGAATAGTTACTCTTACCGGTTAACTGGTTGAATTTTTTTACTTTCAGAGTACAGGATCGTAATCATATGGTGTCATCACATGCTTATGGTCTAATGTTTTTTAATGAGACAGTCAGCTAACCCTATGATGCGTGCCAGTTCTAGTATTTTTACCTTATGTTTCTGTGACACTTCCATGGTAGTACGTATATCCAACAAGCATGTTTGCAATGATGAATATTCATGTTAACTTGTTTCATATCCAATTAGAATTCATTAATTATTTCTAATCAATCACTGTTCACACGAACCAGTTTTACACATCAGTCGACCAAGATCTCATTCGATGATTATTTGCTACTATCACAAAGAACTGAACCAATAACAGGCTTACATCTTTCCGATACATATAATTGTATGCCATATCGGTTATGTCAGGCACATGACAGGAGCGCCATCCATTATAAAGGTTAGATGATTCTGTAGGTAAGTTCTATGTCCACTGCCCAACTGTTTTTAGCAGAGATGTTTGCTTGGTACCAGGATGGTATCAGAATGAGTCATTTATTTTGTCATCGTAACATAATGTAGGGTTCAGCACACAGCACGAGTTACTTACCAAACGTGGCTCACTAGGCCTACGAGTGTCAAACAGACACTACATGGCAAAAAATTGACGAACGGCGAAATCTCAAATTGGTACCAGCAGAACACACCAGAAATAAGAAGCAAATACGAAAGCACGACAAAAAAAGTTTAGAATTAGGCAAGAGTGGACCGTCGTAAGTTTACGGAAAATATTGTCAAGGATGCAAAAGAAGCAGCAGCAATCGGAAACATTCGCGGACTACATCAATGCGTACGGAAGGTCACAGAAAAGTATACGAACATACCACCCATATAGGATCAAAATGGTCAAATATTAACAACAGACGAAGCACAGCTTAAGAGATGAGCAGAATACTTCGGCGATGGAACACCAACTAGCTCGGTAAACTTCACATTACCCAATAACGCTGACAACGAAACCATTTACACTCATCCATCTACGGAATGGAAAGTTGGTAGTGTAATTGGGAAATTGAAGAACAACAAAACACCCAGCTGGATTCAGACCGTATAAACCATATAAATGCATTTTGCATCATCTTAGAGCAATCAAATGAATGGAATTCATCACTATGCCATCTCTTCGTGGATTTCGAACGCGCCTTCGACACCATACACACAGGAATGCAATATGAAAGACACTTTGCGAAATGGGCATCCCGTTCAAAATAATCCAACTCATACAAAAAATGTATCGGGCGGCAGGCAGTTGAGTACAACACAAAGACAAGCAAAATGAAATGTACTAGAACAATCATGGAGTACGGTAAGGATTTGTACTCTCACCACTACTGTTCCTAGTAGTATAAGATAGTGGCATGAGGAAAATGGACGATGAGTCACCCAATGGCATTCAATGGGGATTACCGAACAAACTCAATGACCTGGATTACGCAGACGATATATGCCTCTTAACTCACAAATATTCCGATATGCAAATAAATAAATTAATACAGAAACTATCGGACTTAGCGAAACAAGTTGGTCTTAAAATCAACATCAAGCTCAACAGTGCAATATCCTCACCAATAAGCATCAACCAACAACAAATCGACCATGTAAAATAATTCGTATATCTCGGTTGTACTCCATCAATAAGCGGCGGGATAGAAGAAGAGATCACCAAGCGAATAAATAAAGCCAGAGCAACCTTCATCATTCTACACAAAGTGTGGAATGCATCTGCATTCTCCCGAAACACCAAAATACGGATGTACAACTCAAGCGTGAAATCAGTGCTTCTACGGTTGCGAAACCAGGTGGCAAACTCGGCAGATCACACACAAGATACATCTATTCGTCAACAAATGACTCAGACGAATACTATGGTGCTTCTGGCCTTACAACATAAATGGTACATAAATGGTAAATGTTCTACAGAATTAAAGGAGAAAATACCACCATTTGTTACGCCAGGACGGGTAACACGAGGAACGGTTAATGCGCATAGGTTTACGCTGAAGCTGCCGAAACCTCGAACTGAAGATGCAAAGCGCGAATTTATTTATCGAACATCTAAGAAGTGGAATTCGTTGACTGGTTTTCAATTTCCGTTGAAGTATAAAATGCACAAGTTTAAGGCAGCTATCAACCTTTACTTGAAGGATCGCGCGTTGGGTGCAGGAGCTCTGACAGATACAAGGAGCTAGGTCAGTCTAAAAGTCCGCCCTGCAACAAGTGGCCCCAAACAGAGTTAGATGGAAAAGTGTGGTAGGCGCCCTATGCTCCTAAAGTGGAAATACAAGAAAAAAAATTATATATATGTCGATTTGCCCATAATTTCACTAATCAATCATTTAAGCAGCTATAAGACTATTTCCTATGCGAAACACATTCTAAGGACGATTTATATATGAAATCAGAACAGCGAAACCTGAATAAACAGTTGTCTGTGAACTTGTAACCTATAGACTATAGACTTATTTCACCTTTGTCATGGAGGCTTAAATCGATTTTTCCTCAATGGCGTTGAACAAAAAGATAAATCAAATCCAAACTTGACCACTACCTTGGCCATTACAAACGCATGATATAAAGCATTTTAAGTGAAATCCCTGCTGCTAGACACTTTATACACTTTGGTGTGTGTTTAAATGTTTCAATAATGTATAGACTCTCCTAAAACCTGGTGTGCCATAAAAAGCTCATCGAATCCTTTCTTGCAGCACACTTTCTGTTGATAAAGCTTTTGGCATATTTAACGAGGCCGTTAAGCATCGTGTATAGGTTCACGATGCTTAACGGCCTCGTTATCAAGGAAACTGTTATAGAGGAGCTTTATGACAGTTTATATTTGAAATTAGTATATTTCTATACTTACCGGTTGTTCGTTTGGTTACGACAGCTCAGTTTATGATTTACATCCTGTCCTTTTTACCTGCACTAACTGAGAAAACAATACAAGTGACTTTAGCCAAAAGATAAAAGATAAAAAAATAAAAAAAAATTTTATCACAGGACAGATATCTGCATTACAGAAATATTAAGAATATAGTTAGAAACGCGAATTGACGTAGACCACTACTTCAATCGGAAAAACTTGTAAATCATATACAACATCATTGTACAGTGTAAAAGTGTGATAGAATAGGTGTAAAGTCGTAAGGTGGATCCGACCCTATAGTGATATTTATCATTGATACACGTAAATACCATCGAGAGCTCGTTAGGACTGAGTGGTAACACCTAATTGAAAATGGCGAGCGCGTAGTTTCGTGAACTTTGTATGTTGAAGACACCGATCAGAAGTGAAAAATAATATACAACGCAACAGGTGGCAAATGCTGAGCTTCATTATTTTAACTCCGAAATCTCCGAGTCTCTAACCAAATGCTCAACTAGCCGAACTCGTGCGCGATTTGTGGCTCCCAACTGGTATTGACAAGCATCCCAGAAGCACAGTGTTACACAAATCCATGAGATACACCCATCTGATTCATGACTCTAAAAATTAATTTCAATAAAATAATGTTGAAGCTATCTACTTCCAATTATATACGTACATGTAAAGTGGTTCAAATATACACAGCTATAACAATCAAGATTCTGCAAAATTATGAAATAAAGTTATAATTAATATAATTTTCCCGCTTATATAGCAGCAATTTTTCATCTCCATTCGCTTGGATCTAATGAAATAAAATTTTCGAGAATGTTTTAAAATTTTGTGTTGAGTATATATGTGCGCTCATCCACCGAAAGCACACACAAACACCCATATAGCTATACATAAATATACTACTTATATATATAAAACACTAAATATACAGTTAAGTTGGTCTAGAATATATAATTTATGTTTTAATTTAAAAGCTCCATACCATATCCTTGCTATAAAGCTCGTACCCATATACAGTTTAGCAATGGATGAAAATTGTATCTACATAAATTGGAACACATAACATTTTTGTAGCTTTTCCGTTGGCTCGTTCGTTCAGTGTGAGATGAAAATGTTATTGATTATTTTTCAACTATTTGTTGTTGTTGCTTTTTAAATCGCATAATTATGGATCTGGGGCGAATTGTAACATAATTTAATACGAGAAAGGATATTGATATAATTTTTTTTTTATTTCGACTTTTTTTTTGCTATGTTGAAATCCGTAAATTTTCTCTTGAATTTTTAATGGTCGTTTTCTTTTTCCGACTGTACATGGGGAGGGTGAGTATATGTACATAGTCAACTATTTTCGAATTTGCTTTAATTGTTAATCAAGATTATATTCTTTTTCGATGGAATATAATTAAAATAACATTGAAAAAGCATTAGGTTATGTTTTTATCAGAAAACTTATATAAATAGATGGTGGGGGGAGGGTGGTGGAATTTAAAATGCGAAGAGAAGATTTATAAAGGTCGCATTGAATAAATTGAAAAATAATGTAGTTTGGTATTTTAAAAGTTTAACGTAGATAGAACGATCTATTTGTTTGATTATACGTCTAATAATAACGTCAGATTGAGGTCCTGATTCCGAAAAGTACATGGTACCCTTGAAAGAGTATCCAAACAGTACATAATGAAATATTTAACATATAAACTAATTATTGTGAGCTTTAAAAATGCACTTCATAATTCTAATCTCATCCAAACAAGAAGATAAACATATTATCATAACAAGCTTTTCATATATAACGAAAGCTCATAATTTTGAGGTAGCTAGTTCATAGAAATTGATTCGACCTGCCCTCAGAGTGAACTAGTTAAATCGGAACAGCATTAGTTGTTCTTAGTTCAGAATAATATTCCGATTGTAGATAATGGTTAAGAGTGTTTCTCATCACGACGCGGTCCCGAGTTCGATTCTCGCCGTTGACCAAAAGTTAACAAACACCGGATGACATAAAAAGCAATTGTGTGTTAAACGCATTCGTAGGACTGACTACCTACAATGTGCTCCAATACGTTAAAATGTATCGTTACGTCTCATTTGAGCGGCGGAAAGAGCCGTTTACAAAACGGCCCAAATGGCTCAGTGATTCAAGTCGTGGCTTTAGATTAAGATAATATAAAGACTTATTGATAAGATTTAGATAAAAACATCACCGGACAGCGATCGTGGGTGTCATTGAACAAATCTGTAGCCCCTTGTTGAGCCTAAAACCAAAGTGCCGACCCTTCTTCCATGTCAGTGCTATAGTCTGGCATTGAGCTATACAATGTACAGATGATGCAATGTGCTAATTAACGTAGTGTCGTTGGACAAGAAAAGCTGTACGAGTTCGGTGCGGTAATCCAAGTAAGGAGGTAAATAAATGCATCATTACTAATACATGAGCTTTTAGACGAATTCGAAAACCCAATATTTTGAGGTTTCAGTTCATTTTGAAGAGATAAACAAGTCTCAGCTCGAAAAGCATGACCAATCTAATTTTTTAAAAAAATATTGTTAAATTTTCGCTTTGGTCTGCCTTTTGGGTGAACCTGATAAACTTAAACAGTTATACTCAATAAGGTTAGGTTATTGTGGCTGCTATCGCACACTTAGACCGGCGATCGGTCTGTTGGGACCACTCTATGTACGGCTTTTTCCGAGTTTTTTCGTAGTACCATCAGCGAATTGCATAGCTCCATGTCAGCCTATAGTACTGACATGGAAGATGGGTCGGCCCATGGATTCTAAACACGACAGGGGATCCAGATATTGTTCGTTTTTCACACCGATCGCACCGCCCAAACGACCGAAGGTGAAAAATCCATTTGCATCTTGCCCCGAATCGAGATTTGAACCCGGTACCTTCCGCTCCAACTGCTGCAGCTTTAACCACTGCGCCACCTGGGTGGTTATACTCAATTAAAAACATTGGCATTTAGTTTATTAACCCGCAAAAGATAAGAGACGTCAAAACTAATTACGGTTCACTGTTTTGATACGAGTGAGCTTTTAATTCTATTTCAATAAATGAGAAGTAGCAAATAATATAATTCACTCAATAAATTGAAAAGATTAGCCGCTTTGCCACTGGGGAGCGAGCAATGGCAGAAGCTCTTCAATTACTTTTAAACCACATAACATTTCATTGGTTATACAATTAAACTTGTCCGATACGACAATTTAGAACTGCTGATATACAAATGTCACGGGATGGATTCTCGAACTTTTCATTCTATTGGCAACTGTCAATGTAATGGTGCATCAATTTGTTTTCATGCATCACTGTAGTAGTATTTCCTATATTTATTCCTTCAACGTATTCTCCTGTAAAGCGCGAGAATTCATAAATTTCGAATTTTTTTAAGCGAGTTGTAATTCAAATTTGTGCTTCAATATATTGTGATTCACTAGACCGGTTTCGATCTGACGATGATGTTATTGAATGACTGTGTGATCGAAAAGTTCAAATCCATCGTTAAGTCAGAACGCGACAGTGCTAGCGAATTACAAGAACCTGACTCGAAATAATTTATTTGATTGTGGCGTGATGATAACATAATTGCATTAACGAACTATTTAGGTACCTATATGAACGCCACACACCTAATGTTGATTCCCTCGTTACATAGTTTTATTTTTTTCTTCATCTGATGATCATTTCTCAAGCTGTGATCGATTATTACTATCACTTGAGGCATTGAAGAGATAACATCTCTCGCTCTCCGAAACAAACATAAAAATATTGCATTTTCCTCAGTAGGATTCGAACCAGCTTCTAACCACTCGATTATATATACAACCCTTGGAAAAGAAATTATTTTCTTAATCTGCGTTTGATCAATATAGTATCGTTGGACTATAGAAAAGCATATTTTAACAGTTTTGTGGTTAATCTCTGGTAGCCTGAATTTAAACCAATTACTCTGCTTATTTGGCAGGAATATATCTATATAAAGGCTTTCAATAACATAAATCGTAGCACGTTTCGGTCTGCAATCAGGTCAGTAGTCAGGTACTCTTAGTTACACAAAAGTTTTGTTTTTGCCAATCAGGTGGGCAATAGGTTGGCAGGCCAGATTAATTTTTTTGGTTATTTTATTTTATTCATTTTAAATGAGTTTTGGAAACACCCATCCTATCTTTGACTCTGTTATATAACTCTAGTTTAATGTTATGCTACCCCATTGGCGTTCCGTACAACTAACTTTCTTGCATTTATTTTTATTTTTGATAAGATATTGCATAAGTTCTAGTTTTGGAGTATAGTCAACTCCATTGGGGCAAATTTATTAAACACTCTGGTAGTTTACTATGATAAAGCTTTGAACCAACAGCCTGATACAATTCCGGCTTTAATGTCATGCTTGTTGACACTCTTTATCGAGGCAACTATTATATCATTGTTGTTATGGTTTATGTAACTATTGTGACTGTTAGCTTATGGGTAACAGAATGGACTCTGCGAGTAGAGAGTGAACTCATAGTAAATACAACTTACCGCTTCAGTCACTCATAGTGGCACTGCATACACAGATGTCCGCGTGACTAAGGTGATGCTTAGTTTCTAGTACGACCACTCCGAATTAGTTGACTTTCAAATTTTACAACATAGCCCCTCTATGATAATGCAAAGATCTGCCATAGGTGATCTTATTTCTCGTGCAACATCGGCGGAAAAAAACTAGAACCAAACAAAGTGAGAGATGGAACAAACGGAGCTCGAAGAAGTGATCGAGCAAATATAAATTGAAGCATCTAGTTTAAGTGCGCTAATTAAATCTAATCCAACTGTATAAAACAAAATCAAACTCAGTGTCAAGAGTGACGATGATGATTTACAAGCAAATCAACTATTAATCAGTAGATGATGATAATGAGTAGGTGGGTCAGTGGAAGTGAGAAGAAACAAAAGATGGATCACAGCCCTGTATTAGTGTGGAAACAGGATCTCTATATACAAAAAGTAATCAGTACATAGCAGGGGTCATCCACACAATCATACCAGAATGAAAGCAGTCTACATGCACTCAAGCTAGCATTCAGCGATGACATCGAACTCCATAAAGGAAATTGTTGCAAAGAAAGGGCGATACATTACCTATCGGGTGACTGCAATAAGATTTAGCTTTTTGCGATTCAGCGCCTTAATAACTGGGGCATTTTTATAAACTCACTTTAGATTAACTTCATAGGTGAAAGAAAGTGTGGACCGATTTCATACATAATATCAAAAAAAAGGAAAAAAAAATAAAGAAAACTTGGCAGATACCGGCGGCAGCCCATCAAGAGACACTTGAAGAAACTGACATATAGGAGAGAAATATTTAAGAAAAGTAGTAAATGGAATGACTGGCACTATTTTAATTCTTGATATCCAAACACTTAACTGTTAATACACAGACGCTTAACAAATCAATCTCGTTGCAACACCATCTGAATTACATAGTTCTATTGATAATGAATCTGAAAATAATAGTGACCAAATATATCAGAGCAAATAATAGATCGCATCAATTCATGTACCAACCGAAATAGACCTGCAGATCATAAATTGATTAAATTTTCAACTGCAGAATTGTATCTGGGTGAAAAATTCCTAGAGGAAGGTCAAATTTGAATAAATGCCACATAGAAGCTTTGAACAGCACAGAATATATTTTTGCCTTTGATTGGTACTTATGACAGTGACGACTGCTGGCCATAAAACATTATAATTAGCGTCCAATAACGAGTCGAGGTATACTAATCAGATATATACATATACTAGCAATATGTACAATACTTCTAACCTCACAAGCTCTATAGTAGTACCTCCTGTGTATGCCTCAAACATTCAACGATCACTCTATACGTAGACCTTTAAGAAACTTAAACTTCACTTTAATTGAATTACCGATTAAATGATAAACGTTCTAATAGATCGGTTTCGAATGGCTGCCACAAAAACATTAAACCACAATACAAGTCCATTCAGTTGATAATATTTTATTGTTTTTTATTTGAAAAGTTTAATTTATATACACTTCGTTATCGTGGGCTTTTAATCAAATTTCATTTAAATCATTTTTTTTATTGCTTTGTTCTTTATGAATACGATAAAACGACCTCCTGCTAAGCTTTTATACATATATACACGTTAATCCTTGTTTTTTTGTATCCACATATATAATATAATGATATCGTTTTGTTGTTGTTGTATATTTTGGTACATACATAACACAATATATAAAGCTTTCAAAATGAAAAATAACTCATTTTCTTCTGTTTAACTCCGTTCTGAACAATTTTTCATTATTTTGGTTCCATTGAAAAATGCAGTAAACAGCAAGAGCACACCATTTCCAATCTACCGTCGTCTATATACATATACATACACGGATGAAAAGTATATAATTTTTCATTTCGAGAAAACAAAAAAGTTAATTCTGTTGTTTTTCACTTGAGATGATGATCATGATGATTGTGATTTATTTTGGTACCATATACACACATATATACGGTTTATTGCAAGAATATGTATTGTTCGTTTACTCACCGGGAAAAAATAAACTTTAATTAAAATGTGAATCGTTTGGTGTATGTTGTTTACTCTGCTGTCTGTGTCAAGGATATTTTTAATGCAGTAAGCTGACTAACGATTAAGGTTAGGAAAGTAAAAAGTTGTGTCTTTATCCACTGCAAGTAGATAACAAACGCTTTGTTGCAGAAAAAAGGTGACCTATTTGAGTTGAGAAGCTATAGAATCATCCTATCAGACAGATAACACCATGATGGAGGTGATTCAATCCTCAGGAAATACCAAATACTGATTCGTAATAAAATTAATATAAGGGCAGTCTATATATATATATATATATATATATATATATATATATATATATATATATATATATATATATATATATATATATATATATATATATATATATATATATATATATATATATTTATGCTAAAACATAATTATTTTATTTGCCAAAGTGCAGTTTTTATTTCAATAACCGCATCCGGCCCTCCATATATTTATTGGTTTGCCTTCTTGGTAAAATAAGAAGTCTCTGACGCATGAAGCATAAGTAATGGGTTTTAAATCTGTGACAAAATTGAACCAATAGCAGCTAGTTCTATGAATATGACATTATAAATCGTAAAATTGTGGCAGCAATGTTTTTTTTTTGTAATGTAAGGTTGAGGCATTTAACATTGGACAACTTTCACGAATCGAAAATCCTGAGTGAGTACTATACATTCGCCAGTTTCACCTAGCTCTTCATCTTTAGATTTTTCTTCTGTTGCCTTTTCCTTGTGCAAATATGCTCGTTGTACATTTTTTTCGAGGAATTGCCTGCCTTGAAACTGCTACAATCATCGCACTGGTCTTTTTTGGGCTGTTGAAAGGAAACATTTTTTTCATCCGCCATCTTGAAAAAGTGCAGTTTGAAAATGGTTTTGCCTTAGAAAATTCAACACACCACTTTTGGTACATAAAACTCGAAGTTTTATTTTTACCAAAATTTAATACTGGCTCGACGTATTATTTGTCAGAATTCTGTTGACAGAAAATGGAAATTTTGGAAAACTGTCAGAAATCTAACCAGGTCTTCTATTTCTGTTCGTTAACTTGTTTAACGATAACTCTCAGTATTTTAAAATATGCATGCCATCCAGTTCTTTGGAAAACCAATGGTGCCCAAAAAATGTTTCTGGCAGACCTGTAATGTTTCATCAACATTCGGTACAAAATTTAATGTTGTGAGAGACCGGTAAGAGTTATCCGGTTGAGTTTATCTTGTATCTTGGTTGATTGATGAGCAATTAAATTTGACAATAGCAATACATTAAATAATGGTAGATACGTGATATCACTATATAAATAAAAGGCTACACACGTTTTTCTTTTTTGCTCTGTTTCTCGCGACGAACGTTTTGACATTAAAAACGCATTTTCAAAAAATTGGTAAATATGTTAATTCACATTTAAGACGAATCTATATATATATATATATATATATATATATATATATATATATATATATATATATATATATATATATATATATATATATATATATATATATATATATATATATATATATATATATATATATATATATATATATATATATATATATATATATATATATATATATATATATATATATATATATATATATATATATATATATATATATATATATATATATATATATATATATATATATATATATATACCAGAATCCAAGCAGGAACTATTATAAAATTACACTAGCCTTAAAATGAAAATATGGTGCTGATCACCAGCGAGAGCTTTAAAGGGTGGAGCTCAAATATTGATCTAAAAGAGTCGAACAAACACTATACGAGTTTTCGGCAGATAGAGTGATTGGTGTATCTTACACAAATGTCTCTCGAATACATAGAAAGAATTAAAATTGGTGCATTAACTGATGGTAGTCGTGATGTAAAACCAAGACAAGCGGTAGTGCTAGCTTCAAAAACAACATTCGCTGAAACCATATCTTATGTGCGTTAACAATCAGAAATTGGTTGATTACCAATAAAGTTTCGGACTGGCAAAGGTATTATAATGAGATTTAGGGTATGTGACAAACTTCGTCATATTTCAAGGGATTTCTGGGAAATAAAACCAGAAGAGGCAAAAGAACAGAAGTATAGTCCTCAAATATTGCAAACAATAAACGACAAAACAACAAAACTAGAAGACTTTATTACCAGAACTACAGTGCTGTTGGACAAGGATTACTGATCTAATCTGCCGAATTCAAAAAGGAAAACTAAACGGATGCCCATCCTAGAGATAAAGTTCTCAATAAAAGAAATGTTATTGAATCCTGTTTGGGTGAACAGGTTTGGGCAAAGTGTAGTGTTACAAACCCAAGCGACATCTCTGATTCAACAGCATAACTTCATATTCATGAACGTACTATGCAGGTGAAATAATAAAAAAAAAGGAAACTTTTACTTTGACCTAGAAGCTGGCCAAGTGAGTATAAATACGAGAAAAGAAAGCAAAGAGTTTCAGTTTGAATTCGAACAGTGAAAAATTAGATTCGGGAAAAGCGATAAGAAGGGAAATAATAAGTGAAAGTTATAGTGGAGTAAAAGTTACTTGTTGTGATAAATAATTAACTTTAGTGAAAACCATCAAATTTCTAGAAGATTTGAATCAAACCACCTCTAGGAATTTATTTTGACCAGAACAATATCATTGGCAAAAACAACACGTTCTTGTTTAAAAATGAAAATTGATACTTATACCCAAAAAAAGAAATTATGGTGGTCATATTGAGAAATTGTTACTAAAACTATGTCTGAGCACGCACGTTCAAGCTTTTGCAAAAGTTTCAGGACATGGTACATGAACTATAATAACAAAAGCTTGAATTACTCTTCCACTTGAATAATCCTTTTGCCTTCGACAAATTGTTCACCTAGCCCCTGAAAGGTTTTATTATTCTTGCATGTTGAGCTACCTTCATCTGTTGGCAAAAATATCAAAACAATTTAATACTTGAAATAACGAGATGCAATTGTAAATTTAAGATAAGATTTCTTTGGTTGTAAGAAAGCCAAAAGTTTCGAGTGGAAAAATTTAAGAGGTGCTCTACATAGTTAGCATATTCAGCCCTAACACTTCAAAGGGTGATTTTATAGAGACTTAAGAGGTTTGCATTATGGATTTAATTTGTTCCTGAATTCCCCACCTAAATTTGAAAATTTCTCATACATAGGTACTACAGTATATAGTCCAGTCGACAGTCAATTTAAGTCTTAAAACCATGGCAGGCCCTCTCATTGCTGCAGATGGTGTAGCTACCCAGGATGCTAAAATTTTAGGCGGCCAAAATATGTATGAACATCAGCAAAAATTAAACAAATTTATCCAAAAATTTAATCAAAGCTCAAAACATGGAAAAATCCTACCCGGTTTATCCGATTTAGTTTAAGAGCGATTAGTTATTTAGGATTATCTTTTAATGACTGTAGACTTTAAATTGCCTTATTGGAGCTTTGTCATATACTTGAACCTTTGGCATATCCTTGACCTCATGCCAAAGGTTCAAGTATATGACAAAGTTAAAATAAGAAAATTTGGTACTTTCAGATTTAGTTCACCGTTCAGCACAGACTCTCTACTGTTCAATTTTAAATTTAGGTGATACTTCTGAAGCTTTAGTAAAACTCATAACCGATAAAGATCCAGCTACATGACATACTGCAGGAGTTTTTGAAAATAAAATAAATTTGATTTGATTTGTTCACTTCAAATTTTGTACGCAGTTTTAGACCGAATAAATAAGCTTTTCTAATTTAAAAATTATCTTCAAATCACAAACTCGAGACAGATTAGTAGAATTGACTATGATATCAATTGAAAGCGAATTACTTCAAAATTTAGACTGCAATGACTTAATGCATGATTTTGCCAAAATAATAGCCAAATAAGCTTTTTGATGATGAACTTATGATGAATCAATATTGCAACCATGAAAGTTTCTATAATAGGCGTGTTAAGCTCCAGGTTTCAGTATGTTGATCCTTGTGTAAACGAAAAACTATCTGAAAAAATTTCTTTTGCGTACAAATACCCCGACATTGGATCTTCAGCAGCGTTGGCATATAATCGAGTGTGACAACAACAACAAATTGTTTAATTTAACTAACTACTGATAACTAATTCGACCCGTGAGATAGTAACGACCATATGGAAACGGTCTATCTTAAAATTGAAATGACCAAATACGAGCCAAAAAAGGATCGGAATCAAACGATCTCTAGGAATTAATTTTGACAACAACAACATAATATCATTGACAACAACAACACATTTCTTGTTTAAAAATGGAAAATGTTTAAAGTTAAACCCGCAAAAAGATATTGCTGCTGTCATTTATGTTGAGATATATTTTTTCAAATTAATTATGAATAAGCTACACAGCCAAGCTTTCACAAAAGTTTCAGGACATGGTATATAAATTAACAAAAGCTTAAATAATTCTTCCACTTAAATAATCCTGTGCCCTTGGAAAATTGTTCACAATTGTATGGTTCTGTTATGCACGCTTGTTGAGCTGCTTCCACCTGTTTAAATCTTGGGTCAATAATTTTCAAATTAATTACCTATAGAGTCATTGAAATGTGTAACTTATTGGAAACAAATTCTGGCAAAAAATTTCTTAATTTACATTGTTGTATATCAGGATTAGTCAACGTTGTCGCAGATCCTCCTCTCCCTCAAATTACATTTGTAATGTCTTCTTATAACAGGATGAGCTCAAAACTTTTGCTGTCAAAACCCGAGCTCAAATTTCTTATGAAGTAGAGGGGACAGCTCAACGCGTTTACTATAAATCTTCGATGCACAAAGGCAGTGTAAATTTAGACAGCAACTTTGTCCTCCTCTACAATTAGAATATAATTGTAAGTAAAACGATTATTGTTAATCGCGTTACAGCTCTTTTAATCTATAACATTGTACTTATATGCATGTCATATATGATAATCGTCGCTTAACCGCCCACTTAATTAATTACAGTCACATTATGTCGCTGGAGATGAATTACATAAAGTGACTGTATACTATATTATAAAATGCATATCACGTAGAACGAGCTTTTTTTATATAAAAGCTGAATACAATTAGAATTTTGTGCCATATACACGCAGTCAGTTGATAACAAATTAGGAACAAAACTGTTCATAATATGTGGATTTTAAAACATTCTATATTAATCTCGATTGTGGCAGTGATTTGTGAAGCTGGTGTACGTATATATAAATAGTCTAGTCTAGTGTATAAACTGCATATATTTTTTTTTTGTTGTACCGGCAGATGACAATCGAACAACTGAAAAATACATCAAGGGGTATGCGGGCTATGTGCATGAAAAAAACAAAAATATCTGATGAACGAGTGGATCTTTTGCCCACTTTTCCTCCTGGTGCACGCGATCTCCAGTGCTATACGGCTTGCATGCTCGAAATGATGAACACTATGAGAAGAGGAAAAGTTAATTACGAAACAGCGATTAAAAATATCGAAGTTATGATGCCAGACGAATTTAAGGAGAGTTTAGTAGCATCGCTTAACGCTTGTCGTGATATACCAAAGAATTACAAGGATAGGTGTGAAGCTAGTTATGCTGTTTTTGAGTGTTTCTCCATAAATGATGCTAACTTTTTCTTTCCATAACTTTATGATTATGGATTTATGTTAAGTTCTTCCTCAACATCACTTACATGTGTACATCATTGTGTTTTCCTACTGAGCTAAATAAACATAAATTTTAATATATGGTTGGGTTGTAGTTTGAATAAAATGTGCTAACTATATACAAGAAAGTGGTTTATTTAGTGCTTGTGAATCTGGTAGTTCTATCGATGCTGCCATTCTTAAAACCTAAAATCAAAACCTATGATTGAATGACAATTTAGATAATATTTTTGTAAAAGTTGGCTGGAACTTTTCGAGACCTCTCTCTCAATACGAGAGATGGTTCATGGTGCAAACGCTTTTGGCATTCTGACCAACTGAAGTAGTTTGAATCAGGGCAAAGACACTATTAGATGTACAAAAATATTCTTGGAGCTGAACACCAGACATCCGCTGAGATCGAAAGCCGAACAGCGGCTGATGCAATATAATTCTCAAGGCATTCATCACATACCTCATCACTAGTTGGTCCCATGAGATAAAGATGTTTTTTGAAACGGCCATGACCAGTAAGTATTGAAACAAATATACTTAAGTTGTTATTTTCCATGGAAAAAGTTTAACTGCTCAGCTTCGGGTGTAACGCTCTAACAAAACATTTTGCTTTACGATCACTATAAGTTTGCTGACCATGTCAGCTTTAGATTCAATAGGGCAATATTTTATATTATGTTTTTTAACAATTAGGAATGGTTAAGTAGCAGCTGGTTCAGGTCCTATGAAATGCAAGTGAGAACCATGTTTGGCTAAGACTGGTTCTCACTTGTATTTTTTAAGACCTGAACCAGCTGCTACTTTACCTCTCCTCGTCTGTAATTTCCTGCCCTCAATGTCGAAGTGGGCGGTCATCCACTTCAAAATAAAAAGTTTAAACAATTTCTTGCAACACAGAGATCACGAGAGATCGCGAGAGCGAAAGAAAGAGAAATAGATAAAGCGGGAGATAGAGAAGGAAAGAGAGAGAGAGAGAGACAGATAAAGAGAGAAAGAAAGAAAGAGAGAGAAAAAGAGAGACGTAGAAAGAGAGGGAGAAAAAGAGAGGGGAAAGGAAGAGAAAGAAACAAGAAAGAGTAAGACATACGAAAATAATACAACCGATTCAGTTGTCTGAACGAGCAAGTCTAGTGAGAGCCACATATCCTTGGATGGATAAACCACCTCAAATGATTTGTTATAGTTAAAAACCAGCAGAAACCTATCATTAACCATGTCGATTCTTGACACCGATCGATAAATACATTAAATTAATTTCAATGATCTGAAGAAGTGCCGAAAACGTTCCGCATTCCACTGCTTTTTAAGCTTAAGATAGGATAAGCTATACTGAGGATGCAGGATTGTGAGCTAATTTGCTTCATGGCTAGGAGAGTAGTTAAAGATGTACCTCCGCTGAATTGTAAATATTTTTTGAATGATAATCCCAAAGAATTGTCCAGATGGTAGGTACTTCCGAGAAAGTTTATTATCTAAAAAAATACGAAGACGTAAGTTTGATGTTAACCTTTTAATCCTACATCCGAAAAGAGATTGTATATAAACATGTTGCAGTATTCCTGTGCCTAGTAAAAATAATGAAATCGGTTTTTGACGGGTTCACATGTAGACATATAGTAGTATAATGATTAGAGTCCGTTGAGTTAAATCAGATAAAATATTCAGGTGCTTGCCTGAAACTATCAGAACCCGATCGTCAGTATTACTTTGAGCAACGAAACCAGACTCGTGAAGATTAGCAAGAAGTTGGGTAATGACACAAAGGCACAACAGTGGTGAAAACACATCTTCCCAGAGGAAGTATCCTTTGAAAACTTTCCCCAAAATAAAAGTATCCTCAACCTGGCATATTATCAAAGGCTCATATCGCAATAAACCCGATGATGTGCATATATCTCACATGATTTGGGCAATCTGTGACCATTTTATAGATTATTTTGAGGAGTGGTAACTTAACGCTGATCCGTAATAAACCCACCAACAATTATTTCTAAAGACTTCCGAAAGAAAATAATTTGGAGTCGATACAGCCCGACTTGCCAACTTTTGGAATAAAAATTACTCCACTTCTGCTATAAAATTGTGAAACAAAAGCACCACATGACTGGAATACATACAATTTATGATCCCTTATGAGAGAATATCTATCCTGTAATTCTGCAGGAAATATACCAGCAGAATTAAAGGGGTCAAAAGAGAAAAACTCTAACGCAGGTCCTCATAATAAGTCAATCTGCAGGCTAAGTTCCATATTGGGAAAAAGAACTTATTCGTTAGTGGGTAGATATTACAGTAAGCCTTAGAATTCGTGGGCATAACTTTCAGTCCTTTTGTATATAACACAACCAGGTTGAATTCATCATCACAACCTTCTGGATTGTAACGGTTAGCATCATTAGAGTAAATCGTCGAGTTGTTAAGTTGTGCAGTATAATTGAAGTACTACTGTACTTGACAGAGAACCACACCGAGGGAGGTCTTAAACGTTTATGATCCGTCTGTAGGTTTCCAATAATCTCCATCTGTAGGATTCTAATAAGTCGCTACTATCTTTCAAAGAACTTGGTAGTAATTGTGAAACTACTCTAAGTATAAAAACTGAGCTTTTTTGAATGGCAAGTAGAAAACTACAAACCATTAATTTTTGTTCTGCAAAATCATGCATGACAAAGATTAACGGTTGGTGGCGATTGTAATACTACTCAGAATATGGGTAGTAGGAACTAGGTCACCACCAACATCCCTTTAAGACGCAGTAAGCTTTCCGTGACTCATTTTTTGTCTTTACATCAACTTACAAAATATGAAAATTCATCAGAAGGTTGCGTGGTAATGGAATTATAAGTAATGCGTGCAGCTGAAATGTCATTCGAACTACACTGTTTCAGTGCTTTTGTATATAACCAAGTTGATGGTATAATAAAGTTAAACTCATCATCATAACAAAGTTGAATAGTTTACGCCTTCTGGATTGTAACAGTTAGCATCATAGTGTAGTTAAGGTGTATGGTACACTGAGCCCCCACTGTACTAGACAGCTTCCACTGGGCAAGACAAACGTTTATCATCCATCTGCAGGTTTCCAATAATCTCCGTATAAGTCGTGACTATTTTTTAAAGAATTTTGCAATAATTGTTAAACGTACAAAAAACTGAGCTTTTTTGAATGGCAAGTAGAATACAACAAACCAAACCATACACATACGTACCAAACATAAATTAATTAGTTCCATTAATCTTTGTCATGCAACATCTGGACTCAATGTACATCGTCAACCAAAAAAAATTATGTTTTGGCTTTTGTTGGATTTTCCAAAAATTTCGTTTATGTATATGACCTAGAACATACTTGTATACAATTTTGGCCATAACTCAAATTTTTTTGAATTTCTCGATGGTTTGATAAAACTAATAGACACAACTACACAAAAAAACCAACTGAATGTCAAAAATGTGAAATATTTGGTTGCAATATAATACGGTATGTGGAATGGTACGTGCGGAGCTCGCGCATATCAATCACTTAGTTTTAAAATAAAATCTAAATATATATTCAACAAATGAAACCTGCCAAATCGAAACAGTACATTATATAATTATTATCTTGTCGCTGATTTATGAACTATACAATAATGCTTTTTATAAATCCATAATTCATATAGACGATTACTGATTATGATCGATGATGAACTAAATTTATATAGACGAACAAAACAACAGCATTAGTGTCTAAGTGATACATTGAAGCATGTGTTCCTCATTAAACACAAACAATATTAAAGCTGTTAAATTTTCTTCGCTTTTGCTGTACGTACATACACCTACCTTTAAACAAAAATAATTTCCATCAGCATCTGTCCCAATAATTTCATACCCTCGAACAAATTATCCAATCGAAAGAGATAAAAAAAATGAAAATCGAGGGCAAATTTACTTTTCGTCCCAATTTTCTCTCGTCTCGCATATACATAATATGTTGTGTGCGACAAACGTAGCGATGTTGTATATACTTGGGAAGCGGGAACATAATATTTTTTATTGAAGATAAAAGCAGGAGCTTTTTTGACGTCTTCTTCATTTATTTCTTCTTATTTATTTTTTTACGTAAATAAATGGGAAAATTTGTTCAATTAACTTTAATATGGAAATTTATCTTTATGATTTAATTATTGAAAATATATATTCGAAAATGAAAATAAATATATTATATTAAATAAGTCGCTTTTTATGAATTTAATGTTGCATGTTATTCCAATTCAGCTAATTAATTTTTCAAATAGTTTAGAGTCGTTTGTATATACGAAAATTGGCAGGAGTCGGATTCCACAGTCATCTATCGTCTTACAAATGAGAATGGAGACAATTAATTAGTTTGTAATCATTGGGAATATGGAAATAAATTTGTTGTCTGAGGGCCATCCCTTAACTACGACACTCTCTTCAGGGAGAGAGCGATTCTAGGCTGACGTATAAAATGTGACGCATAAAATGTGTTCAGCGAAGTAAAGAGAAATAAAATAAACTAGTTCAACGATCTTCGTTGGCCAAATTTATTTTGAAATTTGATCTCAAACAGTCATAGACCATTTCTCAACAGTGACCGAGTTCAACATTGGAATATACGATACTCATGTTCGATCGAGTTAACATTTGACACAGGTTGTAAAATGTTTAAACAAAAATATTCCTATAGTCTGATTTCATTCTCCACCTATTCCTCTCATCCAAACAGATATAGGACTCCGGGCACCAAAATCACCATTGAATGATAATTCGTTCAACTATACCCTTGTTTTTTTGTATTATGAAGTTTACATAACAGAAATATTTTTTTGAGGTTCCGTTCAAAACTGTCCATATACGACTTATGGGCACTATATTTTCATATTCGCAATTCGCTTTAAAAGGTAAAGTTTATAAAACATGGATATGTACATCGAAAATCAGTAAATGTTACGAGAACGATATCAACGAAAAAGGTGAGTTACTTTTTGATTACATTTTAAATAACAACCTCATGGTGTGTAATATTGAGCAAGAACCCACTTTTATTACTTAAAATCGGCAGGAGGTTCTGGACGTAACCTTCGCCTCAAAAAACCTGTACCCTTTAGTCAGGGAATGGAGAGTGGCGAAGGAACACTCCTTCTCTAACCATCGTTACATAACATTAAGTCTTAACGTTTCCCCTGCCACCCGGAAACCTTTCAGGAATCCCAGAAAGACAAACTGGAGCAAGAACAGGGAAACGCTTATAGGACTACTATTACCAGAGACCCCTGAGCCACCAGCGACAATGAAGGAACTGAACAGCATAGTGGAAACTTTCACAAATGCCTGCAATCGGTCCTTCAACGCTGCTTGCCCAGTAGTTAAACCCAGGGGCAAGCAAAAACCGGCATGGTGGTCCAAGTAATTAGGGACCTACCTGAAGGCGTGTAGGACAGCATTTAATAGAGCCAAAAGTACGAGAGAGGCTCAGGACTGGGACTCCTACAAGGAGGACCTCAAGATATACAAAAAAGAATTAAGGAAGGCACAGAGGAAATCATGGAGACTCTTCTGTGACAAAATAGAAGAAGTCTCCGAGACCTCTCGTCTTAAGAAGATTTTGTCTACCAATCCTACCAGTCCCAGTTATTTAATTAAACCAGATGGATCCTGGACTGCTTCTAGTAAGGAATCCTTGGAACTTCTTATCGAAGCCCACTTTCCAGGAAGCTTCGATGACTCGAAAGGGACTGGTACTCATCAAGAAGCACACGTACTGCGAATAGAAGATATCGTAACCAAAGAACGGATCCTATGGGCAATTGAAGGGTTCAAACCCTATAAATCGGCGGGTCCTGACCGTATTATTCCCGCAGAGCTTCAGAACAACTCGAGAATTATGCACCCCTGGTTGGAGGTAATCTCCAAAGGGTTTTTAAAACTAGTCTGTATTCCGCGGGAGTGGATGGAGGTCAGAGTGATTTTTATTCCGAAAGCGGGTAAATGCTCGCAGGGCTACCCAAAAGACTTAAGACCCATAACTCTATCATCCTTTCTATTGAAAACCTTGGAAAGACTGCTGGATATCTACATACGCTCAAAAATAAGGCCTAGTGACTGGGCTCAGACTCAACACGCTTACTGTAAAGGGAAATCTGTGGACACAGCTCTGCATGCCCTGGTAAGTACAATTGAGAAATCATTATTCTCGCGAGAGTTTTGTATGGTGGCGTTTCTTGACATTGAGGGTGCCTTTAACAATGTAAAGAAGGAGGCAATTCTGGAGGGATTCTGGAGGAGCGGGTTGGCAGCTGAAACGGGAGCATTGCAGTTCTTTACGAATGGCTCCAAGCTAAACAATAAAGTAGGAGCTGGAGTCTTCTGCGATAAATTAGAGGTAGATATAGCAGCTCGCCTCCCTGATCACTGCAGTGTGTACCAGGCAGAGGTGATAGCGATTGAATAGGTCCTGAACTGGTTGAAACATAATGTGGTATCCTCAACTGATATCGCAATTTATGTGGACAGTCAGGCGGCAATCAAGTCGCTGGTTTCTGTTTCTCTAACGTCTAGAGTGGCGTTAGGTTGCCGCTCGTCTTTAAATGAGATGAGTGAGAATTTCAACATCCAGGTAGTCTGGGTTCCCGGCCACTCAGACGTTATGGGAAACTGCAGGGCGGACGAACTAGCTAGGCACGGTACAACTCTCCAACTGCTACCGGAAAAGGCGAAGTTGGAGAGACCCATTAACGCACTCAGGACGGTGTTTAAAAGAGGCGGAAGCCTCTGCGAACAAAAGGTGGACGAACCTCTCATGTAGAGTGGCAAGACAAGTCTGGCCAAAGCTGAACTTGAAACGCTCAAAGGCACTTATTTCCCTACGAAGACTTGAACTTAAAACGATCGTGGGGGTACTCACAGGACACTGCCTTCTTGGAGAACATGCGAGAAGGCTGGGTCTGGAAGTAAATGACTTTTGCAGAAGCTGTAGGGACGTGGAGGAGGAAGAGACGTAAGTCCACCTTCTATGCTCATGCCCGGCTTTGGCACACAAAAGACATGAATATTTGGGTAAGTTTTTAATGGACTGCCGTTCCGATCTCGAAAACTGTAATGTGCGAGACTTATTACGCTACGTAAGCAGCTCAAACTGGTTCTCATAGGGGTAAAAGGGGAGTAAGATCCTGTGGTATCACAACGGACCGTTGCCGGTCTAAGTGTGCTGTAGCAGCTACTCAACCTAACATTACCTAACCAACGTGAACGTGAAGCCAATCAGTGCTTACCAAGAAAACGGATAAATTGTAGATCAGTTTGACAAAACGGAGTTGGACATGAATGGAATAAATAACTGAAGTATTGCTAATTCAAAATTGACTAGCAATCCGAAGGTGTTTTGCCCTCGTCTCGCCCAAACTCAATTTCGACGTGGACTATAGTTTAAGCCTACTTATACGGTTTGTGTACCTATACATAAAGCGAGGTAAAGTAGTGAGAATATTAAAAAGTGCATTTTAAACGAACTGGAGGAGTACCATCCAATTTTGTCTAATCTAGAAACTTTCTTTCAAGATCTTTAAGTTGATCGATTTAGAGGCTCTACCATAGCAAAGGAACCGTCAATAATCAATTATAATGTTTTCTTGATTTTTTTTTTTGAAGCATATCCTTCTTCAGTCTCATATAGTTGTGACATCAGAAACTATTGTGTGTTTGCTTTATTCACCATGGGAAAATGTATCAGCGGTACAACATAGTTATTTTGCTACCCATGTGCGGTCCACCGATACAAACATAATGTCCAATAAAATCGATTCCTGGCCTAGTGAAACAGTGCAGAACAGATACAGCTAAACAGAATACACAAATGACACGACATACACTCAATTTGAAAATATTACGTCTTTTTGCTACTGGTTGATTCAGCCTGCAGCTGCCAATAAATGCCACCTTTGATTGGAATTAACTCACACATTATCATGGACTGTCAGCATTGTCACATACAGCATAGCATCTCACAGCATATACATCTTTATAAATTATAAATATCAATAGTGATCAACAACGATACAACGAACCTTGGATTTTATCATCTCACAATTGCAGTTTTTATTTATTCATGCTATGTTGCCGAAAAGGTACTACATTACAATTGGAAACGAACCCTTGTAAATAAGAGATCAATTTTAAGTTGACACTACTTAGATTTTGAGAATTCCTTCGATTTACTATTACTGAAGATACCTTGACAAGAAATGATTATCATATATTACCAGACCAAACAATGGCGGTTAGAATTTTTGTAGACCAGACTTGACGGCTGTATCTCCTAAGCACTCTTTTCCGGATTTATAAGATAATCGGGTTCTATAATTTTTATTTTAAAAAAACTGAAGAATGCCAATTATACACGATTGAGACAGTATGAAATTGTAGCGGGCCTAAATAACAATTCACCTAAATACTATAAGGGCTCATGTAAAATCGACCTTGATGTGTAGTCCTATCTGTCTTTTCTTATGAATATAATAAAGATTCTATAGCCTTTAACTTTAAGAATAACTTTGTGAAATGGATAATATAGGCAATAGTTTATTGGGTGTTTCTCGGAATATACTACCACAGTCAGGCTGATTTATATGGCATCAAACTGCTTATTACTCATCGAGATAAATGATTCCTGATGGTGGGGAACTGGAGGTACTTTGTGCTGCCTGGTAACCTAATACGATTTTTGTGTGTTTTATCGCAAAGTATACGTTTTGGAGACTCTTGCAGCAGCTTCAGCCATCAGGAACATTTGCTCTCCGAATAAATATAAACAAAAAGAATCTTACATTTGTGTCTTATAATTATTTATTGGATGATTCTTACTCACTGGAACAACAGGTAGTTTAAGAACTAAAACCATTGGTAAATTATCTAAGATAGTTTTTGAAAAATTACAGGTGGTTAAATTTTTGATCCCAACTATTGAAAACCGAATTTCTACAAATTATTTAGTATGGATTTGGACCAAATCAGCACCATTAGTTAAATCTCCCTAGACCAGTACATCGTTCTCATAGAAATTAATGTTCCTGTATCAACGAATGTTACAACTAGATTTCCTGTCTAAAGGAGCCATATTACCTAGTTTATAGGAACCAACTTTCCTGTTTTAAAGACGACAATTATCCCCTTCACTCCATAATTTTAACTAGTAGGATAACTAGCGATTCCTAACAGTGTGAAGACTGATCTGAAGAAACTTCAACATGAGGCTTAAACCATCCACTCCATAGTTTGTCACTGATGTTTTATAAACTAAGCTGAAATGTAGTGTCTTGATTCTTTGTACACCAAGGCCTGACGGCCAAATCTCTTTAACTGTCTTTTCCGAATTTTTAAAATGGTTTCGATTCATAGATTATCATTTGAAAAATCTAGAGGGTGCTGGCCTTTTTATACATGGCCCCAGTTTGGGCGCCGTGATAATACCATAAACCAAGCCCTTGATGAACATAGTCCTAGAGTATCGAGACACTTGGACTATATTTGTCAATTTACTACGGATATAAGACATATGAGTAGTAAAGAGAATACTGTAGCGGATTGTTTTTCCCGCATTGGTGAGGATACCTCAGTTTTATCATCCGTTGATGATAGTTTTGACTATCAGTTGATTGTCTCTGCCCAAAAAGCTGACTTAGAACTTCAGAATTTACTTTCTGGTTCCGGACGTCATGCTAACTCCAATTTGAAGTTAGAGCTTTTTAAATTTCCGGGTTTTGAGCTTTACTGCGAAGTTGCTATAGGAAGTAATCGCCCAGACATCGCAGCACCTCTTCGTAAAACAATATTTGATGCTTGACATAATATCTCACATCCAGGAGTTCGTGCAACCCGTAAATTGATTTCTGCTCGTTATTTTTGGCCCAGTTTAAACAAAGATGTCCATAATTGAGCACAAACTTGTTTATCATGCCAATGTTCGAAAGTCCACAGACACACTAAGTCTCCCTTAGGTGAATTTAAAATACCTAATTCTCGTTTCGAACATATTCATATAGATATAGTTGGACCTTTACCAACTTCAAATAATTTTAATTATATACTCACATGTGTTGATCGTTTTACTCGGTGGCCTGAAGCGTATTGTATGACAGATATGTCAGCATCTACTATTGCGACCACTTTTGTTTATAATTATGTTTCGCGTTTCGGTGTCCCTTTGACAATTACAACCGATCAAGGAACGCAATTCGAATCTAAACTGTTTAAAGAGGTGACGAAACTCCTCGGATCGAATCGTATACGAACCACTGCATATCATCCTCAAGCAAACGGCATGGTCGAACGCTTCCACCGGCAGTTAAAATCTGCCCTTAGAGCCCGAGGTAATACAAGCCAATGGAGCTTTGAAATACCAATTATTTTACTAGGAATGCGCGCTACGGTAAAAGAAGATCTGAAATGCTCACCAGCGGAACTAGTTTATGGACAAACCCTTAAACTACCCGGTGAGTTTTTTGTAGAAAATCTTCTTCCACCTTTACCAACAACTGATTCTGTAGTTGATCAATTGCGCAATTGTATGCAAAATCTTATTCCTATACCTCAACAAGACACATAAGCACTCAAAAGGATATATTTGTTCCAAAATCTTTGGAAAATTGCGAATATGTCTTTGTAAGAGTGGATAAAGTTAAGACCGGATTACAATCCCCGTATGATGGACCATACAAAGTTGTACGTCGATTACGAAAGTATTTCGTAATTTTAACTAACGAGAAACAACAATCAATATCAATTGATAGATTAAAACCCGCTTATGGTATTATAAGTCAGGCTGGTGGTCAAATATCAGCCACGAAACGATTTAAAACCGTAAAATTTTCTGTGTAAATTTCAAAATCTAGGGCTTTCCATATGCGAGGGGAGTCATGTAGCAACTGAACAGTACTGATGTAGTACTATTCAGAGTTATGCTACGATATTATTTGACCTAAAACAATAACCATTTGACCAAATTTATTTAAGACACAATTTGACCAAGAATTGTCTTTGATGTCAGTTAATGGTATATTTTGGCAGGTGCTAGTAGAATAGTAATTTGATATGGTTATACCTGCATATTATGCTATTGTACGCTAGAGGACATCACTATACGCATTTAGAATGTTTTTACTGCGTTTACATATAATTATGTATTTGTTCGATTACAATTATGTACTAATCGATTATCGTATTCACCCAATTATCGATTGTGAATATTGATTCCATTTGTATGTGTGACGATATCCGGCATTCCCAATCAAGGACTTTTTACTCGAGATCCGAAGCGAATGGACAAAGTGAAGAAAACAAAATTAAGTAGGAGGGTATAAATTGTGATGTTTAATTAAATTATGTTAATAAAATAATAAACAAAATAAAATTAATATATTTCATTAAAATTATACAAACAATACATTACATGAACAATCATTTAGTGAAATAAAAATATACACATTTAGATTAAAAATATAAAAGTTATAGTGAGTTTTATTCAACATCCAACACCCCACAAGTTCCTATCTGCGTGTTGAACGATTCCAAAAATGAAAGGAGCATGAGTCTAATTTTTTAGAATTCCAGGTTTTTTCCTATCTAAAGAATAATTATAACGCCCAGTCCAACAATAAATGAAATGTGACATATAGTCTAAGCTGCATTTGAGAATTACTTCATATACCTAAGTAAGGCAACACTCTTTTTCAAATTTATAAGATAGTTGGACTCATTTAATTTTAATTTTTAAGAAATCCAAGAAACCCAAGAAAATAAAATTGTATGACAGTTGGGGCGCAATAAATACAATGTAGACACATTTAAAATCAATCACTTGGTGTGACTTCTTATCTGCATTTTCAATAATTCCAAAAATGAAAGGATTATGAATATAAAACGGGTCACCCTGCTGAACTGGTAGTTTAAAAACTTAACCTGGTAGTAAGCTATCTAAGACTCTTTAAATTCTGCAGTAGGGTAATTTTTTGATAGGTTGAGTAAGCACTCATGCTAAAGATACTGTGTTGTGGCAGAGAATTCTCATTATATATTTTCCAATTCAGTAAATATTCTCGAAAAAGATTAATTCTTACAACAAAATCGAGGAGTAATTCATCCCGACTTTTCTAATAACCACGAGTTTGAAGTCTCGAAACTCATTACTCATACATCGTTGACCTAACTTTCCTTTATCAAGGCGACAGTTATCCACTCCAATCTTGACTAGAAGGACACCTGACGATGTAGTCCGACGGTTAATATTTCAACTCCACCATTTGTCACTGAGGTCTTATAGACCAAGCCGAACATAGTGATGTATTGAATCTTTTCAAACCTGACGGATAATATCCCCTCAGCAGTCTTTTCCGAATCTTAAAGATAGCCATAATTTTCTAGGCCCTAAATACCATGTTAAGATTGGAGCTTTTAAAATACGAGACAAAGCTTTTATATCTCTACCAGTATGCAAATGTATGCGTACACATAGCAATAAACATAACGACACAACTCAACATGAGACGAAATGCAAACTGAGATAACGCAATAAAAAACCCAACATTTGCATAACACAATAACGATGCTGAGATGAAAATTGGAAAACGAGAAAAAAAATTATATTCCGTTGAACGAAAATGTTGCAGTTTTCTTGTATAGGAAATATACACTTTACCATAATTCAGATGGGTTTTGTGTTGTGCGATGACTTTTCAAATAAATTAATTTATTTAACAAGAGTGCACGAGAAAAGTTTGTTTTGTGTTCAGATCTCGAAAAAAAAAATCGGACTGAAAACCCCCATGAAAATTATAAATATTCAAGAAGTAGAGTTTAACAACAAGAAAAAAACTTTCCTCTCGTTTATTATATGGCTTTTCCTTGTTTTCGGTTTTAATTTTGAAACCAAATTTTTAAGAGTTTTGTTGGAAGAAAAGTGGGTTGTTAGTTAACAATACAACAACAAAATGAATGAAAACAAATAAAAGTTTTTCGTTTCGACTATTCTTATATAAGCTTAAGATTGCGTCTTAGAAGGGAATATATTTAATTTATTATGTTGTATCGTTGGCTCCCTAAATCAATATTATTGGTATAAAGGTGCTATAAATAAATATTTAGTTATAATACAGGTTGCGGTCCAACAAAACTTTTATGTATATATACGTTCGAGAACAAAACAGCTGGTTTGGTTCCGTGGAAATCCATTAAGCTAACAAAAACGACTTCTGCTTACTTTTAATGCAGAAAATTATTCTCCATTATTAACTCTGGATATAAATAATATATAAGTATATGTATGTGTAAAGCACAGAATAATAAATATACATTTGTGAACAAGAGTTTCAAGTATATACATATGCATAGTGGGAAAAAGCTTTTTGCTTAAGTTTTCCACAATAACCACAAAACTTTGTTTGTTTCAATGGTTGAATAGAAAATAATCATGTGACAAGTTTATATACGTGTGGGAAGCTTTATAAAAGTTTATTTTGTCACTTGGATGGTGGCTACACTGGAAAACCTGAGCACAACCAAGATTTGATTTTGACATATAAAGTTTCGGTTTTTCCAAGGAGACTGAAGGACACAGAATTTGACCAGTCGTCGGTTTTATTAACCTAATTGGGCATACCGGAATGAGAATTGGGGTTTCGTGACATATGGTAAACGAACCAATGTTTTTGGGGAGAAAAATATTCGACCAATCACAATTAACATTAAAATCAGTGGAGCCGCAAAATAAATGGCAAATATGTATAAATATGACATGTTTGGTCTAGATTGATATACGTACACGTAGCTTTCTAGTGGCTGATATAAGCAATCACCGAGAAATGAGCATTTTCGAAAATCCCAATGGGGAACTGCCCAATTTCCCATCTGGCCAAAAACTATTGCAATAAAAAAATTTGGTCTAAATCTTTCTATGCAATCATCACATATCTGCTATCAGGTTCAGACTAAGGTTTCTTGATCGCCACTGTATTTGACAAATATCGGTTGATGGAAATGTCACCATTAAATACAACACAAGACACAAGGTGGTCAGAAGAATTTTGTTAATTGAATTCTTTGATATCAGATCTAAAGTTTTGTCTTCTAACTTCTTGGCCTTTAATATACTTAAAGTTTGGAATAAAAAGAGCTTCAAGCTTAAAATCCCATCCATATCCCAACCATTGGCAACTGAAATAGTCTGCTCTTTGATCGGTGTTTACCGAAGCCTATATTCAAGTTTATATAAAGTTTACTATGTGAGTATCACACCTGTGGCGTTTAGTAGTAGGTGATAAAAAAATTAGTTCGTACAATTAATGCCGCAATAAAATAAATCGATATTTCAAGTAATTCTTGTAATTCGCTAGAACTGTCGTGCCACGACTAAACGTACATATACAAATCGCACAGTTCGAACAAAAAGTCCGGTAGTATATGCCTGATGAGCTGGATGTGATCTCTTCGATCACACACTAATTTAATGAAAACCGTCATCATCAGATCGAAACCATCCTATAGCGAATTACAACAACATAACATATACTTAACTTCGAATTACAATTCACAAGTACTTTCAACAACACGGCACCATTGGTGATGCTTACGTCCCTGTTTAGGAAAACAAAACATACATTACACCACACATCACTACCTTGTAACACACAACCTCCAAAAACAAAATGCATACTTCTTCCTGTCTAATCCTTAAAACAAATATTTCCATGTCTGCCTCCTTCAAAGGCCTTATCAAGGCACAGATTTCCAGGAAGTTTGCCACATGCTACAACGCAGCCAAACATCACTTAAGGTGGGCGAATGCGGGCACCCACAAATACAGCATGCAACTAGGCTAGGTTTTGTTTCACGCCGCAACAAGCCTAAAATCACTAAGCAAATCGGGGTGAAATCAGGCAATGTGGAACCCAATTACGGCATTAAAATATAATATACAATAAAAAATGGAGATGAGATTCACACGACACTATATCCACAAATATAATAACGAATCACCGCTTTAGTACCATATTGCTATAGTAGTTATGACCTAGTTGGAGGTGGATTCTTCATTTAGTCATGGATGAAGCTGTGTTGGACTTACAAAACAAGCAACATGTCAAGTATTTGTATACAGGCGCCCAGGGCTCTTCAACGCTAGAGCTGGCAGAAATCAAACCAACTTATGTTATGATGTAATAAGCTTCTTTCTCCCGACATGGAACAGCGATCCAAACATCCATTTACAAACATGAACAGAACCACGTAAAACGTGACATATCAAAATTGACGTGTGGTTGATTTCAAAAGGGTGGACTTGGGTGGTTTAAAACGTGAAATAGTATCGGTCTTCAACAAAATTAGTAGTCAGTGACACCATTGCAAAGCTACTATGGAAAATTTCATACAAATCCGGGTGGAAAAAATAAAATGAGATTTGTTTGTTCTTAATATCATGCACTTATATAAATCAAAAGAAAGCGAAAACAACGACTCGGTCACGTATTACTTCCTGATCCGGACCGAATGATACAGCAATCTTCAAAGGGATTTTTATTCATTTGTAGAGACCGAGAACTAAGTAACTACAAGTTCGACGTGCCATTCCTAAATCACCCTTTCTAATATTAAAGCGCAAATCCGATTGTTGACACGACGCAGGCCAACACTGGCCTGTAAAAACGTACCAAATTCTATATCTGGAAAAAATGAGCCGTTAAATAACAATAAGCGTTCTGATTAATGTATATAAACACTGATACCGGCAAGTATAGAGTGCACCGGTATAAGTTTTTAATATTTGGCACATTGGCATTGTGAAAATGGTAACCTTACTTTTGTGCCACAACACATACATTACTATCCGCAGCTAGTCCATTGTTCGTTTGGAACTGCACGAAAATTGAACTCAACAGTTGTCACAATACTTGCAGTTCAACGATCAAAATAAACAGTATACTGCAAAGACTAAAGCGCAGTATGTCGGTTTAACCTCAAAAAATCTAATTGAATTCGAAGTAGCCGTGACTAACAGACGTGAATTTTGTTAATGAAAATAATTTTCTAACTGGAAAATTTTCAAAAATATTAAAATTGAAATCTTAATAAATAAAAATAATATAATTATAGAATAATAATAAATAGCATAATAAATAAATGATAATAATAAATAAATAATTAGATGAGCACAATTTAAAAAATAATTTGTACAAAAAAATAGAGATCGTCTAGAAACGATATATGTACATGCACAAACTTTCGTGTGATGTTAGTTATAATTAAAAAAAAATAGTGAATTTGTAATAATTAAAGTTAATTATTAATAGTTAAAAAAAAAAGTGGCAAATTATATAGACAATTTAATATAATTTAGTACATTAAATCTAAATCAGAACAATTATAGTTATATTTGATTTATCACACAAAACAGATTAATTAACAGTGAAAAAAAGTATTAAATGTGTAATTTCATTACACGAGTGTCGTAAAAATCAATCAAAACAATTACAACGGAACACACTTCAGTGATAAATAATGAAACGCTACATAGCTACAACACCAATATCCAACAACAACAAATAGTTAATAAAGAGTATGATGATAATATAATGATGGTACAAGAAGAAAACGTAAAACGAATTAAAATGTCAGGAAATTCAAGCCCAATTCCAAGCCATAGCAGATCCATACCGGAACAAAGAATTTCCAAATTTAAAAAATTGGAATCCGAAAACGCTTTACTAAAAGAGCGAATTGCGAACATGGAAAAACTTATAGAGTATAATTATAAAGCAACAAATGAAGCACAAATATTGAAAAGTAACCGATTTAATACCATTATCGACGATAATATGGAGCTACAGAACGAGCAAGATCAAAGCGTAGAAAAGAAAACCGAAGATCATGAAGATTACAACAATAACCCATTTGAAATAGTGAAAAGGGCAATCAAAAGGAAAAATACAAACACACATAATAAGCAAATTATTAATAAAAACCCATTACAGACCTTAGCAAGAAATCAAAACGTAACTAAAAGTCAAAAAATAAGCAAACCACCACCATTACACATCCACAACCAAAACATAAAAGACACACTAAAACTAGTAAAAGGCGCAAAAATTAATGAATTTGAAATACGTAGAGTTGATAGCAATAAACACTCTCTTATCACAAATAATATAGAAAACTTTGATAAAATTAAGACTGTGTTCAAAGAAGTTAACACAAATTAATTCACATTCACGCCTAAAGAACAAAAACCAAAAACGATCATACTCAAAGGGCTAAATGAATATGAAGATGTGGAAGATATAAAATTATATTTGGAAGAATATAATATCAAAACCACAAATATCTCCCAACTTAAAACCAAATGGTCAGCAGAAAATAACATCAGGCTTCCGCTATATATAATTCAGTTCACACCAGATACTGATATGACACAACTCTTCAAAATAAAAACATTGAACTATCAAAGAGTTTCATGGGAAAATCTCAGAAAAAGTAACGACATCACTCAATGTTTTAAATGTCAAAGGCTTGGTCATGTAGCATCAAACTGTAATCTGAACTATAGATGTGTGAAATGTGCTGAACAACACAACCCAGGCGAATGCAAGATTAAAGAAAAAACAGAAAACACAAATGTATATTGTGTAAATTGTAATAAAATCGGACACCCAGCCTCGTTTAAAGGTTGTCCAGTATACAAAAATGCATTAATAAGGCTCAAATACAGAATCAACGAGCAACAACAAAAAAGGACATCAAATGTAACAAAAACCATACCAGTTACAGCAGAAAATGGGACATTTGCAGAAATATTAAAACAAACGGAACAAACACAGAGGCAGGAACCAATATCAGTATCAAAATTAACAGAAAAAGTAAATTTACTAGCACAAGCACTACAAGCACAAAGTGAACAGATAGCCACAATATTAAATATGCTAAATAAAATATGAATAAACTTAAAGTTATATCAATAAACGTCAACTCAATAGTAAGTATAGTTAGGCGGTTAAACCTACTAAACTTCCTAAATGAGCACGATCCAGACATTCTAATGATCAGTGAAACCAAATTGAATCCGAAAAACTCTATAGAATTTCAAAACTACAATCTAATAAGACAAGACCGTACAACACAAGGAGGTGGAACAGCAATATTATTAAAAACACATTTAAAATTTGAACACATCCAAATACACAAACTACATCTACAACACACAATAGGCATTGAATCAACTATAGCAAAAATAAAACTAAAAAATGCAGATCAACTCTACTTAATCTCTATATACTGCACAGGCAACCATAACATATTAACCAATAGCCAATTTACAGAAGAATGGAATATAATATTCGAAGAATTAGAACTCAAAAATTTAAACAACTATTACATTATTGCCGGTGATATAAACGCCAAACATCGTAACTGGGGTAACCATACAAATAATGGGAGAGGTATAAAACTAAACAATTGGATGTTAGATAACAGCACAACCTACAGATCAAAGTTATATAAACCAGATGCACCAACATTCCAAAGATCAAATAGCATCCTAGATATAGCAATAATCGATAACAGGCTTGCTATCGATACAAATTACTTGGAAGAGATACCGACGCATAGATATGATAGTGATCATAAAGCTATAGAAGTAACATGCTTAAATATTGGAATAAATGAAAACATCATAATGAATGAAACGCACCATACATTTAATTTCAACAACATGAATTGGGACTGCTGGAAAAAGAAACTATCGAAAATGTATAAAAGATACTTACAAGAAAAGGAACAAACTACAATAATTCCAACCGAGAGAAACCTTGATGACACAGAATTGCAGTCATACATCACAACTATTACCGGATTGATATCTAACACCATTACAACATGCTCACCAAAAATCAGGCACAAGAATAACATGGAATGCTACAGAAATAAAAGAATAGAAGACTTATACAAGCATAAAAGTCCATTAGTGACATGCATTAAACGCATCAAGGGAAATGGTAATGCTCAGGACAGCCAGATTCATCAAAAGATTAATACAATTAAAACAGAAATAAAAAGAACAAATGAATTAATCATACAGAACGTAAAAATTCAAGTTAATAAATATTGGGAAGACAAATTTTCAAAAATAAAACCTGGAGCAGAAATGTTTGGGAATATTAAAAAAAATCTGTCAACCAAAAACAGACAAAAGAATGGAACAATTAGAAATCATGGAAAGTGAAATAATTAATATGGGGGCAATAAACATAGACTGGACGAGTCTACAAAAAGTAGGTACAATATATAAATGTCACGATGAAACACAAAATCTAAATATTTTAGGACATTATATTGAGAAACGTACGATAACAAACACAACGCTGGAGAACACAACACACGAAAACATCGTACGCGAAACCATTTCCAAACTAAAAGCACAAATTGTACAAGACAAAAGTAACCACTACACGAAAGTTCAATTCAGTGAAACAACCAAAGCAAGCGCTCCAATTAACCATTTAATAGAACCAAACAATTTGACAACAGTGACAGAACTAAAAGAAATATTGAAATGCGGGAACAACAAAAAATCATATGGTCTAGATGAAATTCCTAATATAGTACTTAAACATCTACCTGATAATTTAATAACAGAACTCTGCGTACTCTTCAACAATTTACTGAATAATATGTCGTTTCCCAACTGTTGGAAAATAGCAAGGATCTTCCCAATTTTGAAAAAAAATCAAAACCAGTTAAATCCAAACAACTATAGACCGATAAGTTTAATATCCAACATCAGTAAAATATACGAGATTCTCATTTTGAATAAAATACAAGACCACATTACCAAACATAACCTCTTACCAGACAATCAGTTCGGATTCAGATATGGCCACTCCACGACACATGCAATCACCAAACTCACCTCAGATATATGTTACAAACTTAACAACAAAATATGTACTGGAGCAGTTTTAATCGATATGGAAAAGGCTTTTGAATCGGTATGGTTAGACGGACTATTATACAAGTTGAATAAAATGAAATTTGATCTTAATATTATAAGAATATTGCATGAAATGCTATACAACAGGAAATTTCTAACGACGAACGGAAAAGATACATCAAAACACACATTTAATATATATAATGGGCTGCAACAAGGAACCATCACAGCTCCAGTACTATTTAATCTTTATACAAAAGGCTTAATATCCAGCGAAAACCTCAACTCAAATAATATAGAAACAATCGCATACGCAGATGACATTGTTGTATATTGCGCGAAGCCAAAAATTAACGAAATACAAGAAAACTTACAAACTGCAGTTAATTTTATAACAGATTATCTGCATACATGGAAAATTAAGATAAATGAAAAAAAATGTGAAACGATTCTATTCCGTAAACCGACGACAAATGCAACATGGGATACCCGCAAAAACTGGAAAAACTTCACAATAAAAATAAATAACGAAATAATAACAAACAAACCCACAGTAAAATACCTAGGAGTACATCTAGACAGATTATGTTATCTTAATGAGCACATAAACGAACAAATTAATAAAGCCAAAAGCCTTCATGGCAAATAAAAGGATATTCTACTCTAAATTTATAGATAGCAATGTAAAACGAATTTGCTATCTAACATTAATAAGGCCTATACTAACATACGGATGCCCAATTTGGTACAATACCAGTCCAAGATACTACGAAAAATTAAGAAAATTTGAGAGGAAATGTATACGGCATTGTAGAGGAGTGTTCCGCAAACTCGATACGGAATATCTACACTATGTATCCAATAAAAAGCAATATTCGCAATTCAAGGCATCGAGAATTGATATACACATCTTCCAGTTAATACGACAACATATACATAGGTCAACGGGAAACATCACCAACTCTTTAATATATGCTCCATATTATACGAATCCTATTATAATACAAAACAGTATTCAACAAAATAATATTCCTGGCCCAGAAGCCTTTATACTTTTAGATCAATCCGGTTACATACAAAATGATGACCAACTTCCAATAATCAGCCATGTAAACAGAAGACCCAATGAAAAAGGATTCAATACAACCAAATTCACAAATCCGGAAAATTATCTGAGATATAATACTGCATTCCAAAAGGAACCAGAAGACAAATACAACGCAATATTAAGAAAATACTGGTGGAGAACGCAATCCTAAAATAATTTTTTAATAAGTAGTATAATTTAGTTTAAAACTTTAAAGAAATGAATTGGCAAGTTTTTAATACAGCATTATTTTTAGCCAAACAATCAATATTTAAAAACAGATCAAATTATTAATATAGTCTTAAAACCTAAACATTAGCATAATAATTAAAAACCATAAGTAAATAACATGAGAATCCTACTTGGATCAGATGTTTCAATACTAACAAATTTACCTTGGTTTTTCTTGTAATATTCTTTTCCCAACAAACAAATGTAAACAATTTTATAAGCTGAAAATAAAGAAATATATTAAGAAAAAAAAAAAAAAAAAACCTCAAAAAATCTAAAACAAAAGAATATTGAAAACAAAAGATTATGAGGCAAGCCTTGACTCGGATATGTGATTCAAACAAATTGTCACAATAATATTTGTCAAGACCGCCAGTTTTGATCCAAAAATACGTTCGCTTCATCAAAACCAATATTACAGACAATCGGATTAACATTTCAAGTGAACGGAAACTATAGCAAACTTCATTGAAGGTTTCCGTTCAAGTGAACGGAAACATTCAATGAAGTTTTGAATTAATGAAAGCTCTAAAACAAGATTTGTCGTTATATTCTTAAAAAACTTACCAGAAGAATCTGCCATAAATGTCAAAACTTAGCCTATCGGGCAACACTATATTTCACTTATTTTTCATCGGGTTCACCATAACTGAACCCAAATTCCGCACGTCAACATCCGAAGCAAATCGGTTACCACACACAACTTACACCTACACTCGATTCACAAATCACTATCACATTCGAGATGAATATGTAATCACTTTTAGATATCACATTTTATTATTAATTTTACACTTAATTGCACTCCCGATCGATTTATAATGACAGAGTAAATGATGTTGGTCACGACATGCACTTTTCTTTTATAAAAAATCGTTAATTGCTACTCTCAACGATGTGAACAAATGAATAGTACATTGTTCACTATGAAGAAGTGATTCCGACTGAAGTTCGTTGATGTACTAATTATACAGTTTGTATGCCATTTAATGGATGCAGTAAAATAGTTCGACTCTAAACTTGAAAAGAAGAACGAGATGAGCTACGTCAGTTAAAATGAAACGGGTTAAAATGATATGATGTATAAAGCAAGCCTTGAATATGTTGCGAGTACGTCACTCCGTTCGGTTAACAAATAAATTCCAACTGAACTCTTTCTGAAATTAACAACTTATAAAATTGAATCCGTAACCAATATTCCAAAGCTAACGTTTCATCTCAAACCGATATTTAGTTCCACATACATATATCCCACCAACTCGAAAGCCAATCGATTACATTCTAAGTCATTCTGTCGCTTTTATATATAAAATTGGATTTGCATGACCAAGTTTGTGCATTGTAGTTATAATTACTGTAATCGACAGTTAGATGACAAGTTCGAAAGATGTATTAATGGGTGGCAATACGATGACTAAATAATTGTTGTAATTATAGAGTCGTGCTTCCGGACAATTAGACTAAATATATAAAATAATAGCACTTTAAACCACATGAAGTGCAAGTTGAAATCGTAGGTAAGTGATGGGTCAAATAAAGTTGGTTATTAAAATAATCAGATCGTGGTCAAACCATGGCTTTGAATTGTATGGTTGAATTTGCAAATTAGTCTGAAAGCTCTATTCATAGTTGTTACGCCTACCGGCATTTGTAAAATATGATGAAAGTTTTTGGAAGTGAGAAATGGAAAAGCATCGTAACCGAATATTGGTTAACTCTATGGTGTTTTCTTTATCACGGCATAGTGAAGGTTCCCTTTGGTTTGAGCAAGATTTATTTTTTTATTTTTTTTAGAGTTATCCGTCACTGAAGCTCAGTTGGCCCATTGTGACATCCCACTTTTAACTTGACGTTTCGGCTATATGTCCGATTTTATGGAGACATCATCGGCAAATTGCATAGCACAAGATCTCAGTGGCCCACTGATTCTTAACTCAACAGTGAGTCTGAGATATATTCGATGGTGACAAATTCCTTTCACCTTGGTGGTTTAGATTTTTTTTTAATAACCTCACACATAAATTTGCTATATAAGGCTCATAACATCGGATTTGGTTTCACTATTTTTCAATCTGCTCTAGATTGCAGTTTCCATGACCGTTCACATATATCAACCATCTGAATATCCTATTGTGGTTCTGCGGGTTTTCCTTAATATGTGACTACTGATAAAATTGTAGAATACATCAGACCCCAAAAAGATGTCAATATAGGAGAAGTTGTGTCGAACATCGATACTCTTGCTGTTTACTTCAATCGCGGAAATTGTCTTAATCCTATTCCGAAACGATGAACTGCCTCTTCTGCGTATTGGAGAGATTTGGGAACTCCGGTCAATTAAACCTCGCAATTTAGTTTAAGTTTTGCATTATCGAGTACATTTTACTACTTTCATCGCTTACAATTCATATAATTGATCCGTTGACACTGGATGATCAGATGTCCTTGTTCATTGCAGTAAGAATATTTTTGTTAATATATGGGAGGCTGGTACGTTGGCACTCACTCGTTGATCTTTTTGTTGTTCTACCTGAAGTTTGTTGATCTATACTTTACTTCTGATCATAACTACGTCTTTATTGAGATGTTCAGCCTTCACCACGGCAAAATTTTTAGAACTTTAATCGACTTTCTAGTTTTAAACGATGTTGTCCGACCTTCTATAAACGCATTTTATGTCTTATCTGGAGTGGATTTTTTCAAGGTGATTTGTGGATCCTATATCGTCCCCCGTCCGACGATCTATGATGGATTTTATAATACTTGTAGACCTATAGTAGACGGTGCGTATTTTGTGTCCACAAGTCCGTTATACATCAATGATTCTGGGAAGGAATTGGAAGAAGATACTTTCAACATGTCACTTTTCGGGCCGTCCATCTATCTTTGGAGGGTTAGTTGGCAAAAGGCTACGATACCTTTGAGATTCTTCTAAGAACATATTTTAAACGCGCTGTATTGATATTACGCTCTACGTGATGTGACTGGCTCTGATCCAAGTAATGCTGAGCTAATCGTCTATCAACTTTCTTGCAAGTAGGAGTCTACCATGAAACATATAAGCTATTTCTATCAAGAGGTCTTTCACTCTGACTGGTTATTAGAATTGTCATATCCTCACTGTTTAACCCTGAGATGCAATAAATCAACTGAGATCGAGCAACATCAATGTCTTGCGACATGTTGATATCGCAGACAAAGGAACTTAATGATAATCTTTTTTCAACCAACTATCACATAAGGAATCTCGAACAAGTCCCACTAGTTGTAGATGTATTTTTAAAATCGAGATGGTGGTAAGTTAAGTGACGATAACAAAGTGACGTAATTTTCAAGAAACCTCTTAGTTTACGCTCGATCAGATCCAATCACCAACCTGCCTTAACTATATACTCATCAAAGTTTACTTGTATACATAAAGTTATACCCGGATGGGTAATGAACTTATATAACTGAAGATACCCTCCCCCAAAAAATAAGTAGAATACTCTGGGAGAGGAAACCCAAGCGGTAATTAAGTAGACAAAATTCTTTCAAGACCACCTATTTTATAATGTACAGAGGGTAATATTCTTTAATGCATGAGGCTAGTAATTTTTAGATTAAGTCCTAGTCGGGTTAAGACTCCCGATAGCATAATAAACCGAAGAAGCAACTAAATCACAGTTGATAATGTCGCAACTCGGAAAGTGTAGCAAGAGTATAGCAGCTCATCAATCTCTCTCTATCAGAAGAGGTCGAACTATACTATATCTGTTTAAGGCAATCCGTCCGAAGATTAGATGCTTAAACTTGTTTACCAAACACCAAAACGATCAAGATCAAAAAAATAGACATACTGCACAGACCTCGATTCTCGCTTAGTAGCTCAAAGTTCACAGTACTTTCTAATACTAATGATCTATGGCGTAGAGGCCGTAAACGGCCCTTACCGCGTCTCAACTGAGACCTTACGAATCAATTTTAACGATTGGTGCACATTGTAGGTGGTCAACCCAACGAATTTTTTTACACACAAACGCATTTTATGTCATCCGGTGACATGTTAATTTTTGGTCAGCGGCGAGAATCGAACACGAGACCGCGGCGTGATGAGAAACTGTCTTAACCATTAGGCTACGTCCGGCGACACTTTCTAATACTAGATCAATATATTTTCTGAAGGTGGAGGTAAAAATGAGTCATAGAGATGATATAAAGGTGCTAACCATAATTTCAGCCGATCTGCATTCACTAGTGAGTGTTATGAAAAATAAAAATTCAAGCTCTGGACTTAACGGTTCCAATGATTTGATCTAGTGTGAAGGCGATTTCTATTCAATATGTCAGGTTCGTGAACAGGAACTAGAAAAAGATCTGTATTCAAATTCAAGCAGCATCTTAAGCTCAAAAATACATATGTTGGTAGCAGCTTAAGCTTAATTATAGTGTAAGTTTTTTTTTTTTTTATATTTTATACTATGCTATCTTTTTTGGGGCTCATGGCTCTCCCAGCTCTTTCGCGGTTCGCTTATTTACTCCTACTTTTCGCCTTAACGGCCAAATCGAGGACGTACGACTATAGGTCCGATTTTCGTAGAACCATCTGCGCATTGATAGTGTAAGTTGATTTGCTTTAGCTCACCATGCAAGTATATAAAAACTGGATCAAATCAAACAATTGATTTGAACATTGCTTAGATCAACATCTAAAGGAAAGTATAAATTGACCGAAATTATTTATTCAAAGGAAATGTAACGTGAGCAGTCTCAAAGCGCACGACTCCAGGATTGGTAAATATCCAATAAATCAAATTTTTGGTCAAAACACTGGACACATTGACTGATCAATATTGATGAGATATCTCCTGGTTGTTCACAATACTGTTATAGGAACCAAGTCCTCATATTATTTTTGGTCTTCTCCTATCTTTACCATAACTTATTGAGGCAACTTTGCCTAAGAGGTTAAGTTTGCTGAATCGAAAAAAATTTCTCAGACTGAATTGTCCCAACTCTAATTATGTTATTTCTGAAAGAGACTGCAATATTGTTACCAAAGAAGTCACTAAATCAGAGTTGTTAATGTCGCAACCTTAAAAAAACTACACCATCAAGTCAGGAGGAAGTATTTTAGACCAAATATTCAATCCGATAACATCAGAAGATTAGAACTTTAGATTTTATTCTCAAGTTTTTTGATCGCTCACCTTTGTTTTTTAAGATCGAGACACCAAAACGATCAAGATCAAAATAATAGACATACTGCACAGACCTCGTTTCTAGCTTCATTGCTCAAAGTTAATAATAATTCAGAATACTAAACCTTCTGAAGGTGGTGGTGAACAAGAGTCATAGAGTAGGTAGACAGGTTCTACAACTATTGATTAACACGAATTCGTTTTGGTTCGACATCAACAAGCATAGCCGGAACGTTAACTGGTCTACCTTCATTAGTGAGTGTTGCACTAAAGCTATTAAAAATCAAAATCGAAAGAAGCATCTTAAGCTCAAAAAGTCTGCTTTACTATGGTGTTAGTTCATTGGTTTTAACTCACCATGCAGTCACCTTGTGAAAAAAAATCATAAAAGGTTCGTTGTTCAAATGAACATGGTTTAAATCTAAAGAATAGTATAAACTGGCTGAAATTATTGGTTCAAAGTAAATGTAATTTATCAAACACTGAATACATTGACTGATCAATATTGATAAGATCTCTCCTGGTTGTTCTCCATACTGTGTAAGAACCAGTTCTTAATATTGTTGTTTTTCTTCTTCAATATTTAATAATCTATGGCTTAGAGGCCGTAAACTACCCTTACTGTGTCTCAACTGAGACTTTATTAACCATTTGGTAAGCCCACCGAATTAATTATTTCATCATATGCAACGAATTAATCGATTTTTGGGGTCACGTTAAAATCAACTACACTCAGGTTGTGGCTTCAGATCACATCACAGTTTCATTTATGTATTAATAGTGGTTATATGTAAGGAAGTTCGTGGGCTAGACACAATAGTATGTCCAGTTTTGCATTGGCCCAGACTGGTTGTATTTTTGCCCTGCTTACGGTTATCTCATGAAGTATTGTTCAATGATTAGATTGTAAACGTTTTGAAACCAAACAAGTCGATTTCTGCTTGATACCATTAAGTATCTTGAAATAATGTTAGATACTTACTTAATGACTTGGGTGTATCATTTTAACTCTAAGATTAGACTTAGTCAGTTGATTAAGAAATTTGTGGTAGTGTACAACACTCAAGCGATATAAACTCTCTCGATTACATTCTGAGATTAACATTTTCAACGTTTCTGCCATAAATGTTTTGTAGCTGGTATTATGCGGCGCATGTTCGATTAACTGTTTATGGTAGGCATATTGTTTCGTTTATCATAATGATTTCAAATTTTACAAAACATACGAGGGGAGTTACAAAAGTTCGATTAGTTGACCAAAAGAAAATTCTTTACATAATCGCCATTTCTTAAGCCTAGATTCACTTTTCAAAATCTGGTTTTTTAAGCATTAACCGCATTAATTATCTCGGCGTAACTGTTAAAGACCTTTCCCCTCAAATTTGTTTTAGTTTTAGGAAATATCAGAAAACACAAGGCACTAGAACCGGGGAATACGGAGCTGGGCGTATTTATTCGATGCCAGGGATCGTAATAAGTTACTCGTTATTTCAGCAATGTGAGCTAGTGCATTTCGGTATACCATTTTGCAGTTACCGTTTGACCCTTTTCCGTTTTAACTGGCATCCTTAATTTTCGATTGACATTTGGAATTCACGAAACTCATCGAGCAAATTTTGTCGTGCATCCTAGATGATTATTTAATATTCACATAAAGGCCAATTCATCAGCAATAATTTCTTGTGTCAATCGTGGGTCTTCGTCCACTTTGGACAGAGCCACAACAACGCTATCAGGGGAAATGTTATATTTGGAATCGTCGGAACAACTTGGAAATAGTCTGCAGAGACGATGCAATCGTTTCTTATGCAATTTGGCACTAATCGAATATTTGAAGTGGCTTTAGTTTCAGCCGAAAACCGAAGAGTTTCACAGAGCGAATTTCTTTTTGCGTTGGTGGTGGAATTTCGACCGATCGTTCTGAATTTTTGAAAGAAGTCTCAGAAACAATTACAAAGATTTTAGAATTTATGCTGCCGGAGATATCAAGAATTATTCTCGCTCTGGTCTTTCAAATTTTGAGAATGAACCAATGCTTCATCGAATTACGTCTTTGTTCAGCACCCTGGCCATCAAGTTCCCGACACCTCCTGTTCGGGAGAATGAATTTTATTAGATTATTAGAACCTCTACGGCTACCTTAATTGGAGTTGTGTGAGGCCCATCGGGTTTCTGTAAAGTTCCGATAGCGTCCTTTTTTTTTAGAGAAAGAACTTGCTCTACAAATATAATTCTTTTACTCTCTTTGAGAGAATCTATGTATAATTCACAGTTTTCTATGTTAAATCTCTTGTGGTTTTTAAGAGAACTACTCTTCTTCTAGGTTTTCCAAAAAGAGAAAAGAAACCATGGTACATTTGAAGTAATTTGAAGAGAGCTTCTTTATCTTATATTTATGTATTAACACTTAATGAGAGTTAATGAGAACGTTAGAAAGATTTCTAGATTACTCTCATTTAAGCAGATCAATATTGCTGTACTGCAGTCCAAAACTTTGACAACTCTCCAAATGTTATGATATTTGGAATGTAGTGACGAATATAGTGGATGCCAAAACAATTCGTATTCTACTCTCTAAGACATGTCGACGCGACTATTTCTTGGTATTCGATGTATATGGTAATGGACTCGCATATATCATCCGTTGCTACAGATCGATGCAAACATTTCATTGCACTTGCTCGGTCTCACATTTTAACCCTCCGATCATTCAATATCATGACATGAATTTTATATGAATTGGACACCACGAACAGTTAGCTTTATTAGTACTTGTACAACCGCATCTGAATCAATCTAAACGAAGGTGACGAGTTCTCATAATGTTTGTTTTAATGATTTGTGAGAATCCAACCCACTGTTTTCCAATTGTTTTGATAACTGACGAGGTAATATGTTTCCAAAGCAAAACTGAGTTTTGCTCATTGGACAGTAAGTTTTTCCATGGTCTGTATCATTAAAAGAGACGCCATCTATTATATTTATCATGGTTATTCAAACGCCATCTTGTTTGTTTTCAAACAACGTGTATCTTACTACATATGACATTCAAAACCTCTAGAAGAAGTTGGTCTGCCGTATTTCGATTGAGAAGTGATGATTACTCCTTGGATCAGTTCCTGATAAAATTTTTGACCTCATTCAAAGGGTTGTAGTTCCACAATGTGATTTCCGTTGAGATGGTGAGTATCGTTAATCGTATATTCTATGATTTTGCGGTGACTTATAGAAATTTTTGTTCCTCTTAGTTTCGTATCTGTACGGTTCACCACACAACATGTTCCAGAACGCACTTCCTGGTGTCCAGCAAGCTGCCAAAAATATATAATACAAACCGCTGGAACATTACAATAATTAAAATTGTATGACATCTTCAATGCAACTTTTATTAGTGTTTCTGATCAACCTTAAGCAATGGTTGTGCCTTATCTCTCACATTTTTTAAAGGTTTAACGCTTTTCACATTAAAGTTTTCTGCATTGGGCCTGCCTACTCACTTTTGATGTCTACGTGCTTCGGTAAACAGACAGAGTACCCTATGTATAGACCCTTACTCCTGATTTTAGTTGTGATCATCGAAACACAAACAATATACGAGTTTCAATACAATATACGAGTACAAATAGGTTTCTGATATATGGTTATTTCGGATTCAGCACCGATAAAGAACAAACCAAGCTTTGGACCAAATGTCTTGTATAAATATACCATCTCTCGTTTTGAATTTTTTAAAGAAGTCTCAGAAACAATTGCCAAAATTTTAGAATTTTTGGTTTTTTAAAGAAATATTTAAGAGTCGCCTACTAAGTGAGCTTTTGTTACTCCCCTCGTAGATAACTATTTTAAAGTTCCAACAAGATTCAGATTGGACAGGTAAATAAATGTCATCTGATTTATGATATCAGTTGTCAATCGCTGGTTGAAACTAAGTGGTCAAGAGAGTCTTATCATGATGTGTCTCGAGTTCTCGTTCAAAAATACGTAAATAGTTCATAAGGGCTCAGTTAAGAAGCGGTTAGCGCGTTGAAGCTAAGTTAAAACCTAAAAGATAGTTAGATTTTAGTCCCCTGAGCAAGGTTCTATTTATATTGTGCAGTAAATAATAATCACAGTGACTATATTTTAGTTTAATTGGTTGAATGGTTTCGGTTTTTAGATTCAAACGGCCTACTACTTAACCTATCCACAGTATCCAGAGGTTGTCGTAGGAGGCGACTAGATCTGGTTGGATCGCTGGGCTGACGACCCGCATCCGTAAGAAAAAGTGAAAATGTTAAAAATGTCAACAAAAATATAAAAATCGGATACCGCCAAAACAACAAAAAGGAACCCCCTCGTAAGTACCCGGACACGAGATTGAGGATCGGCACGTTAATAGTGCAGTCATTAAGAAAACCTGGCACTTTATGGGCCCTATTACATGCATGAAGGAGTATCGGCTGGAACTCGTAGCTCTCCAAGAAACACGATGGCCTAAAAGTGGAGGCCATGTGTCCCAAGGCTATACGTTGCTACACAGTGGAGATGACCTCGGAAATCTTGGGGTTTAATTTCCCATTGAGCCACAGGTAAAACAGGCTGTCTTGGACTTTCAAACAGTCGATAATCGAATGTGAAAGCTTTGCTTGTACATGCGATTAGCCAACCTGTCAATTGTCTGTATATATGCGCCCAGTGATGTAAACCAATCCCAGGATAAAGACTCATTTTACAATAATCTGGATAATCTGATGAGTTCTATATACCGGAGCACGATGTCAATTTGGTGATTGGTGACTTTAATGCTAAGGTCCGTACTCCCGTCACGAAACTGCGACCGAAAATGGGGAAAGAATGATGTACTTTGCGATCGCTCATGATCTCAAAGTGGCAAGTACATTCTTTCCGCATAAAAACATCCATTTGGAAACCTGGACACATCCAAGTAAAACATCCCGAAGCCAAATTGACCAGATTGTTGATTTCAAAAGGGCGGGTTTGGATTGTCCGAGCAGTGAGATCGTATCGGTCGTCAACAAAATTCGTATGCAGTGACCATTTTATGGTTGCTGCAAAGCTTCGATGGAAAGGTCAGGGAGGACAGGATTACAATGAGATTCTCCTGTGAAGGTCTGATAAATAAAGAAATGCAACGAAAATATCAAGATCTTAGTCAGCAATAGCATTTTTCAATCCAATTACCAATTACCAATCAAATTACCGATGATGTGAACGGTGTCTGGGAAGTATTGGAAACCTCGGTTGACGATGCTGCCCAGCTCTCGGTATAGTGAAAACTAAGCCCAAAAATGATTGGTTTGATGAGGAGTGTCGTCTTGCTGTTGAGCAACGCAATATAGTTTACATTCGGAAGGAAAAAAAGAGCAGTTCTTGCTAGGAGGACAGCTAAACGCATTTGTAGACAGAAGAAGCGCGAATGGTGGAAGGCCAAGGCTTAAGAGTACAACAACTCAGCAATGAGCACAATTCGCGTGGTTTCTTTAAAGGAATCACCGAATTGCACCATACCTTTAGATCTCGGTCAACTGCCATTTGGGACCAGGATGGAAATCTCTGTGTTAACGTCGATGCGGTACTCGATACATGGCGTGAACATTTTTCTGATCTACTTAATTTTCCACATGTATCACAAGCTGTATTTGAATACCCTCAAAAACAGACCGCAGAGATGTTCATTGAGGATACATCCTATGAGGAATTCACAATGGCCATGCAGAGATTAAAGAAAAATTGTTCACCAGGAGTTGATTGCATTAATTCAGTGCTCTTGATATTCGGAGGGGTAACTATGTGGAACTGTCTTTTCGACCTTATTCGATTGTTATGGCGAAATGAAGTGATGCCGGAAGAATGGAAAGTGGTATGCCCAATATTCAAAAAGGGTGATCGCATGAAATGCGAGAACTATCGCTGTATAGCTCTCCTTTGCACAGCATACAAGTTACTGTCATACATAATCTTGGGAAGAATTACTCCCCTGGCGGAGGAAACAGTTGGTGTCTACCAAGGAGGATTCCGTCCAAATCGGTCAGTCACTGATCAAGTTTTTTCGCTACGGATGAGTCTTTCCAAGTACTATGAAATATCTCGCGATGTACACCACGTATTCCTAGATTTCAAGCAAGCCTATGACTCGATCAATCGAGAGAAATTATGGTATGCGCTTGAATATTTAGGAATACCAAAAAAATATGTACATCTGTGTAAAATGACTGTAACGCAGTCACAATGCTGTGTCAAAGTTGAGAACAGGCTATTGAGAATTTTTGCAATCACTTCTGGTGTTCGACAAGGAGATGCGCTGTCCACGATACTTTTTAATCTCATGTTGGAATACATCCTTCGTAAAAGTGAAACACCTCAGGACAACATCTTATTCCGACAATCCGATCAACTTCTTGCTTATGCAGATGATATCTGTGTGATTGGATTAAATGGCAACGGTGTGAAAGAGATACTTGATCCACTGGAACAGTGTTCAGCTTCCGTTGGTCTCAAAATCAATGAGTCCAAAACCAAATATCTAATCTCTGGTTTTAGAGACCAAAACGCAATTTGTTTCAGTAGTGATAACCACACGTTTGAAGGAGTGATGAGATTCAAGTATCTTGGATCTCTCATCACTCACGATAATAGTGTGGGCGAGGATATCAAGATGGCTTCTTATATGCGAGACAAAAATCATGCATGTCATATATGGCTCAAAACGCGACGTCGATGGCATATACCGAGTTCGTTTCAACCACGAGAACAGGAATTTAATGCAAATTCCTGATATCGTGCATGAAATCATAGGATAGCGAGTACACTGGCTCGGTCAAGCTCTAGGTCGCTGTCATCGACAATGACTCCACGGCGTAAAGAGCGATCTGGCATCTTCTTGTTGCTTGCAACAATATGTAGAGCTGAATCGTGATCGAAACCGATGGAGCCAGATCGTTGACACGGTACAGGCCAAAAATGGCCTGTAAAAACCGTTAAGAAAAAATAAAAATAAAAAACAAACAAGAAAAAAAAATGTGTACACAAATATAAGATCAACGAAAGATCAACCAAAAATTAATATGCACTGCGGATGACATGAAAAGCGATTGATTGGAAGTTTGTTCGATTTGAATAATAATTTTATTGTTTCGGAATATTTGAATTCATCAGTAAGATGAATTCAAATATTCCGAAACAATAAAATTATTATTCAAATCGAACAAACTTCCAATCAATCGCTTTTCATGTCATCCGCAGTGCATATTCATTTTTGGTCAACGGCGAGAATCGAACTCGAGACCGGGGCGTGATGAGAAACTCTTTTAACCATTAAGCTACAACCTACTTTGCAAGGTGTAAAGTTTACTGAATCGAAATTTTTTTCTCAGACTGAATTGTTCCAGCTTCAATTATCTTATTTCTGATATAGACTGTTATATTTTTTGATTACGATCCCATATTATGTTATACACAAAAGAAATGTTCTCGATTCAAAAAAAAAAAAATATCTGATTTGTGTAGCAAAAATCATCATGATTTAACGTCTAGACTTTATATTTTGTGCTTCTAAATAAAGACATTATACATCATAATTCGAAAAATTATTCGAGCATAAACAAAACTTTCTTGAATCAACTCAAATGCTGAATCATTTTGTGCCCGCCTATATATACAGACATTATATACCAAAAACATGTTGATGTTGCTCACTATATATAGCCACAAATTTATGTAATGAAATAAATTCGATTAATTTATGGCTTCTTGCTTCGATATATTCTCAAATATCTCTAAAGGTTGGATTTGAATGCGGTTGAATGGATACGCAAACACACTGAAGCCAAAATACAAAAAATTTCATGGATTTTATCCCATAATTTGAATAAATTTATGTTATTTTATGTTTGAATACCATTTTGCCGTCAGATGTACACACGAACAAAAAAAAATTATGAATATAGCATTGAGATAAATATAATATATATTGTGATGAGCTTTCCCAAATGGATTTCATTTGCGAAGGTTCAATCGTCAAAGATGATGTACACTTGGGTTTATTATAAGTATAAGACACCAAACCTTTATTCAAATATATACCTTCTTCTTATATACATACACCATATATTCCACCCTCTCACCCAATATACCGTCTTATACCTATTCGACGTTCGTATACAATCAACACACAAAAATTTTATTTGCTATAAAATTCCAGTCACGAAAACAATTTTCCATTTGATTGATCGTACAACGACTGTATACTTAGAACCCGTAAATGTACATCATGCACTGTGCAATGTGCAGCATCGATGAAAATTGAATCGGTTGTTGCAAATTGAATTAAAATCGGTTGTTTGTTACACACACACACACACATTGTATGCAATCGCCTTATTCATTTGGCTTTTCTATTCATCACCACCGAGGATTTTCTTTTCTAAATTGCTGATGCACGATATATAATTTTTGTATAACGATAACAGTTTATACAATTGAGGGGGTGAATTATTCATGGGGTGTTATTTTTTTTTGTGTATAAGAAATTTGGGTTTCTTCAAGTTATATGTTAAATTTTCTCGAGGGTATTACGTATAGGTATAACATTATGCGGTGTATTATTATTCGAAATCACTACGATTGTAAAAAATGTTCGTGACATTAATAAAATATTTAAGTGAATCAATGTTTTATGGCATAAACGGCATAATGGATACGAATGTAGCGACTTCATCCAATGAACAGTGCTCTATTGTATCGTATATATCATTATAAGGGCAGCTGACAAGCTCGAAAAAGCAAAGATGTCCATAACAGAACTGAGACACCATGGTGGATGAGGGAACTGATAAAGTATCCAAGAAACCTACAATTGGTTTGTCAGTGCGATTCACACCTGGGTCCCTGGTCCTCCAGAGAAACCTAGTGTGGTATTAGCGGACATCAGCGTGATGAATCCAATGGTCAGTATCAATGGATTGAGAATCGGCTGACACAGACGAGAGGCTAACCGTCAATTGATTGTGTCCAGGGTTTCCTCAAAGTCTATTGAGCACGTCATTGGTTCCGGCTCTTCTCTATAATACGTACTTGAGTGGATCTCTATTACGACCATTTCTGGCCCGTAGTGTACAATTTTATTATTTTTATATCTTGCTGGTGTTATCATGACAACATAGCAAGTCAGCTTCTGTAGAATTATGTTTAGTTCCAGAATCTTACCTTCTTGATGGTTTGGTTTCTGAACTAAACACTCCCGGTGGCAGAATTCAGTACAAGAGTTCTACAGCGAAAACTAGAGCGTGCATATGCATCTCGAAGAATATTAATGCATCTCTCATTGAAGAGTGTAGTTCGGTGGATATTGCAACTGCACGCATTATTTTAAAGTTTCAAACTGAAGTGGTTATTGCCTCAGTTTATTTTCCTTATGATTCCGCTATCCCACCTCCCTCTGAGGATTTTACATACCTAGTAAGCTATGGTGTAAGACTGAAAACATTCCTCTGATAGCTGGTTGTGATGCTAATGCACATCACTCTCTGTGGGGAAGTACCAATATTAATAACAGAGGTTCTGTTCTGCTAAACTACTTAAGTTCATCTGAGTTGGATATCCTCAATGTTGGATGTGTACCAACTTTTGTTAACTCCGCACGCAGGGAGGTAATTGACATTAGTATGTGCTCCATGTTGTTCACTAAATTTATTTTAAACTGGAGAGTGACGAATGATATTCTCACCTCCGATCCCAGGTGTATTTCCTTTAATATTAATCTTAAAAGAATTGTGCCGAAACCTTACCGTAATCGGAAGCTTACCAACTGGGAAACATTCTCTCTAGAGCTGGTTTCCTTACTCGAACCACCTATGAAGATTTGCTTCACCGCCCAAGTGGATCAGTGGTTAAAGCTGTGGCAGTTGGAGCGGGAGGTACCGTGTTCGAATCCCGATAGGGGCAGGATGCAAAAGGAACTTTTCACCATCTGATTACGATCGATGGTGTAAATGAACACATCTATGACTCCCTGTTGGAGTGCAGAACTCATGGGCCGACCCATCTTCCATGTCAGTACTATAGGCTGGCATGGAGCTATGCAATGCGCAGATGGTTCTACGAAAATCGGACCTATAGCCGTACGTCCTCGATTTGGCCGTTAAGGCGTAAAGTAGCTCGTAAATAAGCGAACCGCGAAAGAGCTGAGAGCGCCTTGAGAGCCCCAAAAAAAGATAGCATAGTATAAAATATATAAAAAAAAAAAAAAAAAAAAATTTGCTTCGTCTATGGACTTAGAATTGCAGGCTTCTGGTCTGTCTAAAGCTATTACAACATCGTTTGAGACTTCGTGTCCACTTGTCTCGAACCAAAAAACTCAGAATAAACTTTTCTGGTGCTCCACTCTAACAAGGTTAAGGAACACTACAAGAAAGCTGAAGAATAAGGCAACATGATCTAATCTTCAATCTGATTGGGATAGCTTCCAAGCTGCACAAAATGTGAACAAAAAAGGAACTTACCGGATAAAAATAGTTTACCGGCTGTAGTTAGACTTAACAAGTCACTGAGCAGGAATAATACCTGATGTAGACTTGATTCACTTCGTCTACCTAATGGTAAGCTTACTTCCTCGAAGAAGGAAGTAGGTGTTTTACGAATTACTTCCTCGAAAAAGGAAGTAGGGACTTAGCCTGTAGATTAATCAATTTTGAGGTTCTTTGTCGGAGCGTATTCTCTTTCGAACCCTTCAAATCTGCTGGTCCTGACGGTTTATTCCCTGATGTATTACAGCATGGATTTCCTCTCATTAAGGAACATTTACTACATTTGTTCCAGGCATGTATCGCTTTTAGTCCTGTTCCACAATCTTGGAGCAGAAGTAAGATAATTTTTATTCCTAAAATTAGCCAGTCGGACAACACCGACCCAATTACTCACTGCGTGATGTCAGCTTTTAATCTCGTTGCCGACGACAAAGAGATTATATTTTGTACGGATAGTAAAACTGTCCTTAATTCCTTGGACACCCCTCTAACCAGCACTAAACTGGTACTGGATTGTAAGAAATTTCTGAATCTCCTTGTGAATGTGAGTTCCTGTCCATTGTGACATAGAGAGCAACGAAATTGTAGACTGTTTGGTTAAAACTGGTTCTCGCCTATATTTCGTAGTTCCTGAGCCAGCTGCCCTTTACCTACTTATATAGTGAAAAAAATAATTAAAACAGTTACCCTATCGAATCTAAAGTGGATGTTGTCAGCTATCGCTACTCAGGTACTCTAACCTGACAAATTACGTTCTTTCATTGAGAAAGGACAACTTGAGAATCTTAGTACCTATATACTTACTGGCTATGGCTGTTTTAACAGTCACCTTCATCGCATGGGACTTGCCAGTGATTCCACATGCGACGAATGTCCGGAAGATGTTGATGATAGTTAACACTTCATCAGCAGTTGTCCAGCTTTCGACCGCATGAGATCTTTTGTGTTAAGTTGCAGGAATATTCCTGTAAATCTACTGTCTTCTCTGCCCTGGTTCAAACTGCTTCAATTTGCTAAGGTTTCAGAACGCGTCTATGCGCTTTGATGAAATCCTAGATTTGCACAATGGGCCGTTTAAACAAAGCCAAAATGTATCCAAAGTGAATAAATCTTACAGTGACTGCTAAGCTCAAATGAGTTCTTTGTGGTGATATGAAGGTTACTATCGGAAAACTTGATGGATCTGATACGAGTACAACTCATTTTCCCGAAAGTGGTAGTTATTGGTAGTTGAAAATCCATTCCTATACACACACTACCAAGTTTCAGAGATCGTAAGTTGGTGGCAAAAAGGTGGTACCGGGTCCAGATAGGATATCTTCGGGTTTGCTACAGGAAGGACTGGAAATAATTCTAGACCAACTTGCCGATATCTTCAAAACCAGTTTGGCACTGGGATACGTTATCAGATCACGAAAAATATCAGGGTAATGTATATCCTGAAAGCTTAATACGACGAGGTAAGAGGCTTTCGATTCATCAACCCACTTTCTTTTCTAAAAAAAAATTTTTTTTTTGACTAAAATTTGTCAATGCCTGCCGAAACCGGGGGTTCGTCATAGAATTTTGGGTCAAAAAAAAAATTTTTTTTGGTTTTTTTACTTAAATATTTACAGCAATCGATTGATAGGTACTTTCGGGACAATGCAAAAAATCTCCTACAGCAGGTCAATTCGTTGAAATAGTATACTCCAAGAAGTCGTTGGAATCTGCCTTAGAAGCATTTCTGGATATCGAAGATGCGTTTGATAATGTTTTTCGACGTTACGGTGTCCGCCTGAAAGGAATGTTCTCAGGGTGCAGTACTATCTCCACTCTTGCGATGTCCCGTGGTCAACTCAGTCTTCAACCGATGACTGATTGGTAAATATACTACATATGACCAAAAAGTAGTTGAAGAAATATTACAGAAGCACTATGAAAATTTTGCATAGGTTTTTGCATAGGAAATCCTTGGTTGCATAGGAAATCCTTGGTTGTAACGACAAAGTAACAACATGTGGGTTTCTGCCCATTGTAATATTGAAGGCAACGAAATTGCAGACTGTTTGGCTGAAACTAGTTCTTAAGGTCATAAGTTCTTAAGGCTCATCTACCTTTTTACAGAGTAAACAATTAAAAACGATACCCGATCGAATCTAAACTTGGTGACCTACCGCTACTTGTCGTAATGCGAAATATTTTGTCATAGGGCTTAACCCGATTACGTTCTTTCATTGAAAAAAGAACAACTTGAGAATATAAGTTTTTATAATAACTGGCCATGGCCGTTTCATAAGTCACCGCGAAAAATTTCTTAAGGATGTTGATGATAGCTTACACTACATCAACAGTTGTTCGGCTTTCGATCGCACAAGATTACTTGTGTTAAACACCAGGAATATTTCTGTGAATCTACTGACTTCTCGTCTCTGTGGTTTGCACCATGGGCCCTTTGTGGCATTGAGTGCGGAACTTCAAAGGGTTTCAGCTTACCATTTTTACAAAAGTAGTCCTCCGATGGTTAGTATAGTTACGAATATGATGTGGTTTGTTATTTGATGAGTACAACGTAGATGAAAATTCAAAAGACGAGAACTTCGTTTAACTCTCATGTAAATTGTAAAAGGTTAGTCGCTTGCCAGTGGTCATTAATAACAAAATTTGTCCAATACAGTGATTCAGCACTGCTTATTTACAAATCTACTGGATTCTCATTCTTATCAGTCTACTGCAACTAGACCAAATATAAAGTGGAATCAACCCGCTCTATATTGTTATCTCTCTCTTTATCTCGTAACTTATACTTCTCAAGCTGATAGTGACTATATCATTATCGATACGCCGAAGTGATAACATTTTTCGGTCCTCAAGACTAAACTCCTTATAGTATATATAGCTATAACATTGGAGAAATTATTAGTCGCTAGAAGTGAGATGTCACTAGCATTTCAGTTTAACATTTTGGTAATCGCTTCCACTCTCAATTCACCCATCAAGCTCTTTGTTCACGTCGCCCGTGGGGTTCAAACGAGCCAAATGATGAGCTATGGAATTAATAGAAGAAAACTCGTGAACTCATGAAGTGAAAGTTGTTTCTGCTGAAAACGTGGGTGGTCATATCAGAAGGAATTGGACTTGCCCTTATCAGGATTGTCGGAATTCACGAATTAAGTGCGCGATATTGTCCTGAATGTAACTGAGGGTATGTTGTGTAAATTTTATAGCGGTGTGTTGTATTTCACTAAGCCAGTGTCAATTTTATGACGTCATTGAACAATTTTATGATCGAAAAGATTCATGTTATGGGCAAAATGATAGTTAGAGCTAATCACATATATCTATTTTACTTGAAATGTTCCATTATCAAAATCAGAACTCAGACAACGAGATCTGTAGGATTCACATGCAAATATGAATTCATCATTGATTACAAATACATTGATGACAACTTTTTGATCGTTAACATTACTCTGAATCTCATCTCCAATATCGATAATGTGTGTAGATGATGTATATGAAACCGTGTTAATCGTATGTCCTGGATGGTGATTGCCCTTACAGTATGTAAGTTAAAAGGTCAATAAGTGAATCGAAATTCAAAGGTTTATGTATTGTGGGACAACTTGGTATTGGATGTAAAAGAGGGATCAACTGACTCAGGGGCTAAAAATTGTAGCAATTGGAGCGGAAGAATCCCGCGACAGGAGCAGGATACCAAAGGGATTTTGCACCATCTTATTACGTGGTACGAATGAACCCATTTATGACTCTCTGTTGAAGTGCAGAATTCATGGGCCAACCCATCTTTCATATCAGTACAATAGGTAGGCATGGAACTTTGCAATGTCCAGATGATTCTACGTAAATCGAACCTAAAGCCGTACGCCCTCGAGTTGGCTATGTGGTGGCGTAAAGTACGACGTTAATAAGCGAACTGCAAATGAGTTTGGAGATCCTTGATCGATAATGACTGTTAAACACGGTGACATTATTGGATGGACCAAAATCAAAGCCTCAATTAATATAAGTTTATTCATTTTTAAAATGGGCCACTGGTGCTTATTGTTTTAATAATGTTTCAGAAAAAACATAAAGAATAGAGCGATATGGAGCAGCCAATTAATTTAAGAGAAGTCTGTGAAAAGTCACCAAATGTCTTGTGTGTTGTCCTCTTGAAGAGTCATTCGTTGTAGATGACTCGACTTTGTTATGGTTACGTATAGATATTCTGAGCCAAAAATGTGACAATTTTTCCTGTTGACATATAGTGTCCGTAGTGAAAATGGGCATCGTTGGAAAATATTTTTTTCCAAGCGTTCCACTTTCCAATTGCTTCAGCTCCAGCATAAATTAATGATTTTACGCTTTTATACCTCGACCTTTAAGCAAAATGTTCATGACAAAACTGAGTGTAAGAATCAATTCTTGAGCACGATGGCGAGTAGGTATTTCATTTGGTATTGGAAGTGCCCCATTTTGTAAATGAAGTCGTAACTGTTGAAGAATTTCAAATGCTTTCAACATACCATGCGTATAAGACTGTGTATCGAATCTCTGGTGGGCATAAACAACTTATCAATTCACCCAGTCAACCAGTATTGTCAAATACACCACCCATTCAATGAGGTCTGAATATATGTTATGTCGTACCTATAGATACATTACAGTCTAGACCACATATATGTATATTACAAAGCCACCCATAATGGATGATTATTTCACATTTTTATGATATTTAATTAGCAGTTGAACGACATTTCATTTTAATTATTATCATAAATATAATTATGGAGTGCTTATCCCATATATACAAAGGTGTATACATATACATACTCATAAATATGCTCTATATATGTACAAATAATTAATTAATGAGATACAACTTTATATACATACTTTATATGTCGATGATACCTGATTGCTTTACAAAATAAAATTATAATTTATCATAATTATGCTTGAAGTACATTTATGTACATAAGTACTCGCTGGCATTATGTTTGTGTATGGTACAACATAGTATGTTATATTGTAAACGACTGCATTTATGACTCGAATCGATTTATTTATTTTAATAAGATGAAAGCGACATAGTTAGGTTTGCAAAATGCGGTATAGCGATGGTATGGCTCATTAAAGGTAAAGCGCGGCTACCTATAGGTATGCCACATAAAGGTGTTATAGTTATATTTTTGCGGTTGGTTTACGGAGGTGAGCATTTGATGTGCTCTTGAACAAGTTGTGATATAATGTAGTATTCACTAATGATAACGCTATCTATATGGTGACAGTCCGGTTATATTAAGTCACTGGACTCAGTTTCACTATAGCTTCGCGTATAGTTGGCACTATTATATTTTGTTGGTTAACTACAGGACCAAGGAACTAGTCTGGAATGATATTCAATCCTTCTATAACATTTTAACGTAGAATACAGCAAGAAATACTTACAGAACACTTGCTTCTTTGAGAACATGTGATGAAGCTAGGTTTAGTGTCTGATGACTTCTGTAGGAGATTGGTCTGATCCTTCCACGGTTTTAGTGAAACGTGAGAACCAGGAGATAATATTTCTTTTTACAGGATAATTAATGAACATTTTCTTCGAGGCCTCTCTTTGTTAACCATACGGTGTTTGTTGAATAGTTCTCTAGGAGATATGCCATGTGAGGCAGCGTCTGCTTGATTTTCTTTAGGTTTCACATGATGCCATGTTACTGTATTGATAATATTTGATTAATTGTTGAAATTCTACCTGCCACAAAATTTTTATGGTAATCTGACCAAGCGTATGTGCTAACACCTTCAAGTTTCATGAGGGATTAATAATTTTGTTTTGACTGGTGCTACTCGTATTTGAACATTAATAACTGAGTTGTTATTTAACCGCTATCATCCACTGTCCTTCAGTAAACCACTGCCACATACGCATACTCTGATGCATCAGCAAACCCATGCAGTTCTATTTTACACCTTGACGTTATGTTGCTCAATCTCGGAATTTTTATATTTGATATTTCATTCAGACCATATTTGTATCTCTGCCGTTTGGTGTTTATTTTTTCTGGTTGGTGTTCATCCCAGTTTATTCCAGTTTTTCATACTTCCTGCATTATAATCTTGGCCATGATAGTTGTTGGTGATAGTCATCCTATCGGATCAAACAGTTTCAATGAGTCAGATATAGGAACCACCGTTTAGTGGGCTGGTTGTCAGTAAGGTGCTGTCCGGTTGTATCCAATTCAATACACCGGATTGTATAATAAACCTTTCATGTTTTAATGCATTCATTTAGATTTATTTGAATGTATCCAGTAAAGCTTGGTGCTTTTTCACTCTGTGCTGTGAGGTCTTCTAGCTTTTGTATTGCCACGAGAGCCTCCTTAATGTTGTCTGCGCCAGTAAGTAAGTCATCTACATAGAAATCGGCCATCATTATTTTAGCCACTATTCGTTTCTTTCTTCGTTCATTCGTTCAAATCAGTAATCTTACAGCTAGGTAATTATTGCAACAGTGGTTCCGCATGTAACAGTTGTTAATTTGTACGCCTTCATAGTCTCAGAACTATTCTTCGTCTCAGATGTCAAGCAATGGACCCATATTTCTTCTTGATACTGAATCGACCTAAAATTTCGGATTTATAACCATTATTTGCAATCTCAACCACATGTATCACTCGCATAGTCATGTATACGAATTTCACGAACATTGAAAATAAATTTTGCAATCAACCATAATACTAGCCGTCTCCTGTTGTAACCGCAACGATTAACGACAAACCCTAAACCTAGCAGGAAATTCTTGATTTTCCCGAATGAGTTTTAAACGACTCGCCGTTGTCGCGACACTCTTTGATTAAAAATCGGCTATATGTCGCTGAAAAGCAAAATCGTCGTCTTGCAATGTGTAGTAATGTCGTTTAAGTGAAGAGTGAAAAAATCGGTCGTTTAAAAAAATATGTTTTATACACCTCCATCGAACATATTTCATTGGATTCATTGGACAATATAATAAATCCAGTAAAATCAAGTAAAATCTCGAAACAAACAAAAAGGACATGTGCTGTATGACTAGTTCAACTAGAAATGAGAGCAGTGTGCTTGATAAATATGTAGCCAACAAGCATGGGAAGAAACCGAAAAGTTCCTACACATTCTACCGGAACATCAATATAACCATGACCTTCACCAGAAGGTACATTCATAATAATTACACCAGTTTCATCTTCTGAAGAGAAAATTTTCCCCAAATATTACAACCATCGCCGTATATCTAATCTAATCACCATACAAAATTGTCACAACACTACAGTCTGTTCAAGAAAAGCAACTTTTGTATACTGATCTAGTGGTACAGTGGTAAAAACTGATGCAATCGGTACGAATCCTGATTGGCTGGCTGAAGTCAGTACTATAGACTGATATGAAAAGTTTAATGTACAGATGGTCCTCATATTCAGACATTTACCTGTACGTTCTCAGGTATAGATTAAACAAACGAACCGCCAACAATCGCTGTCCGGTGTTGATTCACTTTTTAGTTTTCGTGTTGCAGAATTGATGGTCAAACCCACCTTCTTTATCAGCACTAAAAGAAGAAAGAAGAAATATATATATAAATATATATATACATATATATATATATATATATATATATATATATATATATATATATATATATATATATATATATATATATATATATATATATATATATATATATATATATATATATATATATATACACTGAAAAAAATGATTGGTTGCGAATCGTTTGGGATAAACTTTCGAGTGTTTATTATAAACATTTATAGGTGATTCGAAATATTTCATATTATTTACAAATAGTAATTCTTAATTACAAACAATACTTGTTTAGCTAAAATATTTTTTGTATTTCATATTAACCACAAATAATATTTAAGTTCTAGTAAATATTTTAATGTGTTTTAGTGTAATATTTACAGATCTATGGAAACGTGTTTTTTAGAAACATTTTTATTATTTATATCAAACAACCATAGCGTTTGCTAATAATAAGAATTATGAAAAATGTTTGCCTTAAACACTTTTTGTTTGGAAAAAACATCAATTGTTTGTTGCTTATATAAACTATATCAAATAATTCTTAGTAATATAATGTGTTTAAAGCTAACAATAATTTAGTTTTTAGAAGCCGTTAGAACACGTTCTTGCACATTCTCGTGGTAACCGTTAACAATCAAGCGTTAGTTAAAAGTGAGTTTATAAAATTATATAAAGTGAGTTTATAAAAATATATAAAATATTTTTGCATAGTTTAGAGTATTACGAAATTCCTAAAAAACTATAGTTATTAACATAGTTATTAATATAGTAATTAAACAAAAAAGTGAAAAAAAAACTACTTGTGATCAGTGTTTTCTTATGAAAAATAAACTATTTGAGGTACGTTATATTTTATATATTTTGTGTTACAATTTAATAACTATACTAATAAGTTGATTAATTTAAGAATAGTAAAATAAGTGTTCAAAATGGGTGAATATTTTGAAGCCTTTCCTGTAACGTATAAAAATATGACTGAAATTGTACCAGTAATGGGAGTGGGTGAATTTAGTTATGAAATTTTTCATAGGGCGGGTCGGTATTCTTAAAAATTTGTAATTAATTGATAAGTTTGGTTAATTCAATATAAATTTTTCTATAGTGGCTTCTCATTTTTCAATACATCAAGATTTTAAATTTATCCACGATCATAGTGGAGCAGAAATTAAAAAGGAATTTTTTGTCCAATACGCTAAGCGATATCAAAATAATTTAAAAATGTCGGTACAAGCAATAAATAATGTTGCATATAGTATTATGGAAAGTGAGATCCTTGATTTGGAACCACCAATGAACGAAGAAATTGTTCATAATTTATATACCATCGATACTAGTATATCGAAAGAAACAAGTTCTTTCGAAAATCAAGAAAATGTAACAATTGTGACAACTGAAGAACAAGAAGAATTTTTACCCCCTCCGAGTAACCTTATTAGAACAATTTCGTGTGTAGGAATCGAAGAGTTTTCCAATTTTAATAACTACAATAAGTCACATCACAACTATAAAATTAGTACTGAAGTAATTATTTTAATTTGAATTTTTGCTGTAGCATTCGTAAATTTTGCGACTAAGAAGTAACACGTTCATTAAACTATAATATATATTTCCGGTCTTAACAGTATGATATATATATATATATATATATATATATATATATATATATATATATATATATATATATAAATATATGTATATATATACATATATGTATATATATATATATATATATATATATATATATATATATATATATATATTTATATATATATATATATATATATATATATATATATATATATATATATATTTATATATAAATATATATAAATATATATATATTTATATATATATATATATATATATATATATATATATATTTATATTTATATAAAAATATATATATATATATATATATATATATATATATATATATATATATATATATATATATATATATATATATATATATATATATATATAGATTTAACTCAGTAATAATCTTGTTCAACAGAAAATCAATAAGTTGCTTCAAACATCGTCCAAGGAAATTTTGTCAAATTACCAAAAGAATCCACATTCATTAAAAAATCGGGAAAGAATAATAATTTCCAAAACTATAATTAATTATTTACTAAATGAAAATCCAGAACTTGTGTAAGTATTAATAATCGGATAATTTGAAGTAAATATATATTTCGGATGATTTGAAGTATATATCATTGATTTTATTTTGACGTTTTATTTATTTTCATTTACAGATTAAAACGAGATGATTTTAAGGTCCTCGTTGATATAATTTTATCAGTATTTAATAATAATACAGAATGTGCAGAAGTATATTATACACCAGCTGAGTTTGGTAATCCAGCAAAGGGTAAATTATTTGATGCTTACTACAACAAAAAAAATAACCTTTCACAAGCCGGTATAATTACACGTCGAAAAATTGTACGAATCGAAGAAAATAATCCAGCATCACATGAGAAGAACCTGCAAGAAAGTCCACCACTCGATGAGATTGATATTAAATCGAGTATTGAATTCTTATTTTCAAATATAGAACCGTGGGAGAAAATTATCTCGGAGTGGAATAAAACTTTCTCCGAACGTAAAAAAATTTTAAAGAATAAAATCAGTACAATCGAGTATTTGGAAAAATTTCCATGTTTACTGGAACCAAAAGGATATGAACTAGTTTGCATTGATGCAAAGCACCGATATCCGGATATTCAAAAGCTCAAAATAGAGGAACTTAGCAAAGTGTGTGATAAAATAGTCGATACTGCTAGACAGTTTAAGAGTTTAAGAGTTAAGACAGTTATTTTTAAATTATATTTAAAAATACTTACAGAAAATGGTAATATATTTAATTTTTTTTTTAAATTTATATTTAACAAAATTATAAGCTAAATGTTGATCAAAATGTAGATTCAATTTTATTTTAAGTCACTAACCTAAATTTGATTTTGTTACAGATTTGGAATCAAGAAGTATAATTTGTTTAATGTTACTACCTCATATTCTGCCAGTTACATTTATAAGCACAAAATTTAAACCAAGCAAGTTGGAGGTTCAAGAAAGTTTTTTGCAACACTTTGAGGTACAATATATATACTTCAGAATAAATAAAAATTAAAAATAATTAATTGCTAATTGAATTTTCAGTCTGAAGCTGTGGCAGATTTATCTCTTGGATACCAACAACCAAGAATACTATTAGTTGGAGATATCAAAAATCCAAAAGCAATTATAACAATTGCAGGTAAAAAACTGTACTTCGATGATCCAATCAAAGCACTGGAATGTTGCTTTAATTTTTTTTGCGGATTAAATATATCCTATCCGGAACAATGTAAGCACATTTGGGTTTTCATAGAAAAGGCGCTTTTCAAATTGGATGTCACGAAAACGAAATACCCAGCTATCGAATCATTATTGAAATTATTGTCGTAGTATTGAATTATATTAAACTATTTCTTTGAATTTGAAAATGATTTTATGTCACATTTGTGAAGCACCATACAGTACTGTAGCACTGTATATCAACCATTTGAGAAAACATAATCTTATTAGTTTTCCATGCAATTTTCTGGCCTGTACCAGAAAGTTTTCATATATTGAATCATTAAGAAGTCACTAAATAAAACATCATTTCAGAAGCAGTTCAGTAGAAAAACAGACAGATCTACCGACAACTAATTCAATGACATCAAACGTACCGATTATCAATGAAAATTATTCTGAAGTTACCTTTAAAAATAATTTAAAACGCGACATTTTGAAACTTATTGTTAATGCGTATAATGAAAATTCCGTTTCTAGAAAGAAAGTTTTACAAATATTAAAACAGAGTTTTACCATATTTAAAATTCATTTAAGTAGTATAATTGATCAAATAGAACATAATAACGATGATATATTACAATACTTACAAACATTACATGACAGTTGCACAATTGAATCAGAATTTATTTTTTTTAAAAAACTTAATGAAGCAAACTATTTAACATACCCTTGTTCAGTTTCACTAAAAACAAACGCTTATTTGGTTAATAAGAACAGTGATTTAAATATAAGAAAAAAATCAATCACAATACAGATGATAAATTTAATCAGTTTATTTGAGAAAATGTTTAATGGAACAAACATACTGCTGGACATAGTAGGTTATATCAATGAACTTAACAGAACTAACGATAAAAACGTCACTAACTATATGCAAAGTAATAGTTGGAAGCAAAAATTAGAAGGAATAATTCCAGAAGACGATGTTTTACTGTTACCACTCTTTCTTTATTTCGATGAATTTGAACCAAATAATCCATTGTAAATTATTAGAAAATATATATAAATTATTAGAAAATATGATTGCTGATCACCATGAGCAATTTATGGTATTTTTTAAGGAAGATTTAAGACCAAAATTTCACTTAACTATTCATTATCCGCATATAATGAATAGAGTGGGTCCGTTAAAGAATATAAGTTCCATGAGATTTGAAGCAAAAGTCAACAGTTTAAACAAATCGGAAGAGCCACAAAATCTCGAAAAAATTTGTTATATACATTAGCATTAAAAAACCAACTAAAATTTTGTCATTTATTGTTTAACTACAATGATATTAGCTTTAAATGTAGCAGACCAAATGCCAAAGGTCAATCAAATTTAAAAACCGATAGCAAGTTTCAAGATATGTTTAGACTACCAGATAATAAATTTTATTTTATTGGTAGTATAGAATTTAAAAGCATTATTTATAAGGCTGGAATACTTGTGTCTAATAAATATTATGAAGATGAAATTCCTTTTTTCGTACAGATTCAGTATATTGTAAAAATTGGCACTCAGTATTTCTTGTGTGGTCAATCACTGGAGACAATAACATTTGATCCACATTTACAACTATTTTTTGTTAAATGTGGTTATGGTTTTTTATCAATTTCATTTGAAAATCTCAACATTCATAAAATATATAATTTAATAAAATTTAATAATCAACTAGCTGTAAACAACTTGTAATCTTAAATAATTATGATACAATAATTTGTTGAATAAACTATATCTATTTCATTTTATAAATAAAACTTAATGCATTTCATTTAATTTATGCGACGTTTTCGGTTCATACATATGAAAAAATAATTGTTTGTTATTCGAAACAGCAAATGTTTGAAGCTACTGATATTATTATTGGGTACTGAAAATAATTAATGATTAGGTCAACTTATAATAATATTTGTAGCTAGATATATATAGTTTGTTTCAAATAATTTAATTATTAGCCACACACGTTTATGTAGTTAGCAGAGCCTATTTTACAATGGATATGTTTGCTGGAAACCATATATATATGCTTGATGAACAATGTTTACATTTATTATAAATACTTTATATTTGCATTAAACATAATTACTGTTTTTATTAAATATTACAACATTTTTTTAATTTGCATCAAACACTTTTTTCGTTGCTCAAAAACATTTATAATTTAACCTAAAATTTTAAATGTTTGTCATAAGTTATAAAATCTTTTGTCCTAAATTCATTAGATGTTGGCCCCAAATACTCTTGCAAACATTATTAGTGTTTGCTGCATAAAATGTTTGTGGTAACAAAAAATTTTTTTGTGTGTATATATATATATATATGGCATAGCTCAGTCACATTGAATGGTTCTCCTTACTTCTTCGCAGCACGACTGGCAGCAATAAACGCGTCAGGTGTATACATTGGCCCATTTCTTAACTGTCGTTTCATTTGTCTTTTGATAAGTGAATGAGCTGAGTCACCCTCATTCTGGGTGTGTCCCTTAGTCAGATATTTATGGGTGATCGATTTTACGCTGAGAAAGCTAACCGCGTATAAAAACAAGGCGAGCATAAATTTTTGTTTGTTGGCCTACGCAGTTGTCAAAATACAATATAATTTCAGCATCAGTTATGGTTGCTTTCCTATATACTTTAACACGCAAGTACCTAATTTGTTGACGCATCGATGGCCGTTGGACTCATCCCAAACATAGCATTCACAGCTATTAGTTTACAAATCATTTATTATGAAATGCAATACGTTTGACTTAGATTTGTAGTAAAAAACCGAAACATCTCCTTTCGGTATTTGCATGACTGCTAGGAGATCGTTCACTTCCACAACGCCGTGAAAGTAATTGTTTCCAGCTTTATCGCGTTTATTTTCCTCCCAAGATAAATTCTTTTCCACCAAATGTTGATCGTGCTTTTCTTTTAAATCATTTTTTTCTTCCTGAGCAGCATTTTTGTAGGCCTCACAAGTTTCGCAGAGTAATATTTCGAAATAGTACAGTACCATAAACAAAAATTACAGAACACAAAGACACAATAACGACACCAATGCCTCTGAAGGCGAGCATTATTAGTTACAGATATTACGTTCCACCAGTTAATAGTTCATACAAAGTGCGTCCGATCTGCATAAATAACTCGAAATGGCTAATTTTTGAGATAAGACGTTGTTTTATTTAGTGAGCGATATATATATATATATATATATATATATATATATATATATATATATATATATATATATATATATATATATAATACCGTTTAAAGAGTTAGGAAGTCTTCGGATACAGCTAAATCTCATTTGATCTCGTGACGTTATAATAAATTAAAATTTAACCCACGTAAACAACCGTCACCAAATTCAAATTCCGATTTAATTGTGAATTGCCATCAAACCAAAAGACTTTTATTGCTATTGTAAGCTTTGTATATCTTTCTTCGGTGTTTAATGTTCAGCACAGTACTGTCATATGAATAATAAAAATTATTTAGTCTGAGAACGTAAAAAAGTTAATCGGATAGTTATGCTTGTTTTGCTATGGTCAATCTAGGCATGCCTTAAATCTCTGAATTAACTTCAGAATTTAAGACAAACAAGCTTTCTCATTGTAGTAATCACAATGTCGGCTATAAGATTCCTGTTTCATTTCATCCACCTCTGTCAATTCGTCTTCAAGGATAGTATCCACTTCCACACTGATTCGGTGAAATTTTGGTTCATATACTATTTGACCCTTGGGTTTCTTTACCCTATCATTATAGGCTAGTACAATTTGTCTTAATTAAAGTGTAATTCAACACCTTAATTTGTCTTTGTCGTTGATAAAATGTAAACTCGACTTTCTTGAATACACAGCAAAAGAAAATATTTGGTTGTATGTATATAGTTAAGTGATGGCAGCCTGTCTCTATAAACATTACAAATTAATCATAATTTATAAAATATTATAAATTACGAATTAAAACATGAAATTGTTATCTATAAAAAAAAGCTCTTATTGAAAAAGGGCGAATGCTAATTGAAAATTTATGTAAATCTGTACAAAAAATAATAATTAATTGGGTTGAAAAATGTTATAAATAATAAAATTTGTATATAATAAATTAGTGTACAGTTTCCAATATTTTCTCCAAAAATTGTATGTTCATTCGAATACAGGTTTTTATGTATGTAGGTACATAAACAGCACCAAACTGTATATAACCCCAAATCATGGAAAATCCTTTTTTTTTTGTTAGGTACACATATATGTTCAGCCAAATATATATGACACGCAAATTGTGCCCATTATATGTATGATAGAAATTCATGAAAGCATTAAATCATCAGACAGACATCAAGTCATCATTAGATCATTAATCAAGAACCTCCCCCTCGACAAAAAAAACATAAGCGGAAATAAAGATGGAAATGTATCATAAACATAAATTTTCATTTTTTTTTTGGATCTCCCCATTTTATACCTCGCTAATCATTTCGAAATCTCCCATTCTAGAAAAATAAATTATCATTAATCATAATACTAATTTGAAAAATAATTTAAAACTCTACGCTCCTATTGGCATAATTTTCTAATGCTCATTATGTTAATAGCCTCGCGGAGTCTAAATTTAATTAAACGCGTGAAAATATATTTCGGTGTTGTCGTTTTTGAGTGTGACTATTATTGAAGTTGATACTGCCATTGATGTTGGTTTGAACCTGCTAGGGTTCTACACAGTGTGAGCCGATTTAGTATGGATGCAAATACGGGAATTAGGATTCAATCACAATTGACGAGCCAACTTCAGTTGCCTAGACCTTGTTGGTGGATATTTTCAATCTTCACTCGCATCTATACACAATTATCATGGCATCCCAAACTGAACTACACACACACACGCACACACACACACGTATATATATATATATATATATATATATATATATATATATATATATATATATATTTATATATATATGTATATATATATAATATATATATATATATATATATATATATATATATATATATATATATATATATATATATATATATATATATATATATATATATATATATATATATATATATTATATATAATATATATATATATATATATATATATATATATATATATATATATATATATAAATATATATATATATATATATATATATATATATATATATATTATATATACATATGTATATATATATATATATATATATATATATATATATATATATATATATAAATATATATATATATATATATATATATATATATATATATATATATATATATATATATATATATATATAAATATATATATATATATATATATATATATATATATATATATATATATATATATATATATATATAAATATATTTACTATTGAAAGCTATAGGTAGATTAAAGATTGGTATATTGTTTCGTGGTTAAATCCTAGTTTTCCCAAATAAATTTCTTTGCTACGAAAAAATTTAGGATAATTTGTCAAGTTCCTAGAAGTTCTAATCAGTAGTCAGATATACAAATCTTCTAAGTCAAGACACCCATAAGAACGTGGTATCTGATACGAAAAAAACATAATGTACAAGTTCAGGCAAACTAAGTGCTGCCCAGAAACTGATAGAGCAAGATGATCTACATAGTTCTGACAGACAAAACCAGATTGTTTTAGATTGGGAGCAATTCATCTGGTAAAAGACCTTTCTGAGATGGATCTTAAGTTTAACAATTGGAAGTTTAAGCACAGATTCGTTACTAGATGAAATTTCTTAGAATTTTCGGCCAACAATTCCTCAAATGCTTTTAAGTCAGCAGAATGAGATCTGCTTGCATAGTAAAAACTACTTTGCTCCTGCTTCAAGAAATAGGAATAGTAGTTAAAGCAATATGAACTTGATGGAGTTTACCAGCTGAAATTCAGCGTGGATTTGTGGCGCTTACATATACATAGTACAAAACGTACAAATATAATCATTATTGAAATACAATGAACTGTCACGCCACAATAAAAAATTATATAAAAATTGACAAAACAGTTTCGATTCAAAATCTGTAATTCGCTAATACTGTTGGAAAGATTCACAACAAATACAATTGCAACATACTTCAAGTCCGGTCGCATATGCCTGATGGATTCGATTTATTCAATCACACAGCAAATCAAATCGAAAGGCAAACGTTTTCATCAACCTAGCTGTGTCCTGTCTATCAATGCCACTGCAGAGTTGCAGTATAACTTCTATCAGCTAGCTATCATGTTCACAGCTATCTTATCAGTATTGACATATCCTACGGGTTCTCTATCATTAAAATCACGTAATCCATTCTATATCGTAAACTATTCAACAAAATAAATGGCCGTCTCAAAATAAATATGGCCGTGGTCGCTGTATTATCTCAATTTTTTCTCAGTCATACTAAACCAAAAACACGGGTGCCCACATATGCTCATAGGTTTCAAATTCCCTCAAACTATATTGTTTCACTATCAGTATGATCACATGTTTATAAGTATAGTATGTGAGGATCAACTGCATACTGCTTGCCAGTTTATCACAAAATATGGCATGCAACAGTAATTGTTGCGCAACTTTTGTTGCATTTGCGCAACATTTACTCCACTGAAAAATTTACAGATGATAGGTTAAATGGCGAGATTCGCGTTGAACTCAGTATAAAAAGGTTTTCGGTATTCCGAAACAACTATAATCGTACTCATCCTATTAATGTTGAATGTAAAACCCACTACAATCAGTTGTGATAATTCATTCGAACATTTGCAACCCTTAATCATCTTTCTTATAAAACTGACCATACCATTTCATTTCACAAGGCTTATGAAAGAAGTCAATAAATCAGGAGCATCAAAAAGTCAGTAAAGTACTAGCTCCCAATAGTCAGTTGGTCCAGTCCAGTGGACGCCCCATGCTCCTAAATTGGAAAATAAAACTGAGAAATACTAGACAAACCACCCATAACATAAACAAGAATGAAAAATTAAAATGAACAGTCTCATCATCCATTAAATGTGATAGTGTCTTATCCTCTACAAAACACGATCTGTCATTTTCAAAAGCACGTTTTCATAATTTGCTTGTACACACGACAGTATTATATACACAGCAACTAGAAAAACTATAAAAAAATATTTTTTGTCATAAATTTGAAAGCACGATTCAGGAATATATTTAATTTAATTTCTGGGAAAAGCTCATATACACAAAAAATCCCAAAAGTTTTATTTGCACACAACAAGAAAGAACATCAACAAAACTTTTTGTTATTTTTTTTAATTTTGACTTCGTAATTTTATTATTTCCCCAAAAAAATAGTTTTTTAAATTATATATTATAATTCAGGTAATTTCATTTTATTATTTAATTAATTTTTGTTCTTTGTACAGTCGGATAAAGCTGTTATATTTAAAGCTCACGTCTTTTTTTTCCAAACGAAATGGTCACTGTACCGCATACAATAATAATATATGGGCCAACGGTAAGGAATTAGTACTAACTGCGCTTCAACTGAGAGATTTTACAACTTTTGACAACAAAGCTCCCTCAACTTCATGTAGTGTTGAAGAGATGATTGAAAAACTTTATTTAATAGCCGATAGTTGAACGACCGAAAGGTGAGTTTAGCAGTATAAAAGCTCATATAGCTAATAACAATCCGGAAGCTCGTTGTGATAGAACCGACATCTACAACTACTTACGCCAGACCACAATACTACTTGTTTTTGTTCCAATTCAATTTGTTACCAAATTAAAGCTTTTTAAAGCTCAGAACCATATTATGTCAGATAAGAAGTATATATGTCTAAGATTAGCATAATTAAAACGTCAAATGACTAAACTGTATGTTTGATTGTAGTGTTCTCAGTTAGAGTGCTGTTAGATTCCCCTTGAATGGCGATGGGCTAGGAAATACCGCATGTAATGAGATAAATATGGTGCTTAAGTTTGTTGACTACATCGACGAAAGCCAAAGACACATTGATACTTTAATGAATGTGACTTGATAGTGAGATGAAGTCTTTCAAGCAGTTGTCTTATTTCGTTCATGGGCTTGCACATATTTCCTAAATGTATACCTGTCATTGAAATAAACATAATATTTGTTATTGATTACTGAGCTTTTACATCCTCCTATCTCCAAGGAAATCTTTTATATGAATATTTAGAATATTAAAGTGTTGCCCGTATTTCCACTTCAATTGAAGCCAATAACTATCTCGTGTCGAAACCAACAACCGTACAGTTTCTGTAATTAAAAGAACAGTCTTCATTATTTCTTGAAAGAAGTCTTACACCTAACACTAACTTGTCATTGGGCACATAATTAGTAACTGGCATATCTGATACAAATACAAGAAATGAAAGCTCCCAGATCATCAAACTAGGTAAACAAAGCATCTGAATGCTTTCAGAACCCACATGGTGCAGGGGTTAAAACTGCGGCAGTTGGAATGGGAGGTTCTTAGTTCAAATTCCGATAGGGGCAGAATACAAAAGAAATTTTTCACTATCTGATTGTGATCAGTGGTGACAATAAACATATCTGTGACTACCCGTTGACTATATACTGGTATGAAGCTATGCATTGTACAGATGAGTCCATATAACCCACATTTCGTATGGATGTCACAGTGAACCAATGAGCCTGAGTGACGAATTACACAAATAACAGGCATCTAAAGACATGCAGCTTGCTTCTAATCAGCTACAAAATATTATAAACTCATCATATGATAACAGCTGCCTGTAAACTAAAAATAATTCTACAGCAAAAGAGTTTCCTGTTGCATTGAAACAATAGAAACGCCAGAAATGTTATGAAACTGTTCCACGGTGGCATAATATGGAGGCTCTAACAAAATACAACCTCGTAGTTAGATAATCAAATCATGCACATACATGAACTTTCTGTGATGGAATTAATGAACTACCTGCATCAGCGAGGCTACATATTGTCCTCACAAAGGATCAAAAAATTTATTAGGCATGCTCCAGAAAGAGAATACTTTACTCAGATGTGGAACGAAGCGACTTCAGTGATAAACCAACATAGGAGAACTAGATTACATTTACTATGACAAAATGGATCAATTCATATACTCTTTTACAGGAATATCATTGATAAACTCTGAGGTAATTCGGACTCTATAACGCCATGAAAGTTTGCCCTTAACGCAGCTCTTATATAGTCTCTGATTGAGTTTGAAACTGATATCATAGATTTGACGAGAAAGGTTATGTGAAATATCTGGTTACAATCACTAAGGGAAAATTCAGTGGTACTCTATCAGATCAAATGCAAGAGGCGCTTCTTCACGGGTCCCATCACAAGCTTCTTCGTGGTCAATTTGCTTGAAGATACCACTTCATGGTATACCTTAACCATTGATTTGTACAGCTGAACACCATAAGCACGTCTTATAGTGATCATTTTTTTATATTTTAAATTTTTAACCGCGGAACATCAGATGCGCCCATCTTAGTCCATCTTTTCTTTCCTACCTGCACCATCTTGAAGACTCGAACAATAAGTCATAAGTGATAAAGACCAGAAAAAAATTCAATCAGTTTTATTATAAGCCTGAACCTCGTTATCTGCCCAAACTCGACCACTTTGAATTTGTTAAATCTCACTCCTAATTATATCAGTTTGATTTTTTGGTTCCTGAATCCAATATTATATTTCTGTTTCTATATCGTCCAATTTCCGATCAACCAATCGAAAGTTAAGTATACGCTTTGTATAGAATATCACATCACATTTTTGATCAAAGTTAACAGTGGTGCAATGCTGCACAATCGAATTGGGCTGATGCTAATGAATATGGTTTACTCTTAAGTCCAAGCTTTTCACCATACTCGTCCCCTTAAGTCCATACAAAACACAACAGTAATGTGTGAAAAACTAAACTAACGAACGCTGCGGAAGATCAAACTATACAAACTTGTTTCATTACAACCTCGCGAGGTACCCTTTTCGAAAAAAGATTACTTTTAATGGTTAAGGTATATTATTGAACTTGTCAGTTTCTCCGATTAAATGAAATCACGAAACTTGTCTCTAATTAATGTTCACCGTCAGTTCATTATATATTAGGTATTATATATAGATGGGATACCTTGATCCTAGTTCATTACTGATAATGTCAGGTAATTTTGTTGCGCGAAAAAGTGAACTACAAGAATTAGATCAATGAACAGGCAACTCTAACCTTCTCAGTACTCAATTGCTCTTAATGAGGTGCATAGTATTATTTTCCTGCCTACGAGATCAGCTGCCTGTGAAATGAAGGGAGTTAGTCAAAAAGGTTCCCTGATCAAATAAATTACTAGAAGAAACGAACAAACTGTTCAATAGTGGGAAATAAATCTGGGAGTCTGGTGATAACAGGGTAGGCCTTAATAAAACACAACCACGTATTAAGATAATCAAACCGTGCTACCTGGACTTTCTGTAAGAGAATCGATAAATTTTCCGAAGCAGCAAAGCTTCCAATTGCATAATCAATAAGGAACAAACAAATGGAATTGACATCTTTCAGAAGGAGGATGGAAGCTTTCAAGACTATAGCTGTCTGCTTAATAAGGTGGACTATGAACCTCATGATTAGATATAGAGTTTTGATACCTTCATTGAAAACGCAGCGGAGGAGTTCTGCCAAAAAAAAGAGATAACATTTACTACAGTCTAATGAATTCAGTCAATCTCAATATTTATCCATCGATTTTCGGTTTTCGATTTTCGATTTTCAATTTTCGTTTTTCAATTTCCGTCTAGATTTTCGATTTTCGTTTTTCGAGTTTCGATTTTCGATTTTCGATTTTCGATTTTCAATTTTCATATTTTCGATTTTCAATTTTCGATTTTTTGTTTTTTTTTTTTTTTTTTTTTTTTTAAATATCATTACCAGCTTTATTAAAAACGATTTTTTTTAAAATTATAACTAATATATACAGTTGTAGCTGATAAGATAAGTGGAACCATTGGATCTAAAGATCACGTGCCTGGTCCACTGATTCTTTACAAAAAAAATTATATTTAATTAGCAATTAACAATAAAAAAAATAAAAATTAATAAAATTTAATACACATTATAATTAACCATTATTTTCGATTTTCGATTTTCGATTTTCAATTTTCGATTTTCGATTTTCAATTTTAGATTTCCGTCTCGATTTTCGATTTTAGTTTTCCGATTTTCGAGTTTTGATTTTCGATTTTTGATTTTCGATTTTCGTTTTTCGATTTTCGAGTTTTGATTTTCGATTTTCGTTTTTCGATTTTCGATTTTCGATTTTTGATTTTCGATTTTCGATTTTCGATTTTCGATTTTCGATTTTCGATTTTCGATTTTCGATTTTCGATTTTCGATTTTCGATTTTCGATTTTCGAAAATCATTTAAGATTTTAGATTTTAGATTTTAGATTTTAGATTTTAGATTCTAGATTTTAGATTTTAGATTTTAGATTTTAGATTTTAGATTTTAGATTTTAGATTTTAGATTTTAGATTTTAGATTTTAGATTTTAGATTTTAGATTTTAGATTTTAGATTTTAGATTTTAGATTTTAGATTTTAGATTTTAGATTTTAGATTTTAGATTTTAGATTTTAGATTTTAGATTTTAGATTTTAGATTTTAGATTTTAGATTTTAGATTTTAGATTTTAGATTTTAGATTTTAGATTTTAGATTTTAGATTTTAGATTTTAGATTTTAGATTTTAGATTTTAGATTTTAGATTTTCGATTTTAGATTTTAGATTTTAGATTTTAGATTTTAGATTTTCGATTTTAGATTTTAGATTTTAGATTTTAGATTTTAGATTTTAGATTTTAGATTTTAGATTTTAGATTTTAGATTTTAGATTTTAGATTTTAGATTTTAGATTTTAGATTTTAGATTTTAGATTTTAGATTTTAGATTTTAGATTTTAGATTTTAGATTTTAGATTTTAGATTTTAGATTTTAGATTTTAGATTTTAGATTTTGTGATTTTTGATGTACGTGTCAATCAACATTAGAGCCATGAAGAAAAGTTCTTCAGAAAGTGTTCATTCCTTCTATTATAGCATCTTATGTGAAACCCATATTTTGATGCTGAAATTAAAACCCATGTTGTGATGCCTAGATTATGCAGATGTACTACTGGTCACAATCATTAACTGGAAATTCATTAGTATCTTATCAGATCTGTTGCAAGAAGCCATTATTACGGTGTTGTAATGGTGCATTCATTTGTGATTCCTCGTCAACTTTAATAAAATAGTGAAAGTCTAATTAACGCATCTTTACCTTGGTCGATAGAGCCACAGAGCTGTTATACTCAGCAACTCCGAGTTGAGACTATTTACCTGCTGCCTAATCGGTCAAATTGCTTAAGGATACTACTTTAAATGAACCAGAGCGTGTCAGATACTTGTCATGTTGGCGATTCGAAAGAGAAATCTGAGTAACATGAGCAACATCTTGAGACTGAACAATAAGTCCAAATGAATTGTCAACTCGGACAAGAAATTCTATGAGTTTCGTTATTAGTTTCTACCTTAACTGTATAATAGCACAAAACATCTTAAGCTTAGTAGTTAAGAGAGTTTTCCATCACTATATGTGGTTTCGAGTATGATTCTTGCCGTGGGCCAAAAATTAACACGGTTTGTATGACATAAATAGACAAAATTGATTGTGTATTAGAATTTATTTGTTAAGCCACTTAACAATGAAGACGAATAAAAGCTACGATCTTTTTAAGCTTCAGATTATTTTATATAGATTTTGTTATAAGAAAAGAAGCTTTGAAAAAGCCAATATTTTCTGCCATCCTTTCCGTAATTTCCTAATTTTTTGAACCTCTGTTACATTCAAATGTTAGCAGAAGCTTTATCGTTTGGGCTCTCCACTATAAAATTATATTCAAGATTTTGCAGAGCTTCTCCCACATATGATTAGGTAAATTATGACAACTGGTATAGTCATATGTGAGAGAAAGTTCGAGTATTGCTAAGGATAGGAAGGAAAACTACTGATGTTCAATGTGTTTAACAAATCAAATTATGTATAGTGCATATTTACCTGAACTATAAAGACTCATAAATTTCAATATATTTTCCAAAACAAATTATTGTAAAAAGCTTGTTTTTGATAAAAATAGTTTTAATCTGATTAAAAAATTATTCAGCAAAATTTGCATTTTTAAAAACTATTCCTAAAATCGACGAGTACATAGCCGAGTTCAACACAACATGGATTTTCAATATATTGGCTGATAAAAATTTTACAAAACAGGATTATGGAATATAAATATTAATTAAATTAATTGATTCATACTCGTGCACTGATAAAATATTCGAAAAATCGGAGACCGCACCGGTATCGGTATATATACACCTGTATTGTGCGCGATACGAAAATTGAATAATTGAATTAAATTCTTGACAATAAAATTGCATCGTAAATCGACGACGACCAATTTTATTTTCAATTCCTTTCAAAATTGTCATCAATTTTACAGCTCCACGTCGTTTTTAGCGTGTGGTGGCATTTTGATTTGCGGAAATATCTCGACAACATATAAAAATCAGAATAGACATGGTGTATCGATGCGGAGGTATATCATGAAACCAATTTGTTTTTGGAATAAAATAAATATTCAATCTATAGACCTGGTAATAAAATTGAAGGTAAATTTTGGTTCAATTGAATTGCTGAAAGATTTTTGTTGTGTTCAGGTTCGGGTTTTTTTGGTTAACTGTGTGATGTAATTTGGGTGGTTTATTGTGATTTATCGTTTTCAAATTGGAAAAATAAACTCGTTGTATATTTAATATTATTGATATTTGCTGGATGGTCAGTAGGGTGACCAATTTTGAGTTTCATTATCTTCTCAAACTATAGCTACAATCGAAACATTTTATCAATCTAGGTTCTGGTCGTTAGCCTTGTAACAAGATTTGGTTAATGTGAATCTCACGTTTGGTGCGAAATATTTGGCACCCTCATGGTCAGAAAACTAAATGGTTTTCCAGTTTAGGACTTGATTCGGCATCATTTACATTTCAGCTACCAGAACGTTTGACAGTGTGTGGATTCGTTGAACCCATTTTCGATGACACGACCACACATTTCGATGGAAACGTCTGACCTCCTCTAACGACATCGGCTACCTTAAATCATTGGTCTATGCCAACAAGGGTTGGCAAAGACTATTGGGTCTGAGCTCCTCTAACAACGTCGGCTACCTTAAATCATCGGTTGTTGTCTAAAAGGGTTGGCCTTGGCATAGACCAATAGTTTAAGGAAGCCCCATAAGAAAAAATCTGCTGAAATCTGAAAAAATCTAGGCTTTTTTACAGGATCCTTTCAGGATATAACACGTTCCTCGAATTAAGATTTCAATACCTGTGGTCGATTGTAAGACCAGACCTGTGGTGTGACATGTCACGCCGTCTTGTTAAAACTACACATGTATGAATGAAGTGGTGTGTCTTGTTGTACATGCGGGTTTCCACCGATAACGAATAACGAATATTTTGTTTGTTTCCGAAGCCATCTAGCCTTAAATACGCTTCATCACTGAATATTATTTTGCTATGGAATTGGCCATCTTCTTCCAACATTTCCAGAGTCCAATCCAAATAAAAACGTCTCCTCATATGATAATAATACAAGAATACTCGACCATTCAGAGTGTAAGTCTAAATCATTTCGAAAAAAAGTGTGGCATGAGAAATGTCTAATTCTTGAGAATGCGGTTGACTCAACTGTAATAGTTCATTTACACCGGATGGTTGAATGGCCGCAATTCTCTCGCACTTCAACCAACTCGTTGTATCACTGACTCGGGAACATTCAGCAGCAAATATTCAGATTTAAATTTTTTCACTAGAGTATGAATTGCTCTTCTACTGGAAGGATAGTTACAATCAAAAACTGGACCCATTTTTTTCTAGTAAATTTTACCTTTTTATAAATTTGTTAAAGGGTGCGTTATTTGTTAAAGGGTGCGTTTACTGTGAAAGTTCTTCACGATGTAAGGAGTCGTTTGTTATTCTTTACAACGATTGTATACCAACGAAGTCAGATTGTTGAATGGTATACGGGCCAACAATAACCTGTAAAAGCCGATAAAATATAAAAAACGACACGCGTTCCGTGAAGATCAAAATCTTTACGTATAGGAGTGTTTCTACGATCATCCTTTCATTTATTTTACATAATTTTGGTTTTAACATCATTTTGGTTTGTTCTGGTCCAACTGTCCTGTCAAATTTGAGGTGTACTGAAAATTTACGAATATGGAGGTAACAATATTGATTTAGGCTGTTCTAGTTGGGCTGTTCAGGTTTAAATGCCAACGATAACAATATATTCAGTTTCAGCAGGGGAGTTTAAATAGTGGCATTCTTCATCAAACAATTTTTTCAAAACTGTACCGGAAAGAGATAGAGCTTTGATCGTACTGGTGTTTGATTTCGATTTGGTAGGCAACTCCGTAAATACAGGTTTAAGAGGTATGGAAGTGGTACAGACTCATGACAGATTGTTCATTCCTATTATATAGCTTTCAACGAGCTTTTAAGCGGGCGAATAAGTCAATGAGGTTTGGTTTGTAACCGTTGACCAGACGTGATCTGAGTTCATCAAAATTGTTAGTATTTATTATAGATCTGAGTGCTTGGGATGTTAGAAGATTACTTATGCCCTTGATCAACAGAGACTTCCTTCCTAAAACCTACCTTAGAATAACGATTAATCTGAAGAATAAGATAGTTCTTCAAACTGTTTTTAGCGGATATTTCTTGTCCATGGTTCCTACAGAATGCTCCTTCTATCGAAGGAATCATATCTTGTTTACACATTTGTCAAAGACTAACTCTCTCTTTCCAGACCATAACTTTATTAGAACTTCAGGTCCCAGCGCTCTCATTTTTTGTCGTATATTAGCTATAAGCTGTTGGATGGTTCTTAGGTTTATTGGCATATATGCTACCGTTTAGGTAGCCCCAAAAACCAGAGTAACTGATAAACAAATTTATATTCCAGTGATATTTGGCCCATCACTCCATCACTGATCAGATACTGAAAAGCTTAAAACTGTTCAATAGTTGATTGAGTATTTTTACATTCTGTAACCCGTTACCCCAGTTGGCCGAAAAAATATAAGCATTCTAAAATGGGATTGAAAGCTATTGGGGACACTATACAGGTTAGTTGTAAATATGTGAGTATTATGACAACCTTACAACAGCCAACATGTAAGCTCCAAATCAATAGTCAGATGACAGTAAAGGTTATAAATGAAATATTTTCAGTTCTGCAGGTTTATCAATTCAGTAGATTACGCAATCTGGAATTCTGTTTGTTTCTACATTTGCAATCTAAATCATGGCTCAAGGCTCTTCCAACTTCTTTACGCCATAACATAGCCACATCGAGAATGTTTGGCTATATAAGTCCGATTCACGTAGAACCATCTGCACATTGCAAAGTACCATGTGATGGGGGTTGACCCATAAATTCTGCACTCCACCAGGCGATCATAGATGTGTTTATTAACACCTTCGGAGGCCTTCCGGGTTCGAATCCTGTGCCTATCGGGATTCGAAACCAGAAGCTCCTCGAAACTCCCCCGAATATTTTCTCAAATTTTTAAAGTATACAACCCAAAAATAAAAATGGGTAAGGTTCAAACGCATGCGGCCTCATCCTCAATCCCATTTTGAAAAATGTTAGGTTTGGAAAATCACAACCCATCCGTCATCATTCTGTTTATAACAAAGAGAAAGAATAAGGGTTTTATTACACACAGGGTGTAACAATATTGTAAACAATATATTTTGCTTGTAGGTGAACCACCCACTTAACATAAGTATTTCAACATTTAACATACCTTTATGTGAGCAGCAATGTGTCAAGTAAAATAAATATATTTCTCGGTGGGGTGATTCCAATATACATATATAGGTATGTGTCTGTATACTCGTAGAACGAGTTAGGTGGTTAAATATTTTCATTTCTCACATTTTGATTTAAAAACATCCAACCATTAAAATTTTGACTGACATTTTCTCCCCGTTACCATTTTTTTAATAATGCGATATATATACACGTACCCGAACCACCTCCCACCTAAACATATTATTCGTTAGGCGTGTGAAATTTTTGTGTATGTAAAGATTTGGAAAATTTCGTCATAGAGACTTTTTAATTAAAGTGAATTGTTTATCGTTGAAAATGGTGTTTGCAACCACCCTCCTATATAAACGGGTAAATGTATGTAAATCGAGTTAAAATCCATCATTGTATCTCCCATTGTGATGCGTTGCTATTATATTTGAAAAGCTGCGGCTTTTCGATTTAATTATAAAACAAAATAAAAATGTTGTGCTTTTTTTGATAAAAGCTCGTATTGGATTGAACTGAATAGATTTTCATTCGATTGGAAAACATTTTAAACAAATCCTTTAATTATAATTAACATGTTATTGTAGTTGTGTATGTGTCCTATTGTTATTTGATGCACTAGTATGTTACATGAGCTTTATTCGTTATTGTGCTTTTTGGATTGATATGAATCAAGATAATTTCAGTTTAATTGGGTTTTTTGATATTAGATTTTATTCAATTTTAGGTACTCATACCTATTCGATTTTATTGACACATATTATTGACATCACAATAATCAATGTAATTGGTTCCACATATTGATTGTGCTTTTTTGGTGTGAACTTTTCTCTCTGTTTGGCTATTGGCCATAAAACTTAGATGATTCTCTTTACAATATGCAAGATTCTGTGAACTAATTATGGAGGGAGATGGACCGGTACAATACTGCTCACAAGCCCTCGGATACTATGGTGTCGCTCTCGTAACAGAAAGTAGCGTGCGTGATCTGTCATTTGGAGGTCTCGAAATCGATTCTCGGGGTGTTAATGGTGAGCATTAATCAGGATTGGTTGTTTTAATCTGTTAAGTGTATGTGGCCTGAACCGTGGACACTAGTGGCATTAGTTGCTTTCCAATCAACCAACTTCGCAAGTGAAAAGCTAGTAGTTTTGTTCTTGTCTTTGCTAAATTTACTATGGTTTATTCAGGAAAGAACGGAACTGAACTACTAACGGTTTACTAGCAAGTACTAGCTGTTGGTCGATTGGAATGCGACGGTTGACTTCTGGAATAATTTCCGCCTTCTTTAATTTAGAAAAATGGAGTCGAAGCGAGTTTTGGGGAAATTATTTCATGTACTATACTGAAAAGCGCAAATGGGACAAAAACCCATACTTCCCCTCAGGTGACATGATAACCTTTTGCTGATAAATAAGTTTGTTGTAATCTGGAGAGTGCCGGGAAATAAATGTTAAGTCTAGAGGTGAAATTATCTAGCTCCACTGGTAAGTGGCAGAACACAATGCAAAAGAGATGAATTGAAAAATTCATCGTATCTTAATCCTTTCTGACAGACATGCTGCTCTAAAGGCGATTGACTCCAATTCAGTTTCCTAAAAACTTGTTTTGGGAAGGAAATTATTTTGAAGCGAACAAGAAGTCAGATTGAAGTTCAATGGATATAAAAAAGGTATTGGCTGATTAATTGGACCGTTTGGATGCAGCATCAATTTTGTGGAACCTGAGACCGTTCTAGGAATGACGTTTGAACAAAATGCAATTAATAAAATTATTATTTACATTTATTTATTATTTATTAACTATTTATTGAGTTCAATTTTTATTAGACTATGCCTCTTGAGTATGGCTATGTATAACTTACTATAAAAAGTTCTCAACACCAAAATCATGACCATTGCAGTCAATGGAAATTGATCAAGCAGATTAGGTTAAGTTGATGAACTAGATTTCTGCATATTGATCATAAGTTTGTGTACAGAGTTGGTTTTATTATACACCAAATTCATTTGCCATTTATAAATAAACCGTACTGTATACACATCAGAGGATGACCAATTTTAAGTGAGTCTACGGTAAGTAAATATAAACAATTGACATTTGTGTCAACAAATTATTAACTATAATTAATTTTAGATGACTTTATATTAGTTTAGATGATCACAGGATACCGGTAAGTAATCTGGTTACAGGTGACATTAATTAACATTCTGAACACTCTCCGGCCCATTAAAAACTCCTTTTTTTTAATATATTATGATGTGTATTGGTTGAGTTGGAATTATAGGATGAAAGGAGTTTGCACAACTTGACGATTGGTCTCTTTGTAATTCCTGTTTGTAGTGTGTGTAAGTAGTTTATCTGCCACTGTCTCCAAAAGCCTTGCATTCTGGATTGTACATTTTACCATCTGGACAATCTGTTGTTTGCTATATGCTCTGAGAGATGGTTCGGGAACTGTGGTTATCGCTTCTCCGATCAAAAAATGCGCTGGTGTTAAAGCGTTGAGATCCTCAATAATATCACTCATAGGGTACAGTGGTTTGGAATTAATTGAGACCTTCAATTTGCACAAGTAAAGTGTGCATTTCCCAAGTAGTCATAACCACCCCGTTTGTCACTCGATTCAGATGGTGTTTGATGGACTTTATTTCGGATTCCCAAAGGCCCTCCAAAATGTGGACCGCTAGGAGGACTGAATTTAAACTGAATTTCATTCTGTAAAAGAAAATTTTTAATTGATTTATTTCAGTATAGGAACCCCTCTTTGAACTATGAATCGACGAAGTGCTGCGATAAATGCTTCCGATGATATGTCGTGGCTAAGCTCAATATGAATAGCCTTCGTAGCGAAGCAAATAAAAATACAAATGTAGCCTTTGACAATCGGTATGCGACCTCTTCCGGTTCTGCGGATTTGCGGTGTAATGGGCCAGCATAATCTACCTGTATGTATAGAAATGGACTACTAGGCGAGATTTTTGAAGCCGGCAAGCTTTCCATTTACTGTTGGGACGTCGACGCTAGTTGTTGGTTTGGTATCGCACCGCATTTCGACAGTTAAGAATCCAGTTTTTTTGCCGCAAGATGCTAATTTGTAACGTAGCTCCTGGGTGCAAATACCAAATGTGTGTCTCTCGAATAATTTTGTCGGTTAACAGATGTGACTTTGGCAATAATACTTTATGTTTTTTGTCGAATGATGCATGCAAGTTATGCAATCTTCCCCCGACTCGTAAGATACCGTCTTGGTCTATAAACGGGCATACTGAAATTAATTTGCTTTTCGTATTGACACTTTTTTCTTGTTTAAGGTCATGTATTTCACCGCCAAATTCTACCGATTGTACCCATCTTATGCACAGTTTTTCTGCCCTTTTGACTAGTTCAACAATGTGTAACCAGCGATTGATTTTAGAAACGGACCAAATTTTTGCCAGTATTCGTTTCATTTTGGAGAATGATTCGATCCTTACGAACAGATCTTGGAGCAAGCGTGGTGGATTTACTTTAACTTGAGCAGCCATTGAAATGGGACATTCTTCTAAATTAGTACATCTAGGTTCCACAACCTTTGGCCATTCTTCTATTCGCTTAGATAACCAGGATGACCCGTTCCACCACTGATCGCAATTCACTAGCTGTTTCGGAGTCAATCCTCTGGACACAATATCTGCAGAATCTCAGCCGTTCGATTACCTATGAAGCGTTTCCAGCGCCTTAGAACGTCGGACAACCATGCCACTATCTTCGAATCGGTCCACGCCCAATATTCGACATTCTCGTTCTCTAACGCATTACGTATAAACTTCATCAACCTGCTCAACAAAACGGCACCACATAGCTCTAATCTTGGCAATGATACCTGTTTTATCGGTATAACCTTAGTTTTGGAGATTATCAATCTGGTATTTATTCTTCCGATAGTGTTTAAGGTAGAGGTTACCACAGAATCAGTGCCTATATGCAGTGAAAGGACTTAGGTGACCGCCCAAAAAAATGTCCTCAGAGTTGAGTGTTATCTGCTAGTCCAATTAAACGGCAACGGATTTTACTAGGGATCTGGCTAGATCGGCCGATTACCTGGCAGTTAGGGAGCTATGCATTTCACACCTGCTATGCTACATAAAAGCCAAAGACCCACTCGCCATTGGCTCTCTCGGGCATTACTAATTATGGAGGGAGATGGGCCGTCACATTACTGCCCACATTAGTTACATTAGTGCTCACTCTAGTCATTTGGGGGTCTAAGACCAAGCATCAATCACGATTGGGTGTTAGTGGCATTAGTTGCTTTCCAATCGATAAATCTGTGGTTCTTGTCTTTGCTAAATTTACTATGGTTTATTCAGGATTGAGAGGAACTGAACTACTAGCGGGTACTATCGGTTGGTCGATTGGAAAGAGACTTTTGAGTTCTGGATTACTTTCCGCTTTTAATTTATATAAAAATGAAGTTGAAGCGAGTTTTTGGAAAATTATTTCATGTAAAGATTACCGAAAAGCACAAATAGGACAACAACAGCCCAAACTCCCTCTCAAATGATGAAATGATTATTTTAGCTGATGGATAAGTATGCTGTAATTTGAATAGTGCCGGGTTATAAATGTTAAGTTATTTCTGCCACCTACCTCCTCTGGTATATGTGGCAGAACTCAATGCAAAAGAGATGAATTGAAACGATCATAGTAACTTAATCGTTTCTGACAGACATGGTGCTATAAGGCGATTGACTCCAATTCAGTTTCTTAAAAACTCGTTTTCGGACGGAAATCATCTTGAAGCGGCCAGGCAGTCTGATCGAGACTTCATTGGTTAACCAATCATAAAAAAAACATATTAGCTGATTAATTGGCCCGTTTGGGATCAAAATTTTCTTTGTGGGATCTAAGACCTTTCTAGAAATGACGTTAAATAATCTCTTAAGAGGGATAGCAACAGTCACTTTGATGAATAAAACATTTTTATTTCTTGTGTCCTTCCCAAAATCTTTGGATTTTTAAATCAGCAAAGATCCCAGTCCTTCTTAAATTATCATAGAACTCTACTGGGTATTCTTGCACGAGATATTGTTTCTTGAATAATCATATGTTCCGAATGCAAAATGGAGCTATTGGCTCTGACTCTGTTGGTTAGTATATGGAGTTCATTCCATGTAACTCATATGGTTTACTATTAGTGGTGTCTGTTTGGTGATACATTTAGATATAGTAAGTGATGATGGAAGATTCTATTGTTGAACAAAGTGTGCAACCCATCAAATTATATGTTCACAATCCATTCGAGAATCTTTCTGTCCAAAACATAATTTTTAATCACGCTACAACCTTACAGTGTAGTCAACTATTCGAAATTTAGACACAAAATTCGAGTTAGCCGGATCAATCATCAAAACCACCATAACCTTCAACGGTGTGTACTACAATTAGCGATGACAAAGAACTTTTTGTGCTCACATAGGGCTGATATAGATTCAAAAGAAATTGTATTACAACATGAGGGTGTAACTTGATTCTTATTTTGATAAAACGTTCTCCTCTGTCGCTTTAATGGCATGTCTTTGCGAATGTACCTCAAATAATGGATAGCCTCAACATAACGAACATCATCTAGAAAATCATAATCTAGATTTATGCTACAAAGTATTCTAAAATAAAAAAAAACCCAAATAATGGGCACAGCAAACCCTAGCGGACATTATCACCGTTGATTAGTGCTGAACCAGCCGTACAGCCACATTGTCAAATAATTAAGCTGCTCTACATGCCAAACTTTGAGTCGTATATAAAATATTAATGGATTGAACTGGTTATTGTCCCTTCGTGTAAGCTTCGTTGCATAAATATAAAACTATCCAACCAGTGAATTTCCAGTATATACATGTGGCAACTGGTACAATAGTTGAGATAATCTCTTGGATGCCTACCGCGATATGGTAAAGCTAGAATTGTATTAAAATTATGCCCGAGGAATACAAAGAAATGCCTTCTTAGTCCCACTATGTAGATAGTGATCTGGGATTTTCTGCTTGAAGAGCAATATAATGTATGGATGGAGTGTGATTATGGACATGCTACGGTCGATCTATTAGGTTTTAATGGTGTTTGGAAATTTTTAAGTTGTGCACAATTTAAAGTTAGGGCTACAGTAGGGGTTGTCGATTGTGTTAAGTTTTAAGTTATAACACTATCTCTGAATTATGAAGGCATTGTTAATTGAATTCCATTAATTGCAAAGTAGAGCTTTCAAACAGCACTTCAATAGCCATAACCTGTTATTGTTATGCTTGTGTAGCATGGAAAGAGGATAGATCTTTCCTTTTATTACTTCTGGATTTTACTAAAGAATATATTCTTTTACAATTATTGTGGACTGCTGTATAGAGAAAAGTTTAAAACTCAAGAAGGTTCGAACTCAAATTATAAAAAAGAAGGATCAGGATGGAATCTTTGTAGTATTTTAAATTATCGTCTTATATGGTGGTTTCAACTCCAAAAGTACTACTTTGGTTCAATATAGAGCATTACGCTAGTTACTCTACCAGTTTCCTTAAGATACGATCAGATATTAAGACGATAGCACCCATAGCAGTTATCACAACTCCAACCAAAGATTAGTTATATTTCTTATTCATATGTGTCAAATTACCAAATGTCGGCTGAGTATTGATTCATTTAACTTGTTCTTGTTGCATTGTTCCCTTTAACTTCAGTTGCGTGCATTGGAAAAACCTCTTCAATGATTATGTATAGTACGTCCACTTGAACTTTGTATAGTCGAAAAATTTCAACGAAGTAAAAATGAGAATCATCCAGATACTTAACCCAGCAGTTCTACATAATTTTTTTATTCCAAATAAATTATTTTTTGTGCATGTACTCGCTGCAGCAGGTACCTCTACGAAAAAATATAATATCTGAAAAATTTTCTTTAACATAAAGAGCATAAAAGTGGATATTATACCAGGTAGAAAATCTCTTTTGAATATTTAATAGAATTTTCCTATATAAATAAATGTTCTTAAACTTTGATGCTATATATGCAACACAAAAGCTCAATTCTATATGCTATATACGAATACTTTATACCTTCACGTTTTAGTGATTTATTTTCAAGAATTGTAAATGTACGAGCATCGTATCGCAAGTACATGTATCGTATGTACTTGCTTAATGCCTTTATGCATAAGATTTCGAATTACATATGTAATACAATTTCGGCGTTTTCATTAAACTTAATCGTTTTCCTTTCGGTTATTCTTTGTTGAATGAAAAGCTTAAATCGTGTTTATGAGATTTGTGTTTTATAAATTGCGAACAATTGAATTGTATTAGATTTAAACGTGAATTAAATTATGTTTATGTACTCGAAGGTTCAATTACGATTTAAACTATTTATGTACTTCCGGTTATTATTTGATCAAAGAGAAAAGCACCGCCCAGTGGAGCGGGAGGTCCTGGGTTCGAATCCCGATAGGGCAGGGTATAAATGGGATTTTTCAACATTCAATTACGATCCGTGGTGTGAATGAACACAACTATGACCCCTTGTTGGAGTGCAGAACTCATCGGCCGACCCATTTTCCATGTCAGCACTATAGACTGGCATGGAGCTTTGCAATGTGCAGATGGTTAGGAAAATCGGACCTATAGCCGTACTTCTTCGAATTAGCTGTAATGGCGTAAAAATAAGGACGTATATAAGCGAACCACGAAGAAGAAGGGAGAGCATTGAGCCCCAATACAGATAAGACATAAAAAAAAGAAAAAAAATAGAAATGATCTCGAACGATATTTGAACTTACAAACTACTTGGTGCGCATAGTTTGACTAATTGATTATGTTGAGTGGGAAATGGTTAGGGTCGTCGAGCTGCAAGTACTCATACATCAAACTTATTCAGAAACCTCCTGTTAAATCTTGTAATATTGTCTTAACGTTTTGTTTGGATCTTTTATCTAGAAATTGGTCATTATATGTTACTGAACTTTTGCAGCCATTGAAAATCAATTTTGATAAAGGCCAGCAGCTTTGGATGTGAATCCCCAATAAATCGGTCCTACTCACTGGAAAGTACAAACTTCGTTGTTGTGACCAACCAACTTAGACTTGATCTTGGGCATAAAATCTAAATTGATGGAAATTTTAAGACACGAACCCCTTGTCTTTTACAGGCTCTATACTTCAATTGGTTGCCAACTTGAAAACCCAGATTAAAGTTCAGAGAACACTGTCCTTGATTGTTAGTGTAGCACATAGTTGCTCGAGTTCTAGAGGTTTCTTAGAAATTCAATCGGCAACCAAATATGATAATGAACACAGGCAAAGGGCTCAAATCCATCTCTTTGCGAACTTGCAATAAACATATGTTCCCAAACTTCCCATTTCGTTTCCATCTAAATTCTCATTAGTAGTTCAAAACAAGATGAGACGGTCAACTACAGTAGTTTGCTAGATTTTGAAGGTCCGCTTTATATTTGGATATTTACAGACAATCAGGCTGTAATTCGAACACTTCAAACATACTTCCATCCAAACCGTCTTGCAGGGCTCTTATTGCTACTTCTTGCTTCTTGTAAAATTATGATTTCGGAGCAAGAGTTTAAATCAATGATAGATGGACTAATAGCAACTCGTGCGTACCAAGTAAGCAAATCTGGCCACAGGCAAGATCTGGTTAGGGTGGTCTACTTATTAGCAATTAACGGGTCACCTATCTCATACCTAAAGCTCTTATCAACGACCTTACATGTCTCAGTTAAAATGGATCTCAATGATATTCATATATAATGAGCTTATCATTGTTAGATGGCTCGAACACAAACTAGGCTATTAATGTCATAAATAAAAAGTGGTCTTGACCATATTTTGACAATGTTTTGCCATTCGTTTTAGATATAACAGAGGGTAAGAACCTCCATTAAAATATTAAACATAAATTGACTTACATTGCATATCAGCATTTGATAAAGTCAAAATGTGCCATCCGTTGAAAATCTAACAATCTTTTGAGAATTTGTAGACAATCATTATAATCAAACCCACACTACAGTGGAAAACTACTTCAATTAATTTCTTAAATTACCGTACATTCATTATACTCAAATTAGACATCTAATTAGCAAGATATTATGAACTCATATACGACCATGTACCACACTATGTATAAGCTCATTTAAAGTTTTAGACAAAATATGAAAGCTTGTTTATATACAGATGTGTACTGTACAGTACAGGTATACGACTAGACATAAAACCCATTATATTTTTATGGGAAATAATAAAGCTTTTTTGGATTTTTAATTAAATTATAATTAAAAAGTTGCAGTATGGGAAAAACACTTTTATTTCTAATAATAACGATTCCATTAGAGATTTTACTTTTTGCACCTGGTGCTGTTTAATTTTCTATTGGCATATTGAATATAGACTTTAATGGAAAATATAAATTTTTTTTGTGCTCAAAACAAAATCCTGAAGTTATGTAAAATTAGTGTAAAAAGCTTTGTCGAGTATATAATAAGTTAATGATATAAGTAGGAGAACTACGTTTTCCGAGTTGCATGAACCAATGAACACATGGTGATAACATTGGGAAAAAGGTTTTTAACATATAAGGGATACATTATGACTGAAAAAAACTTTCGATCCCATACAATGTTCACGGTGGGTCCCAGATTTCAATTCATAATTAATGGTATTAAAGAGATGGGTCAAGACTTCAAATACCGCCCAGGTGGCGCAGTGGTTAAAGCTGTTATATATTAATAATAATTCAATATATTAACCAAAATAAATATTCCAGTGCAGCAGGTTAATGCTAACAAAACCGGCATTACCGATTTTAAGACAAACAGTAACGAGGTTGAAGCATCAATATTAATAACGGAACAGCAAATAACAAATTACGGATCAACATGATCAGCAAGAGCTAGAGCAACAATTATTAATCAGTAATTATAATGTTGGAAACGATATGACACAAGAAAACGTAAAAAGACTCAAAATGTCGAGAAATATAAAGCCAAGTACAAGTCACATAAAATTAACACCTGAGACAAGAAACTCAAAATTAATAAGACTAGAATCCGAAAATCGGTCCTAAGAGAACGAATTAACAATATAAAGAAGCTACTAGAACATAGCTACAAAGCGACAAACGAATGTTAAAAAATAATAGATATCGTCCCATCATATAACAAGAACACGCAGAACCCGAAATTAACATACATGAAGACGATAATGACGATAATTTGTTCGAAACTGTAAGACGTGCAATTAAGAGGAAAAATATAAACACTCATAAGGCAATAGAGAAAAAGACCACATCAGTTAGGTTCAGTAATCATAATACAACTAACTATACAGCAAAAACTACATAAGCCTCCACCTTTACATATTCACAATCAATATACCAAAGATACATTAGAATTGGTTAAAAGAACCAACTTGAATAATTTTGAAATTCGAAGAGTGAATAATAACAAACATACACTTATAACAAATAACATGGAGAGCTTTAAAAAAATTAAAAGCATCTTCAAAGAAGTATAATAAATCTACTTTATGTTCACATCCAAGGAACTAAAGCTAAAACCATTGTTCTTAAATAGTTTGCATTGAAAAACATAATATTAAAGTCATAAACTTACCACAGCTTAAAACAAATCGCTCGGTGGCAAAAAAATTAAGTAACCATTGTACATCATTCAATCAAAGCTCCTAAATATACAAGCCGCACACATCGAAATTGATCTTAAAAAGTGTATATCCTTAATTTACTAATACATGAATAAGTTGTGACGTCATTTAAAAAAAACTCCCCTACATTTCAACACTATTACTACAGAATTCGTACAGTATACAACCAAGAAAAAACAAAAAAAATAAATTGTTTTTGGTTTTTTCATTCCTGTCAAAAATTGTTAACAAAATGTTTGTAGGTTATACCCGTCCGTACTCCGTAGAAAATATTAAATTGTTTATTATAATATAATAAAACATTTATGTTATAATTAATAATAATTAATATTGTACCAATTTTGTCCTGTACATAAATAATAGGTTAATGATGTCATATATGAATGTGATTGGTGATATGTTCAAATACTGATTTTTAGGATTGTGGAAAAATCAATATTCGTGATAATGATCGCCACGGTTATTTACATTGATGAATCGTCCACTGTGTTAACGATTCTAAATTAAATTAAACTATAGTTGAAGTTCCTTGTGGATTGTTTAACCTACATATAATTCTGCTGTTGTGGGTTAGTTTGTTGGAGTTTTGATTTGTATTTATAAGTACTGATTCATGGAAGATTCAGATTACTATATACTTGTTTGTTCCCTACATATTTATTATTTTTGTTCTCTTTTAGTGTTTCAACAATCGTTCAGCTCACTTATTCGATCATTTACTTCCTTGAAGGATATTGGTACACTGATAAAAATTTGAGTTTTCATTTCAAAGAAATCAATCCCTTAGAAAATTATTCTTTGTTTTAAAGAAAATTTACGTGAAAGTACCATTTGTTTCAAAAGAAAAAATTCTTTGTTATCGAATGTTAAATGAACGGCCTTTAATGGAAGGTGAAATGTATAAAAACCCTTAGATTTTAAGAATGTTTACTTTGCTTCAAAACAAATTTTTCTAGATATTATGATTATTTAGTATTAAAAATTTTGCATTCTTTAGATAAAAGGATCTCAATCTTTAAAGAAAAGTATATATGCTCTGTCAAAATCGTGAATATTTTAAACTAAAGATTTAAGGCTTTGTTGCAAATGTTTTGATTATTTGTTTATGCAATTCTTCTATGAAGAATGTGATTTTATTTAATGTCGTACCGCGCAAGCAGTGAGTTGATTATTTTAATTTAAAGTGAAATTTAATAAATAGTAAAATATAATTAAAAGAAATTTGGAGTGTAATCTATATTTGGGATAGTTTGATGTAAGTATACTCGTATTACATTAGTTTTTGTGTTAATTGTTAAAAAAAAAGAATTCCATTTCAAACAACTATTTGACTGAAGGAAAATAACAGAATATTGTTTTTATTTTTATAACTAACTAACAAAATTGCATCTAATTTCTCTTTTATGTTTGAACGTGCGTTGCATCCAATCACGAGTATGACATTGTGGAAACTTTGCAAACAACCATCACGTTATGTCAAAAAATTATAGACTGGCAATTGTTATCATCACTGAGTTTCAGGTAAGCATAATTTGAAATATAAACTAAATTCATTTGCTTAAAGTTTATGCTATGGTACAATGTTTTTATAATAAATTATTGAAACGCAGGATGAATGTTACTTTCCTCGTAAGAGCTACAAGAAACCATCGGGAAAGCTATACGTTCGCTACAGTAACATGTGGTAGGTATACAACGTTTTTGAAACATTCCCATTTAAATTCAACAACCGGCAAAATTTCAAACCCGTCTACTCCCGATTTTATTCCCAATGGTAATTTTTTTTAAATAACTTAATATATTATGTTATGCATATGTGGTTTATATATTTTCAGATTATTTTCAAACAAACAAACAATGACTGAAAATAAATTTCAAACCTTAGCCATTAATATGTGATTAATGGAAAGAAACGTCAAGTGATTGGACTTCAGCATTTAAATCATCATCAAATATGAATATTTCCAAGTTTACAATTATTTTAAGTATTATCTAAATCAAAGATAATATGATTATAATAATGCAAACTTATGAGAGGAATTTTTAATTTATTTAAAAATGTATTGATATATATTATTTATTGATATTTCATAGTAAAGAATTTTAAAATATAATAATTTTGTTTTATTAAAAATTTAAATGTATGTTATGAAACAAATATTAAGATCCTTTGAAACAAAGCCTAAATAAATATTATTTTTAAAAGTTTTCTCTCTTTGAGCTAAAAGAGATATATTTTTCAAAGAAAAGTTCAAAATGTTTGAAATAAAAGTTCGATAATCTTTAAATCAAAATCTTCTGTGCATTAAACCAAAATATGACAATTCTTTGATATAAATAATTTATGTTTTCAATAACCTTGTGAAGAAAAGAAAAATTCCTTTATTATTACTTCTCAATAGTTTATTCCAAATGATAAAAAGAACTTTGATTTAAACTTTTCGAATTGTTTCAGTTAAAACTAAAAAAGTTTTGCGCAAAATCTATAGGCAAAAATTCTTTAAGTTAAAGAAGAATCCTTTGTTTTTAAGATACAATTTTTCTCAGTGTATATGTCGAAGAAATCATATGTTTCGACAGGCATTCAGTTTAATTCAATTTACGGTGTAATGAAAATTACTATCTACTACAAAAAGAGCGCGTACTCTAATCTATTACATACATTTAGTTCGTTAAATAGTACTTTGACTTCGCCGGGAGCTTTTAAACGTTGTGTAACAGAATCAATGCGACTATAATGTTATGTTAAAAGCTTCAGCAAATCCCAATGTGATTCTGAGATTTGGTTTATGGTACGTCGAGGAAGTTGTATGTTTTGAATGCTGTGTAAATTTTCTGTTTAAAAACCAATGCAATTGTTCGTTCGTAGATATCTTTGGATTGACTAGGTGGTGGGCATTTATTTTATTTTCAACCAATGTGTTGTGATGTTAAATAAATATTATTTCTATATAAAAATGGAAAAGTTTTAGAATCAAAATAAGTTTTTAAATCCACTGTCTTAACACATTGGATTTTAAAACTTATTTTGATTCTTTATTATAGAATTATTATTTTTTCGGCCAAAAACTCTTTCAGGCGTATACATGTGCACATATAGCAATAAAAACAGAATTTATTGAGACAGTAAGTGTGAGACAAAATCACATATAAATGTTTCATATCCTACTGAAGTGGAAAGTTGACAAAGTCGTGATGGGTATTTAAATTAGAAAATGTTTGATTGAATTTATGATTTATTTTCTATGAATTGAAATAAAAATTATTTAAACGAAGCTATAGGAAATGCTCATTTTTAAATGACGAAAGTCTTGCAAGTGTGAAATTGGCGTTAAGAATTATTTTTAGGGAAAAACCGGTTTGACGTTTAGATATGCTCATGAAAATGTCTTAAAACAGAACTTAGACAACACAATAAATTAATTTGTTGAACAAAACCATACATAAATGCTTCACATCCATCTGAGGAGAATCGTTTTCATAGTCATGATGATAATTTCCATTTTAACAAACTTTTTCGGCAATTCATCTGATGAAATAAAATCGAAATATTAATCTTTGTAGACGAAGCTATAGGTATCGTTTTGTTATTAAATGCAATTTGTATCTAAATAAATGTATTTTATTAAAAAAAATGTTTTGAATATTAACTCTGTAAAAAAACTTGACGACTTTTATGATGCCATCGTGTAAGTAGCACATGAAGTATAACAAATAAATAAATGGAAATAAAAAAAATTCAAACAATTATTCAAGTACTCAGTTTCATTTACATGTTTGGATATTTTCATTGTTTTTTTTGTATTATAGCATTAGAAATATGCTTTAAAATATCAATAAATACGATTTATATAATTAAAGTTATTAAGTGCCATCTATTATCCAACATCTGAAGTTCGATTTCATTTTTGTAGTTCTACGTCATTGATCTCATTTTATATATTTTTATACGGCGTTTAGAACCAATTATAACATATACATGTATAAAAATTGAATAAATCAAACCGTTTTTGTTTTTATTATAACTATTAAAATAATTCGTATTTTCATTTGATTTCCATAAAGGTTATATGAAAATGTTTTATTTAAATATTGATATAAAAATAATTTTTGTTGACAGTATTTTTCATTCAATCAAAATCTTCAATTCAAAAACTTCAAGTTTACATTAGTTCTTATGGAAAGTATCGAAACCTATACCTCTTAAAAAAGGCCGATAAATTTAAAGGGTCTTGGTTTTCTGCTTGTATTTGGCCACTGTGGCCTAATTCTGGTAATTCCAGGGAATAGGGAATTGGGGAATGATTTTATATGTTATTTTAGTTAAAATATTCTTTTTCTGGCATACTAAGGTGAAAAACTAGTGTGAAATTAGGAATAATTTTCCCTTCCAATTTTGGTATGCAAAAATTATTCCCAATTTATAAATATTTACATCGAACTTTTTTCGTCAGGAGGCCGGAAAAAATATATTTGAACAGAAATCACAAATAAAATCATTCTCCAGTCCTTATTCCCGGGAAATTACAAGAATTGGGCCACAGGGTAAAGTTTTTATCGCTAGTTTTTATGCTCAAACCATACTAAATTTTATGAGAATTATAAAACTCTAAAAAGCTAAATAATACACCAAATATATAATATTATATAATAATAAAGACAAAAATTACTGGAGCTTCTTAAGGAACATTAGTAAGTAATTAAATATATTGATTATGAGATGTTTTTATAATATTCTTTCCTCATCATATAATGTAAACCATTAAAAAAAAAACTATAACCTTGAAATTACATTAAGTAAACAGAGAATTTCGTTGATTGTGAATCAACATGAGTTTATTTTTCTCTGGATTTTCTGCTTCCGATGGTGGAATGTCCAAAACTGGTTAAATAACCAAAACTTGAAGTTCGAAAATGGAGTTGCCGATCTTTACGTGAGATACTCAAATCTGCAAACATAAAGAGAATAGATTCATTTTGGAAACGTTTCATTAATAAGCTGAAAGTGTTAAAATATTTCATCTCATCATTACTGAGAGTCAGAGATTCCACATTCACATCTGATAGGAAAATTAATAATCAAAAAAGTCATAAATCAACTATGCTCGGGGAACCCAATTAACGTTAGCACACTTTGAAATAACAAATGAAAGCAAAACATTGTCAGACAATGACCAACTGTTTGACATGTCACTGTTTCAGTCAAACTGTTAAAATGAACAAATGGGTACTTTTCCGGAAGTAATAATTGCTCAAACCAAAACAGTTTTGAAATCAGAGTGTCACAATGAAGTTATCAGCGATTTAACAATGGAAGCATTTAAGGTGACATAAAATCGGTGCTCAGTAGAAATGGTATATATTTGATTGGAACAAGCCCACTAACGGAGCCAACAACTTTGAAAAAAAAAACAAATGACATCAAAAAGTGTGACCTCCACTGCGGAACATGTTACAAAATGGTATATTTTGCGAAAACAATATCATTAATGATACGAGTGATCCAACATTTTTAACTCCAGGTCTTTTTTTTATTGGACAATCCACTTAAACACAACCTGAAGCCAGTACTTGCAACAAAATTTACTAGACGACAAAGGCGAATGCTAGCCTAGAATTCAATCATATGAGATTGGTTATTTACGGAATATTGAAATTGAGTGAGTAATGGACCGTGTCGTGTCACAAACAAAGCTTTATCGGTTTCGATCACCAACACGAATATTTTTGTATAAAACCGAAGATACCATATTTCAATGACGTGAAAGGTGTCACTTTATTAAGGAAGTTCGATGTTATGTAACTCGCTTAGTGCAGTTGTCTTTTAAAATGAAATTAAGACATCTGATGAAATTCATTAAAGATATGTCTGTTAACGTATACCACAGACAAATATCAATAACAAGATTCCCAATCATGATACTTTATAAATCAATAATTATATAATCACGATCGTAAATGTCGTTCAAAATTGTACACAAAAACGTTATTCCAACACCCAAAAAAAAAAATAAATTGTGGCTTAAAATTTGGTATTTTGGTATAACATTCAAAATAATTTACATCAAAAGAAAAACTCAGGCTCCATCCAACCGAATTCCAATTAATTAGCTTTGATATTGTGGGAAAAAAACAAATTTAATTAGCTCGATATAGAATTTTTTGTGATGTCAAATCAATGTTGAAAATTGTCGAGCTAATTAGAGGAATTTTATTTTTAATTATATAAAGTAAGTGTTGAGTATGAATATTACAGTGGAACACCAAAAATGTCTGCGGTATGAAAACGTGTGTGTGTATAGATGATATGTGAATAAATTAGACTTCATTATTTGATGAGGTTTTAATTAATAAAGACAAGCTCGTTATGCTTTTGATCCACATTGTGAAGAATCATCCCCTAACCATCTAATGAATGTCAAACGATTACAGAGTCAATACCAGATCCAGAAGCCGACTCAGAGTTATTCGCGGAAGTCACAACAAATATGACTTAAGGAGTATAGCCGATGGGAAATGCACAAAACAAAATCGTCGTTCGTTTCCGGTATACACAATTATAGTGGAAATGACGGCTACCCACTATATCGGCGTCGTTCACCCGATGATGATAGCAGAATAGTCACAATGATGGTGAAATTTTTCATTATGTTCATAAAATATATCCGTAAATATATGAACTGAGGTAGTAGCATGGCAGTGTTCGGTATGGCTCGTTCGGATGCAAAATACGAAGTGTCATGATTCAAAAGACAGTTGTAATGAGGCGATTTGGTGGATTTTGTCATTTGCAGTACATATGAGCAATCTGCATGTTCAATCTACATTCGTTGATGCTCTTAGACGGTGCACAACGTGTCTATTTCACAGAAGCTGAGCAAGCACAATGAACAGAATGACCACCCGGATACGCCGCTGTGTATTCGATGTGCTTGGCCGTCATCACGATTGCTTCTATCTTCATCTACTTTTGTTCCATGATTGTGGTCCTACATGGCACGAATGGCTTTATACTTTAAATGGTGTGTTTTGAGCCACTTATCGAAAGCCTTGCCTACGCCTGAATTTGGTGGAACGGTGTAAAATTTACAAACTCACTGAAGAGGTTTTGGTTGATTGGTATAGTTTTGCTCCACAGTGATTTCCATCTAACACTACCTGTCAATGTGAGAACGTCGATAGAGTCGCGATAAAGTCAACACATTTCAGAAATCATCGTGTTTGTGGCACGATCTAAAGAAGTTGCAGTTGACTACGAACATGAACGTCGCGGTACAGAACGACTCATCAACTGCTGTTTTTTCTAAACAATTGGTGGATTGATTTCGTTTCGTTGGTTGTTCACGACATCAAAGCACGAGTTTTTCACGAAAGTAATTCCGACCAACTGCATAAATTATATGAATCACGATTTCCTCAGCAAACGAGCGATTTTTGCAGCGAAGGAAGAACAAGTTTACGTAGATAGTCCGAATCCGTCGATTCAAAACCAAATCCCTTGACTGAATTTCCAACCAAGACAAAGCAACAAATAATTCAACTAAGGCATTGAATACGCTTGATTTGGCTGGACAGCATGATTTGCATGTAATATAATGATTCCTGTGCAATCTGAACCATCTCTGAAGAAACTGATGAGAACAACGTGACTTACGGGAAAGTCATCAAGTGCAAATTGAAAGGAAAGTTCTATCTTAATTTCCGTACTTTTTCAAGCTCATTCAGTTTCCTATTAGTTTGGCAATCACTTCTAGAAGAGCTTTTTTTGTGCCTTGTGCAATGAAAGCTCCTTCAACGTTTTCAATGTACTGCTCAAATTGGGAACCTGAGAACTTCAAAGCACTATCATAGATGGTTCTGCCTTACTCAACTAGCTCATTAATATCTAGAATAGTTGTGTATGAAAATGAAATTCAAACTCTCCCAGCTGTCATCTTTGGGGTTCTATGTGCCGTTAATCAATTTGGAATTTATAGTGACACATATCAGGAAGGATCAAGTTCTCAGGGCAAAAAATCATAAAGCTTAGACTGGGAAAGACTCTGTCTATGTATAGTAATCCACTTCTTTAATCGATATATCTTGCAAATATATGGATAAGCCGAAATATTTTTCTCATTTTGAACTATTGGCCTATGCAAATGAGAGAGCATACATGAGTGGGTTTAGTTTTTCATTCATGGTCGGAACTAAATTGGATCAAAAAGCTTATTACCATATAAATTATAAATTGTATTTGAATTCAGTTTTATAAATAGGCCCTAAACCTTGTAAAATAAATTTGGAAAGAGTAATTAAACTCAATAAATTAAAAGTAAAATTTAATTATACAAACGTAAGAAGAACAACATTAATTATTTCAATAATTTAAAATAATAAATAGAATTCCGATTGAATTAACCTACAAAGAATATAATTGATAATTATAAAATTATTATAATTATGTGTCCCCTCCACTACTATGTATAGGTTTGAAAAAGTTTTAATGTTGCCGTTGGGAATATAAATAATACGTAGGTAGTATATTTGGGGTGTTTAAAGCTTAATTTAAAGCTGCCCATGTAATTTATGTCATAAATAATATATTTTGTACACCTTAAATCAATAAAGCACAGTGTTACACATAAAGCTTTCAATAAGTTATATAATTTCGTTTCATATTAAACCGTCTGTTATATACGAGCTTGAATTGTGCTTACAAAGAAATAAATTAATGATTTTCACATAAATTCACTTCGTGTTCTGTGAGAAGCTTTTCATTCACAAAAATAATTTAAAGCTAAAAGCGAACAAAAATAACCTGTGGAAAAACAAAAAAAAAAAGCAAAAACAATAACCAAGAAGCGAAAAGCTTTTGAATTTATAATATAAGTTTTGTATACTATATCCAACAACAAACACTGTAAGAAAGGATGGAATTACCTTCACGTTTTGGTGATTCATTCTCAGCGAGTTGGATAAAACGAAAAATCGCTAGCTGCTGCTGCTCTATATATGTATGTAAGCTCTGGTATACAAAGCACAAATGGAATATAAAAATAAATACTCCATAAGTGTATGAACATACCATATACGGAATAGAATGAAACTATTAAAACACAAAAAATACCTGTGTTAAACTATAAATTTCATTAAATTTTATAGTTTTTCATTTTGAAGCAAAAACTATAAGTAAACGATGTAAGTAATATTGCATGTATAGCAAGTCAAGCTCTATATGCTGGTAAAATTGGATATCAATCCTGATGGAACTGGAACGAGGTATGGATTTGAGTTTACATCTCTTCACGAAATATTTGCTTTCCACATCTAAGGCAAAGTACAATCGCAATATGATGCCTCAAACTACGACATAAGCTATCTTTACAATGTGTCTCAATCAACGACACACGAACATTTTAAAAGCTCACATCTATTTTCCACAGTTGCTGTATTGTAAAGGTTATACAGCCATTCATGATCACAACTCCTTTACAAATTCAGTGACCAATAAAATGTTTCTAAATAGCCTCTAGTTGGCATTTGACAACACGTAAGCGAAGTTCAGGATGGTGATTGCCTCCATCGTTAAATAAGACAATCACATGGAGTTAGAACGATGGAAATAAAACCCAGGTCTTTCTACTCAGATACTTTCTGTGGATTATTTTGCTTTGCTTTTATTTTGAAGGAAATTCCGACAAATTACAGCAACTGATTGAGCAGGATGCAAAGAGGTGGCTTCAAACTATTGAAATTTTTTATAAATGAGGAAGGTATTGGATCAAAACTGCAGATTGATTAAACTCCTGTTGGTGAATATGACTTCGACCTTCGATAATCCCTCTTCATTGTATTTTATATATGACCGCCCAGGTTGCGGAGTGGTTAAAACACTGCAGCGTGGAGCGGGAGGTACAAGGTTCTAATTCCGATAGGGACAGGATGCGTAAAGGGATTTTAACCATCGATCCTCTGAGCGGTATGATCTGTGGTGAGAATTTATTTATTAATTTATTAACAGAAATTTCGTACTCTATTGAACTGTTCATCCTATTTTGAGCTTTAAGCCTATTCGTAATGGTATGTACAGTTCATATTCAAAATAATCCAAACAGATGGGCCTCAAACTTTTCATACTCCTAGTTTTGCTGGACAGCACGAGCTCACTTTTTGATCCATTCGTCAAACTTTCATGTTAAACATTTTGCTGCGGTTAACTGAATAGACTCGATTCAATTGCGGCTGCTTAACATTTTGTGGATTCTGGAGTCAATTATATGAAATATATTAATAAATTTGGAATTTTTTGTGTTGAAAAAATCATTCAACTTGACATGGAAGTCAAAGCCTATTTCGAGAATGAACTCATCTGAGACCCAGTTGAGGTTAAAATCCGTGTGACGTCCCATCTTCCATGTCAGTACTATAGCCGGAACGTAAAGTAATATAGTGGGAAGTCACAATGGGCTAATATAGCCTGAGTGACAGATAACACTACAACAACACAAAATAGTTAGATATGCAAGAAAGCTCCAAAAGTGCTTTCTATTTAAGCTTACTAGCCACGAAATATTGTTTTGAAGTTTCTTTATAGACTTTGTCTTTTCTGTTTTTCAAATTGATCAGCTTATAGATCTATAGATACAACGAATTCTGGCACTAGAGATTTTGAGTTCAGAAACTAAACCAACAAGAAGGTCAGTTTCCAGAAATAAACATAAATCTGGGTGCGAGTTAACAAGCCACTTCTTTATTTCAACAGAAGTTAAATTGCTATGTGGCAGGTTGATTTGAATAATCACATGCATAGTTGCCGTTATAACACCAGCAAGATAAAAAAAAGATTTTGGAGATCTCCTCAATATTTAACTGAATGAAAAAAACTGAATGAATTAGAAAGTAACCCAACTACCCAAAATCTGCGCCACAAATCCTCACGAGGAAGGAGACTCAACGCAAACCGGTGCCGTTGCTGTCATGTACATAAAATTTTTTGACAATTGACTCCGTAATGCTTTTCGCCAGCGTGCTTAATGTTTTTTATTTCAAACTGAGTAATGGAACCAGTTACATCGCGTGACTGTATGGATGTCAACGAACATGGAAGTTAAGAATTTCCTTCAATAGTGCTATTTGTGAGTTAAGAAAGTGTCTTCTACATGCGGTAATGATTACGTTTATCAACCCGTCTGGTTTACGTGTAATATTAGGGGTGGCATAAGAAATGAGACCACCGATACCAACAATATCGTGATCGGCTAGTTGGGCAGAAGAGTCCCGCTCAATAGCTTAAACGTTCTTTAATGGTTTATAATTTGTATAACCGTGATAAAGATCAAAAATTAGTTTACATGATATATAGGCCCCGAATACATTCCACTATTCGATTCTCATTGTAGGCCAAAAAATTAACATGCAACGGATGACATAAAAAGCGATTGTGTGTAAAACATTTGTAAGACTGATCACCTACAATGTGCACCAAACGTTTAACTGGTTCGTTAAGTCTCAGTTGAGACACGGTGCTGCTCAATCCCATATGAATAGAATCTTGTTAACCACTTTGAGTAATTTCAGAAAGTTAATTTATATTAATTTTGTTAGCTCGCCAGAATCCATTATATATTACAAGGCACCAATTCCGTAGATACACACTAACTAGGTAGTTCAGTAATCCAGATTTTGTGTTACAACATGATTTCCTAGAATACCGAATTTTCCAATCCAATTGTAATTCGCCAAATATGAAATAGCAAGTGTGAAAATTCTAAAGTCCGAGGACCCATTAGCCGTTCCCCGAAATTAATAACCCAAGCCGTAGCAACCTCCTAAAATTGCCATGTAATCACCAACACTGGCTGATCCGTTTAATCAAACATTTAAACCATTTGTGGTACTTATGTATTTGCATTCCAGAAACCTCCAATAGTAACGAAACCAGATCACACTCCATCCACGAGATGTTGTTTCCACTTTTCCCAAAACCTATCACCATCCATTTCGAGCGACAATACACATTGCCTGGGACTTTACAGTAAAACAAAACTTGAGTTAACAAGTTCGTCCTTCCAAAATACAACACGTTCAAGTTCAGACCCACGCAATAAATAAGCTGTCCAATAAAAGTTTCAAAGATAAAGCAAAAAAGCATTTGTCAACAGTGTCATTAGTCGATTGAGCTTTTGCATGTAGAACTGCGTCCATTCTAATTTATTTTTTAACTACCCTCACGTTTTGGTGGTTCATTCTCAGCGAGTTGGATAAAACGAAAAACCGCTATCTGCTGCGGCTCTATATATTTGTAAGCAAAGCACAAATGGAATATAATAATAAATATTTTCAATCAAAATCACGAGACTCTCCTCAATTTAGTCTGCCCCAGTGTAACAGACATACATATCGGTCATCATTATTTTAGCGTATTCGTTCCTTCCTTGGCTAGCTGGCCCAGTGACCTTAGAACTAGGTAGTTGGGAGCGTTGATTCCATATGTTACAGTTTTCAATTTATGCACCTTTATAGGCTCAGAAGGCACGATTCTCTACATTATGCGGTGGTAGTTTTTGATCTTCTGTACCGAGCCAGACTTGAAGTTTGGATCCATTCATCATAATGTCGTTTAATGAGACACCGCACTAGTTGTTTCTGATGATGCTCCAACCACCATGTAATTGTTTGTACTCTGCTTCCCTGATTTATCTTTTCTCGATTTGCAGAAGTATGGTTGATGCCTTTCTTCTGGACTGTCCCAGCTTGATGTAATTGTCTTTAAATAAAATTTTTACTATAAAACGTCCATCATCATGCTGTTTCAATGTTGTTTGGAATGCTTCTTCGATTTGATTTTCTTCTTCCGTGTGGCTTGTTTCGTCTGGAATGTTATGAGCCTCGTCATGGTTGCTCTCACTTTATTGTCGAGATTTCTTTCAAAACTCTGTGTTCTGTGCCATGGGTTCTTGATGATTACCGGTAATAATACTGTTAGCTATTACCAATGGATAGATCTGTGCCAATTATAATATCAAATATTGTAGTTTGGATTAGCTTATTCTATATGGATGGATCCATGCTCCATAGTATCAATATTTTAATATCAAAGCTTTGATGTTAAGCCCAAGTTTGTATCGGATCTTGGCACTAGTTTTATTTGAATCGAGTATCTACAGTTTCTTGCCCCGCTCCCGCCTATACCTAACATGTGGACATGTGTAATCGTGAGTTGTGCATTCTAGTTAATCTGTTGAAGGGTTATTCTGCTTATATTCACTTTTTAGGAAATTTTTGTATTCACAACGAAATACTGAGCATGCAAAAAAGTAGTGCCAAACAGGTGTAATCTTTCAAAAATGAAGAAGGTATTTGGTCAGAACTGCAATCGTCACAGAACGTTTCGTACTTCTCAACGTCTTCTTGTTTAAAGACATATTGATTGAACACAGCGAACATGTTGGTGAATATGACTTGGGTTTCCAATGGTTCTCCTTAATTGTATTTTATCTATGCAGGAAGGATACGAAAGTTTTCGTTTGAAGCTTATATACTGCATCGAAATATTGTTTTAATATTTATTTATATGCTTTGTCCTTTCTGGCTTTCAAAATTCAAGACCAAAACAGCTCAAACAATTTTAAGGCCAGTTAAGGTCCAAACTTTGACATCTTACATTAGAAAAGGACAAACAAGTGTAATGTAGAATAGTGAAGTGTTGTATACAATGTTTCGGTATCCTAAAACCAAACCCAAACAATTTCACCTTGTCTAAATCGTCAACCCAAAATGTGAGTTCCTTATACGGAACTAAAGCTATTCCATACATTACACGCACGATGAAATGATCAATAAACCTAACAGATTTGGATTAAAACAGAGGAAACAGAGGAAAATCAGCACTTCTGATTTTAATGATGGTAATGAAACTGATGATCATATTCCAAGATACTTTGACGAAGAATTAGATGCTGGACTAGACCAGAGAATATCAGAAATTAGTGATGACACAGATTCCCAAAGCGAAGAAGGTCGAAGGTCGTGAATGAATATTGAAGGTCGAACAATGAAGAAGGTCGTGAAGATTCAAATGGTATGGATGGGACCAAATCGAGAAAAACTCAGCCAAATATGCAGTGATCGCAAGCTCATAATATTTTTAAGGAATTATTAAATTTAATTTGTAGACACACCAATAAAAAAGCTGACAAAATATATCAAAAATGGAACGAATTTAATTCCGATAAAAAGCCTATGGTCTGGGAGCCGTTACACGAAGAAGAATTATGGGCCTATATAGGACTACTAATTGCCATCGGAAGTTACAGATCCAACTATGAACCTGAAGATCAACACTGAAAAATAAATTATTTTCCTTTGTACCGAACAACTATGTCTGTGCAACGCTTTTATAGTAAATTGATATTTATTTGGTTTAATTTTGATGCAACTAGAGCAGCTAGAATGGAAACCGACAAAGCGGCGCCCATAATCGGAAACACTCTGTATACCAAATCGGAAACACTCTGTATATAAACCAATGTGAACGAGTGGTGGAGGAGCTAGTCAAACCATAATAATACGGACAGAAACGTTACCATGGACAATTTTTTTACGTCGATTCCTCTAGCGAAAGAACTTCTTATTGTTGGAATCTCTCAATTTTCGGTACCATGAAAAAAACAAACGTTGCATTCCTGCTGAATTTAAAGCCTCAAAAACTCGGGAGGTTTTATCAACAAATTTTGGAATTATGTTCCTTTGTTTCTAAGAACAATAAAGCAGCAGATTTAACCTTTACTCAACACAATGACGATAAAATCTCTGGGCCAAAACACAAGCCGCAGACATAATTCATTATTACAACAAAATCAAAGGAGCTGTCGATACAATGGACAAAACGCTGCGGGTCAACAAAAAGGATAACCAATCGTTGGCCACTGGCAATGTTTTACAATATAATTGACACCATCAAAACTTGCTTATATATTAACTGCTCGACGACGGGAGTTTGTGCAAGGGTTGGGTGAACATTTCTGTATTCCACTTAAAATAAAAATAAAAATACCACGAGTGATGGGGTATTTTCCAAGTGCTGTTCTTAGAAAATCTTTTGAATTTTTGGAAAATCTATTGAAGAACTATACCAGCCGCAGAATGTTCCTTTTATTCCAGACAATACCCATGGATAGAGGTGCAGACGGTCGGCTCTCACAAAAAGGTCAATGTCATATGTGTTATAGAGACGAAAAATGGAGAAGACCTACACGACAATCATGCGGTCAGTGTAAAAAGCCAGTTTGTTAGACGCACAGGTTTACGCAAACGAAGTATGAGGACTGCCACATGGCATAATTTGTTTTTTTAATTTTACTTTTCACATTTTCAGAAAGAACTCAAAAATTTAGTAACTTAGTCCAAACGAAATTAAAGTCCTGCAAAAACAGCAAAAATATTCAAACGTCAAAAATCAGATCTATACCCGGGTGTATACAATCAAGATGAAGGTAGCCTCCATCTCGGGTTCATACTTACAATTTTTTCTCTATATTTTGAAGAGATAGAAAATAAGCCCATATAAGCCTGAGCTATTTGGAAATTTAACGAAATCATACTCCCTCTTTAAGGAGGTACATTTTTTGCCACACATATGTTAAAAGTCAAAATGCGTTCAGTTAAGTCAATCTATATGCAGTAATAAAGTCATCCAAACCTCCTTGGGATCAGTTGGTCCACGAAGGTTCCTAGTCCCGCTAAACATTAGCATAAAATCTGAAATGCGGAGGAATCAAGTAAAACCAAAGACTCAGACGCTTGAGATTGGTACACACCTCTGTAAATTTGGGGTCAATTAATGTAGTCCATTTGGGTCAAAAATCTTTCTACACTAATGACGGCTTCATTAAATATTTCTAACGTGAAATATATATCTGGATCTCTTCGAACTTTATAGAGTATATTCACCTATTGTGTCCTTATTTGATATGACAATGAACTGTCGGGGGAAGCATCTTTAACTGTGGTATCTCAATGTAAATCTTTTTCTCCCTTTTGTAAGTGGCCCACTTCATGATGTATATAAATGACCAATAACAGTTTTCAAACTAAATTCAATTATGTTGTGCCGGCAACATTAATCAACAGTAATTGTTAATCCAGTCTCGGTGTCTGACTGGAAAAGCCATTTATAATTTGGGTTAAAGTATAGTGCTGAACCAAAATAGAAGGCTAGAAGAAAAAACGTACCATAGTTATGGATTCAATGAAAAATTTGGAACGTTTCGCTACTACTGTTACCGATGCGACGCCATTAGAAGACTTTAAAACACGTGTCGCTCATGCATCCGCCTTATATACCAAGTTTGTTGAAGCTGAGGATAAGATTATAACAAAGGATCGAAATGAAGAGAGCGAATTGATTGAATTTGAGGAACTGTAGAATCATACCATTTGACGGAAACTATAAGGACTGGCAGCCATTCTTCGATTTATATTCAAACTCAGTTCATGAAAATGTATCATTTACAGAGGCACAGAAGTTCCAGTTGCTAAACGGTTGCATATAATCTACTCAAACATTTTTCTATAACCGAAGCTAATTATATGGAAGCGTTTCAAAAGTTGAAAGATCGGTACGATAAGCAAAAATATATTATAAATTCATACATTCATGCATACCTCGATATACCCAGAATCAAAACTTTAACGGCAACTTCTCTCCGGAGGTTAACTGATCAATGTGATGAGGTAATTCGAGTATTTAAGGCTATGAGACCTGAAGCCGAATCTCGAGACCCATGGATACTATATTACTAATTGATGCGTTGGAGGCATTTAAACCAAATTCGCGACCAACTACAACCCGACTTGCTCAATCATCAAAATCTCTTCACACCTACAACGATGACAACTGTATTTTATGCAAGGATCAATTTCATGCATTGTATAATTGTTCTCCATTTAAACAAATGAATGTTCATGATCGCAGAAAATTAATTAAAAGCAATTAATTGTATGAGTCCTGACCATCCTGCATTTAAATGTAAATTGCAGCGTAAATGTACAAAGTGTCGCGCTCGCCACCATGATTTGTTGCTCTTAGATGACCAAAGTGCTGGTTCAAATGTTAACAATTTATGTACTTCGACATCATCGTCCAAACCAACTGAACTCACTAATAATGTAAATGTGAATAATTGTTCTAGTTCACAGAAATCATATAAACGGATTAAAACCGCTTTACTACCAACTGTGTTGGTCAATGTTATGAATGGGCATGGCGATCAGGAACTGTCTTCAGGACGCCTTTGGATTCCGGATCTCAAGTATCCATAGTGACAGCGTCATGTCTAAGGCGACTGCGTTTACCAAAACAAAAACCGAGATTACCACTCACTGGATTAGGTTCATCAAATGTTGGTGTGGCTACTGGAATGGCAAATCTAGTTATTAGTTCCGTAAGAGATACTAACTCAAAGTTAATTGTATACTTTGCAGTTGTGCTGTAGAAAGTGACATCACACCTTCCAATGGTCGAGATAAATATTTCTGACTTAGACTATTTGGATAAATCAGAGTTTTCCGATCCAAATTTCCATGTTGTTAAAAAAATATACACGCTCATTGGAGCAGAACTTTTTTTTAATATATTGAAACCAAAACAGATATATTAAACAGTCAAGGGGGCGTTCAAACTCAAGCCACAATATTTGGTTGGGTCGTAGCCGGACATTTTGATCAAGTGACTAGTGAGGTATCAAATTATAACCAGTCAGGAACGAATCACCATGTGCAGCCCAACCTAGACATATGATTGAGGAAGTTGAGGAATTACCTTTTAAAGCTAACTACACTGATGAGGAGATAGCCTGTGAAGCACATTTTACTGCCAACGTCACCAGAAGCATCAATGGCCAGTTTCAAGTAAAATTGCCGTTCAAATCGTTAGATGTTTCAATGGGTTCCACCAGACGTTTAGCAGTGCAACAATCAAGTTCGGGGAATAGTCTGAATGATTGTTTAATGGTAGGACCTACATACAATCCAAGATAGTTTGGTTGCAATCCTTCAAAGATTCCGCCTGTACAAAGTAGCACTTACAGCCGACGTAGAGAAAATGTACCGGCAAATATTAGTTGATGAGAAGGATTGCGAGTACCAGAAAATTGTCTGGAGAGAAACACCTGACCAGGAAATACGGGAGTACAAATTACTAACCGTAACGTACGGTACTGCCAGTGCACCGTTTCTAGCAACACGGAAATCGGGAAAATGGCAGCACAAGAAGACGATGAAATAGCACGAGTCATTCTCAACGACTTTTATGTTGATGATGTATTAACTGGAGCTAACGACATAGAGGAAGCACTAAGAATCCAAGAAGAACTTTTAACACGCTTTGAAAAAGTTGGATTCAAACTGAGCAAATGGTGCTCTAACTCCGCAAAGAGTTTAAGTTCTGTACCAGTTGAAGATAGAGAATTGCATAATTTAGATTTCGATCCCGATTCACATGTCAAGGCATTAGGGTAACACTGGAATCCACATTCAGATAAGATCCTGGCGGTGGCATCGAAACTGTTTGATCCACTAGGATGGCTGGCACCAGTAACAGTCAAAGTGAAGATATTCTTCCAACAATTGTGGCTCTTAGAACTGAATTGGGATGACGAGCTGCCTTCAGAACATATTGCTCAATGGATAGCTATTAAAAACAGTTTGCCCTTAGTAGAACAAATCAGAATACGAATTTCGCTGGGAACATGGAAGACATCCCAAATTGGGTTTTGTGATGCCTCTGAAATAGCGTATGGAGCTGTAATCTATTACAGAACCAATAGTGAAACGGGCATATCCATTAACATTTGCCTGTAAAACCAAGGTGGCACCAATCAAACAAGTCTGTCTTTCACGACTGGAATTATGTGCAGCGTATATCTACTATAGTGAAGTTATATACCACGGTGAAAGAGGCATTGAGTAGCTACACAATAGATTAAGTAAAGTGTTCAACGAATGAACAAGTGTATTGTTTCATATAAAGAAGTTATTCACATAATTCAGTGATGAAAAACAATCACATAATTCAGTGATTTAAGTGATCCAATATTCAGTTACCAGCAAATAATCTTCGTATATTCCAATCATAATCAATAAATAATCAGTTAATTTGTTATTGGGAGTAGCTCGTTGAACTGAATTTTGTTCAGCTTAATCCCACAATAGAACTTTATTACTGCTTATGTATCTCATTATGTTACATTAACCAATCAAAAACCGAGCATCAATAGCATAAATATTTCGGCTCCAGTTCAGAGTCCATAAAAGACACACTTTTCAAAAACATCTGGTGTGAATATGACGTTACGTACTCGTTTATAGAGGTTTCAGTCCAAATCAAGCTTCTTTAGAAGTTCAGACATGTATCATTCCAGATTCACTTCAACGAGGCAGGTGTTTTGTACATATACACGTTTTTACAAACCAGATACACCAAACATGTCTGTATTCAACAACACAACATATATGTGTACATGATGGCGAGTTATACTCTTCTAGACGTGATTATATTCACATACCATGTATTCAAAATATTTAAATAATTCAAAGAATTTTACAGCTTTCGTTCTTTTCCTTGTTTCTTATGTCTAAAATATTTGAGACGTTAACCTGTATTTTTTATCGCATCACGATGCTTACATCGCCTAGATATATATACCCTCAACTTTGGTTTTATAGGCCTATTATTCTAAACATGTCGCTATTCTTGAAATGGCTGTATATACCGAAACAAGTACAAAAGCATTATTTATAAAGTTCTGTCATTTAAATGTCATATTATGTCACAAATTTTTTTGTTTCTCTTGAAATAACCAAACAATACACCATATGCCCACTGTGTATCTGTACGAGTATGTATATATCGTTATTCTCGCCAACAATAAATCACTCACGTATATTCATCTTAATCTAAAATATGCAATTAAAAATCATAAATCCAACTGTGTGTCATCGTAATATGTAGGTACACACACACACACACACATATGTATTTGGGAATTTTCCAAACCCAAAAGAATTTCATTGAAAATTCTAAACAGCTTTTACCTCACTCAAAAAAAAAATGTTTTTTTTTTCATTTATGATGCTCGTTCATCACACAAACAATACGACGTGGTACATACATATATGTACATTATGCGCATTATGTACAAAAACATTCTCATATTTGCAAACATTAATAACATCACTGTTTTGTTAATAATCAACGACATCATCATAAAATCATCATGATCGCCTATGTACTAGACGTCTATATACATAACACAACATAATGATTCAATGTATGCACTGTGTACATAAATCCCTTCCATTGTCCTTAATAGAACAATAGATGTGAGTGGCAATACGTACATGCTTTATCGTTTTGAACAAATTTACCATCTACTCGTATCATACCGCAGCCCCCAGCCACAATAGACATTCACGTCGGTATGCATAAAGACAATTCCAAAATCCTTTTATGAATGAACCAAATATCCAGTCATTATCTTATATCATTAATCAATCAACGAGCGAACAGTGAAATTTTCATTTAACGCACCACATCGGTGCTATACACAGGGATCATTTCTCAAATCTGAAAGGTGTATAATGCTGTATATGGGCTAAAATGAAAACGTGAAAAATCATTAATCAAAAAGTTTAATTTAAAAACAAAACCGAACATTTTTTATTTTTAAATTTTAATTAATTTTAATCAAATAATTATTTCGAAGAAAGGTGTGCAAAAAGGTTAACAAAACAAATTAATTAATAATGCATGTACATGGGATAACAAAAGCACTTTGATTGAACCACCGGTAAAAGAACAATACTGAGGGAATGCAATCGATTTAATGACCGCCTTAAATTCAACGAGATCAAAACGGCACAATCCAGCTTGATGCATGCAACAATAGTCAGCAAGATCGAGGAAACTAGGTACATTGAGTGATCCATAAAACAGTCCGACTCCCAATACACCCAATATGAAAAATTGAATGACCTTGGTTCCCCTTCAAGGGCTCGTCTCTCGAAACTGGAGCATGAAAAGGTCATGTATAGTCAAAGTTCGACAGTTCCTCCTTTTACAAATCAATGATTTTGTTAGTGTCCTCAACACCCTGATTATAACTTTACAACCCATTCTTAGCTTTTTGTTCACCGAACCCATGGTAGGTTCGACTTCATCATGTTGAATATTTTTTAGTATAGGATGCCCAGTTTTGGTGATTTATCTCGATTGGGTCGTGATGCGTTGTCGAAGTTGAACGGGTTTGACTGTTGAATATGTCGCTCAAGGACGACCTTTGTTGTTTTTGAGTGAAGTGTATCTCGAGATGGATAGTGATATGTTTTTGTTTTTGGAATGGAGAAGCATCATCTTGGAATTATAATTACCTATACCTGGGAGGAAAATACATTCGTACTACATGAATGTTTGAATAACCGGACTAGTCTGTGTGGGTGATTTCAAGACAACTTAGGCAGTTGCTACCACTGCATGTGTCGGTGTCTCCTTTTCTTCAGTGAGTTAATTTTAGAGGAAGGGGGAGAGGTGAAAACTGGGATTTCAGAGTTTTCACACTTTCTATTTCATAGTTGGAGAATTCGCACAATGGTTAATAAATTCTAGGTAGTGATGCTGTAACACAAAATCTGGATTGTTAACATGTAAACAAGTTTGTTTTCTATATCAACTTTATAAAAATTATAAACAATTAAAAGCCAGAACGCTTAAGTCATGTGACCATAGAAAAGGTCTATCATGATATTGTTAGTATCGGTGGTCTTAACTATAAAGTCTAAGAGGATAGCAAGAGGTCCACAGTCAAACATATCATCCAGTTAAAAAAAACACCGATGGGCTGGTATTCGTGCTCACCAGCGTCTTCGGAACATGCTTTATTAGCTCACGCCTGACACTATTCTAGAAGAGTCTTTATTTCCACTCCTGAATGGTTCCACTTCTGAATTTGAAATAAAAAAACTAAATACGTAAGTTCTTGCTGAGTTACTGGATGAGCCTAAGCTGGGCTTTTTCCGGGGACACCACATTCTAGTGGCAAAATTAAATGGATTTGAGGCGCAGATATTGGGCTGCTATCTAGCTAATGTCGTCTTGTTATGCAAATGCAGAGTGAATTCTTATCTCAAAAATAAGAGATGTCTGTAGTGGTTGTCAACTCTTAAGTTATTGGTGACTCACTCAACCATTATTAATTCATAAGTGTTTCGCTGGTAATCCTGAGGAAACCATACTAGGATTTCAATGAATATCCGCGTGATGAATTCAAAGGTGAGTATTAATGGATGGCAAATCGTTTGATACAGACGAGAGGTTGATTGAGTATATCATTGAGAGTTTTTTTTAAATCAACTCGGGCCCGTAGTGTTTAAGTTTTTTTTTATCGTGCTGCTGTTTTTATGACATTTATGCATGCCATTATTCAGATTTACATAGCAAGTTAGCTTCATTAAAGCTAATTTGCTTAAATTAAGAAGTTGCTAACCAAGTCAGATTTATGTCTAGTTCAGGAACCTTATCTTCTTGTTGGTTTGTTTCTGAACTCAACAGCTCCAGTGGAAGAATTTTTTGCAATAGTTCAACCGCGAGAACATGGTATCTACATCACGAATAATATCTCATTAAATACTGAAGACCATCAGCTAAGCTACTGTAATTAAACTTAACAAGACGCTGAGCAGCAATAATACATGTAGACTTAATATAGTCATAAAAAAACCAAGACCCGTAAAAGTAATATATGTGAAGTTAGCCCAAAATTCATCCCAAAAAAAAAAAACGATGGCAATACTAATCTCAATTGAAACTTTTTACTCTCAGCCCAAAAATATTAACTATCATGACAGTTTCCATATACTCAGCCCAGAAAAATTAACTATCACGATATAAAAGGATTAATATACTCAACCCAAAAAAAGCCTGTCACTAAAAACAACTTTATTTAATGGCTATAATGACTACTGAAACTAAAATAGAAATTTAAGATAGTTTTATGCATGCAATGTTAGTGACTGCATTAGGAACACGTACGATTTACTTAAGAATTGGAACAATGGTGATTGGTTTTTATGGCTACGATTTAAAATATAGTACAAAGATGTCACGAACTATTCGTTGGCCCAACTATCGATGCATATTGTTTGATAGGTTTAAGAACTGGTTTAGGAACACGTACGAGTTTTTGTAGAATTTTGCTATGTCTAGGAATTGAAAGCAACCGCCCAGGTGGCGTAGTGGTTAAAGCTGGGATTTTTCACCATGAATTACGATCTGTGGTGTGAATGAACACAACTATGACCCCCTTTTGGTGTGCAGAACACATGGGCTGACGCATCATCCATGTAAGCACTATAGGCTGGCATGGAGCTATGCATTGTGCAGATGGTTAGAAAAACCGGACCTATAGCCGTACGTCCTCGAATTGGCTGTAATGGCAATAAAAGCAAGGACGTAAATAAGCGAACCACGAACAACTAGGGAGTGCCTTGAGCCCCAAAACAGGTTAGAGATTAGAATAAAAAAAGAATTGGAAGCATAACGTGGAATGAAAATGTAAAGAAATAATAGTTGTTTATCTTATTCCATTCGGATATTAAATGTCCTTAAATCTCCGTAACATCTCCGTTAAGGATTATAAAATCCTTAATATCTCAGTAAATACTTGTCCTATCGCAAATTTGACGTAATTTCTTCTTAATTTTTTGATTAATAGAATCGTGTACTCGTAATTTTTTTAGTTGTTTTCCGAGTCACCAAGCTGACCACATTGGTTTCACTAAAGAAGCAGTTCTTTACACTGTTGCTAGCAACCAGAAGATGCCAGATCGCTCTCTCCACCGTGAAATCATCGTCACCAACAGTGACCTCTTCACTTACCGAAAAGTGGCCCTTTAAAGATCGATGTATCATTCGGTTTAGATTTTCACAAATAACATGACCGAGTTAGCGTACTCGTTGTCCTTTGATTTCATGCACGTTGTCAGGAAATCGCACTAAATTCCTGATCTTGTGATTTAAAAGAACAAAGTATGTGCCAACCTAGTCGCGTTTTGGACCATATACCACAAGCATGATTTTTCTCTCGAATATTAGAAGCCATCTTTCGTACTCATCCGTTAAAGTGCAACTTTTGCATTTATACATGACAACGGGTCTGATCAACTCTTTGTACAATATTAGCTTATCTGTATTTGACAGAAAATATATAAAAAATTGTGAGTTGTTCTTCTTAGCTGCTTATATCGTTCAGCACATGAGAGCAATAATAGGTATAGAGTTTACTACTGAACTCACACCCATACTTTTTCAGAGGTACCATGTAGTGGATAGATTTTGATGAAATAACTTGTAAGAGAATGTTCAGCAATCTCAGATAGCGACTAATACAGTAATTACACTGTCTGCAGTGAATCAGAGATAATGGGTTAGGGACAAACCACTCGTCAATAATCGATTAATTAAAGGAAAGACTGACAAATTTTAAACCTACAACTATTTTATGGTTATAATAGTTTCCAAACTTTGCGGGTTTTGTATCAGAAACATATAGTTTTTACTGATCTTTTTAAGGTACATGGTATAAGTGGAGGTTGAACATTTATGTTTATCACAAAAAATGTAATGTGAATATCTTTGTTCATCTCTCTCACAAAACACCAAGATTTTAACCAATTGACTCATCCATCCACAGTAGATGGCATAGGTTCTATATGGATAGTCAAGTGGCAATCAAATCGTTCGAATATGCATCACTGATGTCAACGGTAGTGTTATACAAATAGTCTATAGCCCACTGATTAGTTGGACATCTTTCGAAACTGCTGGGCAGACATTTAGATATTATGGTATGCCTCGCAACTACTACTCGTAACAGTAAGTGTTGTGAGACATATTAATGAATTGAAACCGCCGAATCGGTACGAATGGCAGGCGTTCACTGAAAGTATATTTTTACTTCAGAGTATTTCTACTTATAGCAACACACACAGTGACACACCATTCTGGCTATACCGAAATAGTAAAACTACTTTTCAGATTTCATCTACCATTTTTTCAAAAATATCGTCATAATTCCCATTGGGCCTCTATTTAGAGAGGAGGTTAACTATTTGTAAAGCTTTGTGATAACTTCGTTAAAATTGCGATAGGACAGGTATTTACGGAGATACTAAGGATTTTTGGTGTTGTCGTTTTGCTGGTAGTTAGTGGACATGATATCGATTCACAATCAGATAAGATCGAGAACGACACTCGTGGTTCTTAGGAACCATCAATATAAATCTTTATTATATAAAAAAAAACAAGTTGGGCCATGTACATATTGACCAATAGCGCAAATCTCAACATACAGCTAGTATTTAATGGAAGTGACATCAATTCGCTTTCACATGAGATCGTTTTTAACTCTAACAATTTTTGGAAAGATTAACAACAATTACTTTTGGACATATTAAATGTTTTTCCAAACAAACTTTGATCTGGATTGAAAATCTCATTGTTTATGATTTGTCTTTTTTTATAGAAGGCAGTAACTTGTTCGATCTTGTGACTTATTTCTCGATTTCAAACAAATACACATGTTTTTGAGACGATTTTGAAAAATCTTGGGATGGGATGAAATTAGCATTATCTGATGAACATTTTATTTTTTTCTGGGATGAGATCCTGGGATAATTTCACACACATGAATTTTTTGAAGTTTTATATGAACCGATTGTAATGTATGGGCCACATTAAAATCGGTTTTTTCACTATGAGCTACGGAGGGACCCACGAGTAACCAATATGCCATTATGATTTTCTTGATAGTTTAGATCATAGTGCATCCAAATATGAAGTTTGAAGATAATCGTCTGGGTCAGAGCACCTTCAGAATTTTTTGAAGATTTTGGTCCTGACATAAAAATCAGTTTTTTCACTGTGAGTTATGGAGGGACCCCCACGTAACCACTATGCCATTATGATGTTCTGATATCTTAGGTCATAAAACATCTGACTATGAAGTTTGAGGATAATCGTCTGGATCAGAGCATCTCCAGAAATCAGTTTTATCACTGTGAAACATCATATTCGGATGTATAATGACCTAAGCTATTAGGAAAATTATAATGGAATATTCGTTACACGGGGGTTCCACTATAACTCACAGTAAAACAACTAATATAATAATATTTGTAACTTTTATACAGTCACCTACCAAACAATGAGCATCGATAGTGGGGCCAACGAATAGTTCCTGACTTCTATCGACTGTATCTCAATTCCTAGACATAGAAAAATTCTACAAAAAATCGTACGTGTTCATAAACCTACTTGTTCAGCATGTTTTGAATGACGTGACGTGTCTAGTGTTCTTTATATAGAACTACGTATGGACATTTGTATCATAATATCTGAAATTTTTTAAAGATGTTATTAATATTTTTATTTATTAAGCTTATGACGTAAACATATATAAGGAGAAATCTATAATTATGATGAAATGTCGTTACAGTATAAACAGAATTAAAAAGTATTGCCACATGTACCTTTTTAAATTTTCGGGGTTGAAATTTTGAGCTATCTTCACAAAGGTGTAAAAGTACGGATACAAAATTTTAGTTGATCTCTCGTTTAGGAAGCACGACATACTTTCTTTGTTTGGTAGTGAACCAAGTTCTTGTAAGCTTTCTTAACATTATACAATATCAGCGGTTTGAGTCTATATCAGTTTTAGCCGTCAACCCAGTTTGGCCAAAAAGTGGGGGAATAAGCTTCCTTCAATGGCACAGTATGATTGTACCCACATGACCTCAATGTGTCCTATGTATATAAGATAATCTCAGTACATTAGCTTAGTAACGATCCGACAATACACTCGTATATAGGACTATGAACAATCTCAATGTCATTATTACGATGTTACAAAATACAAATTAAGACAAATACAAATCAACAAGCAAGACAAACAAAAATATAAACTTTAAGTGAATGAAACCATCAACGACAGCAGAACAACAAAATCAGCACAGATATCGCTTCATCCCATGTATATGGGTTGTTTATCGATTTTACTTTATGAAATTGGATTTTGATCGGATTAAAATTGAATGGCATGTCTAATCCCATTTTAATTGAATAATTCAATTCTGTTTTCTTGTTATTTTGTATTATTCCGATTTGCTCTTCTGTAAAATTTAACTGTGTTGAATTTTTACAATCTATAACGACAATGTACAGATATATATGCGCACGTACCTACATATATTGAGCAACAAAATTTAATTGGTTTTTAAAATAAGTAAAACGTTATCTTTAATTGACAATATTCGATCAATTTACGTAGATGAAGTTAATTCATTGTTGTTGTCGGTATTTAGTAAAGTCGAGCTTTTATCGTTGTTTTTGGGTTACAGGTGAGATTATGTTGTATGTTGCTATAAATATATTAGATACAATTATACGGATCGTTTCTTCCTCAATTTAGTAAGCTCCACATCCCATTTAGAGCTTTTTGAGTAAGCTCATTTGTATAGTAGGTCATTTTGCCAAATTGGTTTTACTATCGATTCTCTATATCGGAATTTGGTGACGTCAGGAAGATATAACTAGCTTTATGCCGATGAATCATAAGTGAATTCTAAAATAGGACTGAAGCTTTTACTTTAATTAGTTAATCTCATTTGAATATTCGAGTTTTGTTTATCAATATGCAGATTTGTCGCCGGCTGTACATAGCTTAATGATTACTCCCGGCGTGATGACAGTTTGACATCACGCCGGGGGTTTGAGTTCGATTCTCGCCGTTGATCAAAAATTAACATGCACCAGATGACATAAAAAGCAATTGTGTGTAAAAACATTCGTTGAGACCACCTTAAATAGGCACCAATACGGTAAAAAGGGTTGGTTCAATGTCTCAGTTGAATCCCGACTCGCGTTAACGGTCCATAAGCCATAGATTATGCAAATATGACAGAGATTATGTGAACATATTGTTACTAATATATTTCAAAAAGCTTGTTCTCCAAAGCATTTGTTTGATCTTATTTGACATCTTAAAAAGATTTGATCTTATTTGACATCTTAAATCAAATCAAAAACTTTGCAATGGTACAGCATTTGGCCCATCAATTGATGATGAGGTACAGCGTTGAGCCGGCAGCAAACCATACACTGGCAGATGATTCGGTGTATGAGGTTCCGTGGAATAGAAATCACTATTCGCTATCTTAACGTGGTGAGTAGTAATTTTTATCTGGCATGCAGATCTTGAACATGTTTCTTTCAACTAAGATGCGGCTGGATGGCAGAAAAATCTTTATACTTACCCCATTATGTTCAGCAGTTGTTTTATAGTCACAAAATCCGATTCAAACTCCGACGCTTGATTCGGGACGTTATGGTCATGTTTAAGAAGGAATTCGGGGTCGTTGAACCAAAACCTATTTTGTAGTAAATCTTCTGGTGAGATACAGTGTGTCGCTCGTTAGAATTTTGAACGTTCTATTAGCTATATATTAGTTTTCCAAACCTTGGGTGGTTAAGATTTAGCTTAAAAGCAATGTAGCTGCGTTTAGCTCTAATCGTAGAATATATATATCGATTTTATCGCGGCTACCTTTGTTTTCGCTGCATCCAGGTTGGTTTTGAGTACGGATCCTTCGATGCATCAGAAAAACCATGCAGTTGTACATGAAGTTGTGGCTAAAATCCATTAGGAAAATTTAACGTTGGTTAACAAGTTTAAATGATTTCTAACCCACTCCTGTCGGATATCTGGAGGACAATCATAATTTCAGTCTATGCTATTTAGCGAAAGTGATTGGAATATCATTTTCAGGGGAATTGTTATTGGTGAAAATAGAATTAGCGGATCGAAAATTCTAAAAGTCTCCGGAAGGAGCTGCTGCGGTACCGTATGTGATGGTGAACGCAAGAATCTTGCTCGGAAGCCTCTGGAACTTAATATTTCAAACCACGTATTGTTTAATCTACACTATAAAAAATCTTCATCAACCCAGAGGCGGAAGATGAGCCATAACCACAATCATTCCCCTTTGTTCTAAAATTATTTCCAATTCACGTCAACTGACCCTTAATAATTGAGTTGCAATTTATCAGTGCTTCGAGATGATATACCGCACCTTCGTGATCCAATTCACATTAAGAGACTTTGAATTCCACGGATATAAATGTAGAATAAAAGTATTGAGTCACTTAAACAGATATGGAAACTAGCAAGCTTAGATTTTAATATCGAGCCCGAAATCGGCTATTTGGCTCTTACTCGGTTGTTCTGGAAATTGAAGATGACTTAAACACTACAATTGTACCTGGATGTACTTCAATCAATTGTACAACTGTACCTAGGTGTCCTTGGATCCCACGTGTTAGTTACTCGACTTGGGCTCTCTACACAATTCTATAATTGCACTTGGATGTTATTCGATCCCATGTAATGATTTCTGGAATTGGGTGGTGTTCACAACACTAGCTATATATACTTGGATCACACGTATTGGTTACTGGTTTTAGATAGTGTTCACAACACTATATGGTATTGGTGTTGTATATTTATCATCTAAACATGGTTCGACATCCCTGAAATTTTTGTAATAAAATTATGAACTAATAAAATTATGATAACTGTACTGTAAATTTCATAAAATTAAAAGTTGAAAGATAGATTTAAAAAATAAAGAAAAGATTAGAGATAATTTGGATTTCAACCTGATAGGTTATTAGTAATAAATATATAAAAAAATATAAAATTTCATACAAAGTATTTTATTTAAAATTAAACGACAACGAAATATTTAATCGGCATAAACCACACCACAAAATTTGGTGGCAGCGGTGCGATTACCACAATTTTAATAAAGTTTCGTATAACTCGTATAAAGCGTTATAGTTGAAAACAAAACGTAAAAGATTAAAACATAAGTGAAATAATATGATAATAAAAATTAAACAAAAAAAAACAAAATAACAAAGTAAAACTAATAGTGAATTCATAATCATAATAATTAATATTAATATACAAATATAATAATTATGTATATATATAAAAAAAATTACGGTGAAATTGTTCATATAATAACGTTTTGTGAAAAATCATACGACCATACACCGTCAAACTTGTGAATCCGTTAAATTTTGTTCTGCATTATTGAACTGTAGAAAACAAAAATATTTAATAATAAAAAAAATAAATCCGCATGTATCTTGCGCATCCATACACATATTCTTGGAAATTTTTTTGTGTGAGAAAAAATTTTATCGTATTCAACCTTAACCACGTGGAAGTTTCTATTCGGCCGAACAGCAAACTTTTCTGATCATCATGCACTGATGGAAGGCGCAACAAGTTAATCATCCATTAACGAATGTACAAAATTCATCAATTAAACACAAACGAGAGTATAATTACTGGAATTAGTAATTAATACCGCAAGGAGCATGGGGTCAATTACAACCTTGAACGAACCTTCAGCACGTGTAAACTAGGGTAAATATTACATTTTATAAGAAAAAAAAAAATATCTAAATTCATTTAAATTACCATAGTTCAATTTAATTTATTTGAAGTGGTTAAATTCAAATTAGTTAGTAAAATTAAATTAAATTATTCAAATCAAATTATTTAAGTTCAGTTATTCAAAAAATATTAATTTAAATCTTAGTTTAAATAAATTTGGTTACCAAATAGGAATGTAGATATTCTCTACATATACATTTCCTTAAAGATTATATTAATAATTATATTAATAATCTAAATTCTAAATTTTGTTAAGAATATTCCGCTTACTGTTCATATTTATTTTTTGAATTTTCTTTGCACATAATATGTATCGCAATTTAAAACGGTTTTATTACTTAAATGGGGTCAGTTCGTTCTAAAAAGGAACCGGGTAAACAATCGTCAAGAAATAAAATTCGTAGATCAAATTCATTTGATGGTATTCTTAACATTGAATCAAATATGAGTTTCGATATGAGTTTGGCATTGAAAATCGTTCCTGAATTTGACGGAAATTCTAAAAATCTTCATAAATTTCTAACTTGCTGTGATGTGGTTTATGATTCTATTAGTAAAGAAGAAGAATCAGTTTTTTTAGATTTTCTGAAATGCAAATTATCCAGCAAAGCTTATAATATAGTAAAATTTCAAAAGTTTAAAAAATGGGCTGACTTAAAACAACAATTAAAATTAAAATGCGGAGAACAACGGACCATGGAATCCTTACAGGTAGAATTAATTAATATCATTCAGAAGAAAGATGAACCAGTTAGAGATTTTGGTACCCGTGTAGAACAGTTGCTTGCAGACTTAAATGAAGTTTCTGTAGAAAACGCTGGCGTAGCGGCAACAGCACACGTCACACTTTTGAACAGTAAAACGGCACAAAAAGCATTCGAGGAAGGTCTCCAAGATCCTCTCAAATTATTAATAAAATCTTATAGATTCGAAACTTTAGAGGAATCTATCAACCAAGCTTGCGAAGAAGAAAAAACTAACCACGAAAATATCAGGAAGTGTAAGGGAGCCAGTGCTAAAGTAAATTCTAGTTGCCAAATTTGTGGGAAGTCTAATCATACTGCAAAGGTATGTTTTTCTAGATATGATTCCCAACAACCCAGGCGACAAGGTTTCTCAAATATGCAATTTCGATCTCCAACACAACCGCCTCGGACAAATCAGATAATGTTAACTTGTGCGTATTGCAAAATTCAAGGACATCATATCAATGAATGTCGAAAAAAACAATTTGCTGATTCCAAAAAGTCATTCTACTCAAATAAGGACTACAGGAACACAAATAAAAATTCGGGAAACACTAAAGAACTCCATCAGACTCCAACGAACACTCCTGTGCGAGTTCGCAACCTAGAATAGAGTGTTCCAGAAAATTTAATGATAATGATGAACCCAACATTAAACATTCTTATTCAATTAAATATCTCAACCAATTAAAAACTTCTACCAAACCGTCGAATAATACAACAGAAATGATGTCTTCATTATTCCATAAAATCCACGAAATCTGCTCAATTTTGCTATTAAATATCTTCCAATTATCTTTTACTTTGATCACATTTTTGTTTGTCTCAAATCCTAATGACCGTTCTCCTAGTGCTTCTGCTAGTCTATCGAATCCCTTGGTTCAGTCAGAATTTTCAGATGAAACTAGTGATTACGTCGATCAATCTAAAATACTTACTTTCAATTTAAAGTCATCAAATTCTTTAGACAGAAAATATATTCAACTTACGCTTGATATTTCTGATCATAAATCTTTATTTTTTCTCTTAGATACTGGCGCGGATATAAGCGTCATAAAAAAGTCATGCGTATTTGAAGACGTATTCTGTTTTCCAAAGGAAAATTGTTTCCTTAAAGGTATAAGTGATAGAAATATTGAAACAATGGCTTCTTGTTACGCGAAAATTAAAATGGAAGAAGGTTATTTTCTTGATCAACGATTCCAAATAGTTAGGGATGATTTTCCTATCGATTGTAGTGGAATTTTGGGAAGAGATTTTTTAGATAACCATTTTTGTAGGTTAAATTTTGCTAAACATCATCTGTTAATTCCAATTCCTAATTCTAATGAAAGTTTTTGTCTTAATCTTTGCAAACTACCAACAAACATTTCAGTATCTGCGAGATCTGAAAAGGTAATTCTTCTGAATGTTAATCTCGAAGATTCTAAGGAATATCTATGCAAATCTAAGGAAATTTTGCCAGGCGTTTATGTTGCTAATTGTTTAATAAGACCACAGAATAAATTAGTTCATATAAGTTTAATAAATACCAACGGAAATTCAGTTTTAATTAAAGATCTTAATATAGATGTAGAACATCTTATTGATTATGAAGTACATTCAATAAACACTTGTAAGTGGAATAACGTAATCGAAGAAAGATTGAAAACTCTCACCGATAATTTAGACTTCACCCATCTTAACGATGAAGAACATTCTTCTCTTTTAAAAATAATTCGTGAATTTAATGACGTTTTCCATTTACCTGGTGACCAACTAACATCCACTAATGCTGTTAAACATACTATAAATTTAAAACCTAACGTAAATCCTATAAATGTAAAGCCTTACAGACTGCCTGAAGCAACAAAACGAGAAATAGATACTCAAATTAACGAAATGTTGGCAAATAATATTATCGAACCGAGCAAAAGCGGATGGAATTCCCCTCTACTCGTGGTTCCCAAAAGTCAAACGGAGAAAAGAAATGGCGCGTAGTCATCGACTATAGGAAATTGAACGAGAAAACGGAAGACGAATTCTTTCCATTACCCAACATCACCGACATTTTGGAACAACTTGGGAAATCTTGTTATTACAGCACTTTGGATTTATCCAATGGATATCATCAGGTACTAATGGATGAAAAATGCAAGGATATGACTGCCTTCTCCTCGTCAACCGGGCACTATCATTTCCTTCGGATGCCTTTTGGGTTAAGAGGTGCCCCGGCAACATTCCAAAGGTTAATGAACCATGTTTTGGCCGGTTTAAACGGCATAAAATGCTTAGTTTATTTGGACGACATAGTCATTTATGGATCAAGTTTAAATGACCATAATTCCAAGCTTAGGGAAATTCTTTGTTGTTTGAGAAAATTTAATTTGAAGTTAAACCCAACAAAATGTGTATTCTTAAAACCAGAAATCACTTATCTGGGTCATATTATATCAGCGACCGGTATCAAACCTGATCCAAAGAAAATCGAAAGCATAAAAAATTTTCCAGCTCCTAAGACACCGAAGGAATTGAAATCATTTTTAGGCTTGGTAGGCTACTATCGAAAATTTATTTATGACTTCGCTAAATCTTCGTCCCCATTAACAAATCTCCTAAAAAAAGATGCTTCGTACGAGTGGACACCATTTTGCGATGAAGCATTTCATGAATTAAAATCAAAAATTACTGAGTCTCCAGCTTTATTACAATTTCCAGATTTTAGTAAAACTTTCTATCTTACTTGCGACGCTAGTGAATATGCAATTGGTTCAGTATTATCACAATATACGGAATCAAAAGATCAGCCTGTTGGTTTTGCAAGTAGAAAATTAAACAAGAGTGAGCGCAACTATTCTGTGATTGAGAAAGAGTTGTTGGCTATAGTGTGGAGCGTAGAACATTTCCGTCCGTACTTGTATGGTAGATACTTCATTATAAGAACTGATCATAGACCATTGACTTGGTTAAGCAGTATGGCTAATCCATCTTCTCGTTTAACCAGATGGCGTATGAAAATTGAAGATTTCAATTATTCTGTTGAATATAAACCTGGAAAACAAAATGTAGTAGCCGATTGTTTAACTCGTGCTCGAAATATTAATTCTGACATAAATGTAATTACGCGATCTCAAAGCAGGCAACAACTTAAAAATTCAAATTCACCAGCCAATCTCAGTCTTGCTCCAACTAGTAATAATTCTGGGAATGTCATACTACCAAACTCGTCTTCTGTACCGGAATCATCCACTTTACCTAGATCTGACCAAGCTCTTACTCTAAACAATGATATCGTTAAAGTAAATACAGAAACCGAAATACAGCAACTTTTGAATGAATTTCACAAATCACCAATCGGAGGGCATCAAGGAGTGAACCGCATGTACAAACGATTTAAGGAATTTTTCTATTTTCCCAACATGTTGAAAACTATAATTAAATATGTTCAAACTTGTGCTGAATGTCAAAGAAATAAAAGCACATTATGTACAAAACTACCTATGAAAATAACTACTACTTCATTTAAGCCTTTCCAAAAGATATTTCTGGACAAAGTCGGACCAATGATACCTACCTACAACCATAATAAATACATACTAACCATTCAGGACGACTTGTCTAAATATTCATTAGCGATACCAATAAAAAGCCAGGAAACGGAACTGGTAGCCCGAGCATTTGTGAAAAAGTTTATATGTATATTTGCCTGTCCCGAAACGATTCTGACTGATCAGGGATCAAATTTTATGAGCCAATTATTAGAACATACTTGCAAATTTCTGCAAATAACTAAAATTAATACAACCGCTTATCATCCTCAGACGAATGGCGCGTTAGAACGATCGCACAAAACACTTATCGAATATTTAAGACATTATGCAGAAAGTGATCCTCTATCCTGGGATGAATGGCTCCCATATGCAATGCTTGCATATAACACCACTCCCCACACCTCAACTGAACGAATGCCTTATGAACTTATATTTGGACATAAGCCAAAACTACCGACTTCTTTATCTAAAGATCCTGATACATCTAGTAGATATTATGAGGATTATCTTAGTGAGCTTAAATTCAAATTACAAGCAGCTCATCAATTAGCTAGGACACGGTTGTTAGAAGTAAAACAGAAAAGCAAAGAAAATTATGATAAAAAAATTAGACCTGTCAATTTTCAACCAAACGATTTGGTAATGCTGAAAAATGAGGCACGTTCTAATAAATTATCAGCATTATGGAATGGTCCTTATAAAATTATCGAAACTCCAACCCCAGAGAATTCCATAATAAAAGTCGGTCGATCAAATAGACAAGTACATAACAATCGATTGAAAATGTATTATAATTGAGTTCCTTGATGAACAAAATTAATTAATTATTCTAATCTAGATAACCTTTTGTTCAGGGTTCTTTAACATGTGTATACCTTATTATGTGAAAAAATAAAATTAAAAAAAAAAAAAATAAAAATTTTTATAACTTTTTAAACTCTAAAATTAAAATTATTATGCTGTATTGGAAAAAGGAAATAAGTATAAATAAAATGAAAAAAAAATTGTAATGAATTCCAATGTCAAATGTCAAGCCATGTTTATTTGTTTTAATGAAAATTTACGAAAAACTATTTCATTTCTTTAGGTGGGACGTGTTGTATATTTATCATCTAAACATGGTTCGACATCCCTGAAATTTTTGTAATAAAATTATGAACTAATAAAATTATGATAACTGTACTGTAAATTTCATAAAATTAAAAGTTGAAAGATAGATTTAAAAAATAAAGAAAAGATTAAAGATAATTTGGATTTCAACCTGATAGGTTATTAGTAATAAATATATAAAAAAATATAAAATTTCATACAAAGTATTTTATTTAAAATTAAACGACAACGAAATATTTAATCGGCATAAACCACACCACATTGGTATCTTGATATAAAATCCTTAATATCTCCGAAATAGCGGTTCTATTCAGATGCTTTCGAAATATTTATAAAATCAGAAACCCATAAGACCCGATAATCGGAAAATAAATCGGAAGATAAATCATTCTTCCGATCCACTTTCAAGTTAAGTGGAAGCTTATCCTTCTTATTGGGGATTGTTATGCTGATAGGAAGATAAATAAGTTGGCTGGTTTTATTATATAATAAAAGAGTTATATTTGGATTTTGAATCAAAGTGCATATCAATCAAGTATAGTAATACACGTATTAAAAAAATCTACTGTATCAAGGAGCTTTCCAACTTTATATATTCAATTTCCGTCCTACAGTGTTTTTACTCATTCTATTTTCAACTTTCCCAATTCTACTTATAATTTATGTATGTATTTTTGTTCTGTTTTTTATGAAGAACTTCTGGTGATAAAAAAAGCTTCCTCAAATAATTTTGAAATAAAAATGAAAATTAACAAAATATTGTTTTGTGTTTTATTTGGTAAAAAATAATACAACAAATTTTCCCCTGTATTTATGTATGTATGTAGGAAAATCCTTCGGGACACAGAACACTGTATTTGGCAAAAGAAACGAAAACTTTAAAATATTTTTTTTTCTTCAAACTTTTAATAATCTTAAATTGCAATTTAAATTTTTTTTGCAGAAGCAATGAGTACTGCTGAATATTTTTTTAAGAATACTACAAGTTTTTAATTAAAAATATGATTTTCTCTTAGGTTATGAATATTGATTTGTGCACAAAACTATATAAAAATACATAAGAACTTCTATCTGCACAGTTTTTTGTACAAAGACAAAAAAGTCTTTTGATTTTTGACTATATAGATACATAAAACTTTTTAGGGTATTTCGAAATGAAGCATAAAAAGCTTTTGAGAATTATTTTTTGATTGTATTAAAACTTTTGATCTATTAATGGGTAACACAAATCTTTAGACAAGTGTTTTCCAGTAATATCTAACTGGCCAACTTTATTTATTCATGCTCTTAATTTTTTAATCAAGATCCATTTTGCAACAAAAACAGTCTCGAGATAGCAAACACAGATGATCTAACCTAACTTTTAGAAACGAGCTTTAGATTTGGTTTAACACATTCGTAGTGTTCAACTATTATTAATGTATAGTTTCTGCACTTATTACCACATAGGCAAGTAGAACTCATTTAAGACCCTGTTGACTTTAGATCCGTCTACCATTCCATCTTCCATGTCCGTACTATAAGCTGGCATGGAGCTATGCGATGTGCAGATGGTTTTTCCGTAAAATCAGACCTATCAAAATAGGCGAATTGAGCAAGAGTGACGGATAACAAACAAAAACTGCACAAAACCATAAAAATCATATTGCTTAAAATTTAAAAAGCTTTTTAACTAAAGCTTACTCCTTTTTTTCATTAGAATGAAAAAGCTATCAAAATCACTTATGATTACTGTATAACTAAGGAAAACTGATGTTTTAAAAAATTATTTACAGAGCATATTTTTTCACAAAGTCACAATATAAACAATCTTTTAGAAATGAGCTTTAGATTTAGTTTAGCAAATTTTAGGAGTGTTGGAGGGTAATTAATGTAAAGTATGTGCTCTAATTACCACATAGGCAAATAATAGTCAAGAAGCATACTGCGGGAAAAATAAAAAGCTTTTAAAGTTAAGCTTACTGTTTTTTTTTTTCAATAAGAGAAAAAAAGCTTATGAAAAGCGGTTTCTTATGATTACTTTTATGATTCTCAAAAACTGTTGTTTATGCAAAATAACTGTGGAATACATATTTTTCTTCTTCTAAGTTACAATCCAAACTTTTTCAAAACGAGCTTTCGATTTTGTTAAGCACATTCTAATTGCGTTAAAGAGTACTAAATGTCAAGTTTTCGCACTAATAACCACATATACATGTTATAGTTAGAAATAACATTGCGGGAAATATAAAAAGCTTTTTGTGTTAAGCTTACTGTTTTGTTAAATTTCGGACAAACACGTTTATCATAAGGTTTTTTAATGATTACTGTAGTAATTTAGGAAAATGATATTCTAGCATAGTTATCGTGGTATTTATATTTTTCATGTTTTAAGAGGTTTCATGTCCAATCGAAGCTTTCTTCCAGAAACAAGCTTAAGATTTGGTTCCGCACATTATAGTAGTGTTAAAGGCTAGTTAATGCAAAGATTCTAATTTTCACATATAAGGAAGTTGAAAAAAAGAATCAAATTGCGGAAAATTAACAATTCACGCTTACATTTTTTTGAAATACGGTAAAAAACTAACCAAAAACTTTTTCCTTTGTGATAAATGCAGTAATTCTGGAATCTATTGTTCAAGCAGAATAATTGCGTTATATTTATTTTTCCTATTCTTAATGACCATCTAAGCTATAGAGTTTTATATTTGGCTCATTTCGCTAGTGTAAAAGGATAATAAATGTAAACTTTCCGCACTAATTGCAATACAGGCGCATAAACGAGTAAATATTGCGTTATATATATTTTAGAAAAGCTTTCTATTTTTACAATAAGAGTTAAAAAGCTTATTAACAGCAGTTTCTTACGATTAATGTAGTAACTCAGAAAAAAGTAACAACTCAGTTCTAAATGACAATCGCAGCTTGCTTCTAGAAACGAGCTTTGGATTTGGTTCAACACATTCCAGAAGTGTTAACGGGAAATTAATGTGAAGCTACCGCACTAACTTTCACATAGATTCCAAACACATATTACGGAAAATATTAAAAGCTTTTTAAAAAATTTTACTGTTTTAACCATTATGGTAACGAAGCTGAGCACACAAGGTTTCTAATGATTACTGTAATAATGCAGAGAACTTCTGTTCTAGCAAAAAGATATGGTTTATAATTTTCTCTTTCTTAGTTACAATATAAGCTATCTTCTAGCAACGAGCTTTAGATTTGGTTCCACTCACTCAAGTAGTGTTCAACAGTTATTATTGTAAAGTTTTCGCACTAATTACCAAGTAATAATTAGAATTATATAGCAGAAAATATTATTTTTTTACTAATTTAACTGATTTTTAGTGAGGGTAAAAAAGCTTATCAAAAGTGGTTTCTTATGTATATTGGAATAACTCAAGAAATTAAAATAATTCCGGAGCATATGGTTCAGCACATTTTAGCAGTATTTAAGGGTAATAAATGTAAAGTTTCTGCACGTAAGGAATATTGCGGTTAATATAAAAAGAATTTAAGGAAAGTTCACTGTATTTTCCATTATGTTAAAAGCTTCGCAACATGATTAAAGTAGTTCGGGAAACTATTGCTTATCTAAAATAATTGCAAGATATAAATTTTTCCTGTTCTAAGTTACAATTGAAACTATCTTCTAAAAAAGAGCTTTATATTAGGTTAAGCTCAATCTAGTAGTTTAAAGTGGTAAATAATGTAAAGTTTCTGCACAAATTATAACTAGTTAAGAATATTATTGCTCCAAATATGAAAAGCTTACTGTTTTTTAATTAAGGTAGAAAAGCTTCCCAAAAACGGTTCCCTACCTAATGGTATTAATTAAAGAAAATTGTTTTTTTCAAAAAATAATTGCAGAGCATGTATTAATCCTGTTGTAAGTCGCAATCGAAGCTTTCTACTAGAAACGAGCTTTAGATTTGGTTCAGGATATTCTAGTATTGTTAAAAGGTAATAAATGTAAAGTTGTCACATAAATCACCACATAAGCAAGAAAAAGTTAATAATCGGATTGTGTGGAATATCAAAAGCTTGTTAACTTAAGCTTACTATTTTTTTCAATAATGCTAAAACCTTATCAAAAGAGGTTTCTTATAATTACTGTTGTAATGCAGAAAACTTTTGTTCTAAAATAATAATTTCAGAGCATATATTTTCTTCTGTTCTAAGTCACAATCGAAGCTATCTTCTCAGAACAAGCTTTAGATTTGTAATAGTTAATAATCATATTGCGAGAAAAATAAAAAGCTTTTTAGTAACGCTTACTGTTTTTTTATTCAATTACATAAAACTCACTTTAATTTCGTATTAAACCTAAATGTTCGGTTTTAAAAGGGTAAATAAAAGCTTTTGCGTAAAAGCACAGGACAATACAAATATTTTCATTGTTTGGCAACATATTATTATAAAACATTTATTTTTATGGACTTTAATCATAAATACTTAATGGATGTGTAATATAAATTCCATATTTTGCCCAATAAATCAAATTCCTATTTATAATTAAATTCTGTTATAAATATTTCCCAAACCAAAAATATAAATCACAGCCACAACCATTTATTTGGGGAGCTTTTCATTATATTGCTGTTCTTATCGAAATTTACGTCTGCATCTACATGGACGAGCATATTAGTTTCGTTTTGTCACACAGAGAAAAGCTCAATAATATACAATTTGTATATTGTGTTTCCTTTTTTTTGTGTAGATCGGGAAATTTTATTTATTTATGTTTTGTATAATAATTATGACATAAATTAAGAGTATTCGAGTAACAAGAAACACACAAAAAATTTTATCGATAGATATTTTGTGTATATCGAAATCCGTACACTCCACAAATAGTATAAAAATGGTAATATGGAGAATTATTTTTTTTTGTGTACTTGGAATTTCGAAAAAAGAGATTTTGATACCCAGACCGCATAGCATAAACCATAAAAATTTATGACCAATAAATAATTGAAACATAAATTCGGAGGCAGTTTTAAATCATTGGGAATTAATATTGGTATTTGTTGTTTATGTTTATTGCTTTTTTGAATATTGTTTTGTTTTCCCATATTTAGTTATGTTTTCCAACTAAGACACTAAATAATTCGACTTAACTATATAGCAGATATAATATTATTGTTGTTCTTATTTATTATATTATGGTATTCAACGATATTATTAATTAAATAATAAAGTAATCTGCTTAATAATAATAAGCTACTGATTACTGTGTGGTGTGCAGTCCACACTCTTAAACAAATGTATTGATAAGAACTTTCCAAATAAATGAAAATAGTTCTATTTGTTGGATGAGTTTTAAATCACCCAAGTCTTGACTCAATTATTCATAAAATAAATTAATTTCATTGGGTTGCTAGTAGCCAATCGTGCGGTGTTTGCATTATTGGCAAATGGTGACAATTTTGATTTTATTGACACTTCGTTCAACTTCAAAGGTTACCCATAGTCGTTTCAAGCGCATTTGAAATGTTTCTTAATTTCGAGGAAGAGGTGGCTTTAATTACACATTATGGTTTCCGACTATATTGTGGTGCTTCGATTGCGATTGGAACAAAATGTAGTACTCATTGTTTATGAAAAAAATGGATCGTGAAGTGGCGAGTAGACAGTATGTGGGACATATATGAACAGGGATGGTATTAAACCAATCAAAAAACCAAGAAAGTTAAATCTCATCCAAATAAGGTTAAATTTATAACTTTATTAGGATATTTAGGAATAAAACGGCCATGTCAGCAGTCACATGTCCACCCACGTTTTTATTTGATATAGTGAACACCACTGCAAGAAAAATTATTTCTATCGTTTACCTGTAAGTGTTTCAGACCTTCTGATCATCCATAGATCAAGTTACAGCAGCTCACTTCTATCTCGAGTGCTGTAGTAGTTCTGGTATACATAGCTGTCTGTTGTCTCATTGCCCCAGATGTAGGCCACTTAAGCGATTGTTGATATCTCTGGCAGCTAGCTGCCCGGTTCAAATTCCCACTCCCAAGAGTGAGTTTTGAATTGTCTTTTAGGTAGCTGTATATCAGGTAACCGAGAAGTGAAAAAAGCGTGTATCCAGGACTAGCTACCAACCAACACTTTCGGCCAAGTGACTGGGTCAAGAAAATCTAACTTAATTCCTACTGTTCAATCGATTAAAAGGTGCTATCATTCCCCAAACAAATTCCGAGGAGACATTTTTGGAATCAATTGGCTTCAAATCGAAAATCGGGCTGTTTTTATCGGGGGATGAATTTTCATTGAAAACAGGGCCGTTTCTATCAGGAAAATAGATAACATATAGAGGCTGTAATCAGAAGTGACTGGTTACAGCCTTCTGACTGGCAACCATACTGAATACTTATCATTTTTAAAGATAAGATTAGGCATTTTGCTTATGTCTAGGCTTTTGATGTGATCAAAAAGTTTTAATAGGTGAATCAATCCGTCTATAGTTTTTAATCCGTCTATAGTTTGCTAGGAGCAGATTCAAATTTCTATACAGATCATGTCATGAGTGAAATACTTTCAATTAACATCTATCCTAGTTCAAGAAGAACTGGAATGTTTGTTGATATACAATTCCAATGAAGATCTTGAATAAGTGACATGACACAGGGTTGTCCCAGTTGTAGGCCACCAAAGTGATTGTTGATATCTCTGTTAAGTAGATGCCCAGATAAAGGTACCACTTCCAAACAAGTTTCGAAAAAACCGGTTTGGAATCAATTGTTAAAGAGTAGTTGAGCTATCAGAAAAGATGCAGATACGACTGTTCCTGCAGTACATTATAATTCCATAGCATTGAAATAAAAAAATCAGCATTTTTCACCAGAATAATATCACACAAGCTTGATAATATATATAATCATTATAATCTTAACGGAGAGACCAGTCATCTTACTGACTGGTGTTTCCGTAAAGATTAAAAACATTTATGCCATTCGATGATATTTACACAGCTTATCAAAAGCTTCCCTAAGTTCCATACGATTGATGTAATTTTAAAAGACTTATTTTACCTGCTGAAACCATATATATCAATAAAGTTGTAATTTGTCATCAATAACCTGATGTAATGGTAACACTTCTTGCAGATTGCCAGTTCCACTATACGTACGTTTGCGAATTGATATACATATTAAAAGATGATTTTTTACGAAACTATATGTACGCTAATATAAAAGAGGGCTGACTGGTAATTCTACCAGAGCAATATGAACATCAAATGTTATTTACAACAGATTTGGCTTCTATAAGCCAAAAAAGATCCAGTTCCTTCATATAGACATACGTAGTCATCAAAGACTCTAGGTAGGCATTATTGTTTCATTATGCTCAACCCTGTCGAAAATTCATTCTACTAATAATATAAGCTCAAGATAAGAGGATGCAGTTCAGTTGAAATCATATATTTACACTCTCGTGGAATGTAATCGGTGCAATGACTTAGTGTTACTGTATAGTTAATTAACCAATGTTGTAAGGGCAGCAGGCTTCTCTCTTTCCAATTATTGACAACTGCCTGAAATTATTTGCCTCAAAGCACAGGAACGGCCTTCATACTTAATTTTGTTTTTGCAAAAGCTCGGAAGAAAAACGAAAAAGCTCTGAGTAATTGTATCTAGAATTTTGTTTAATTTATACGATGATTGTCGCATCAGCTTTTAACATATCTCCCAAGCTGGGACGAAAAAGCTTGCGTAGCTTTAAAGTGTAATTTAATTATAAGTGTAATCCATAAAAAGATTTTAGCTTTAATAATTTCGATCTATTTAACTCTTGAATTTTTGTGGGCTCGTATAAATCTGGCCGACCTATTAAAGAGAGGCATGCCAATATGCTCCGACATACAATTACACTACGATTCGTAACAAGAATACAACAATAACTTTTTGTGAGTTAATCAGTTTTCCAAGAACAATCACAGTTTAATCAAAAGACATGTTTTTACGTTGATGCCCCCTCTCCTAATAAAACGTTTATAATATGTGTTCATCAAAACTTTTTTACGGTTTTTTGTTATAATTAAAAAAAAAATGTCTCAAAAGCGCTTGATCGAAAAGTACCTAAGTAACGACCTTTCAAAAAACACCCACACCGTTAAAAGAAAATTTTATCGATTTTGGTTCCAAACTTTTAAGTACTAAAGCTTTAAAACAAAAACCATTTTAATTTGATTTTTATGTCTTTTGATGAATACATATAAAATTTCTCATTTTAAATTAATTTTACGACCTACCTTAGACGGTTTTTTCTGGGAACGACAAACTTATGAAGACACAAAACCGTATATTTATCACGTGTCTGTCTATAGTCTGTACGAGTTTATAACGTCTATGTAATAAAGTACCCACATGTCGTTTTATCATAAGGAAAATCCACCCAGTTGGCGTGTGGTTGTCATGAACCATATAGCAGGGATGACCATCTGGATCTTTGGTTGTATGGATCTATCTCTCATCTGTCTGTGGATTATGAACCAATTTCATCTGTCTTTCAAAAAAATTTGGCATCGTGAGCCCACTAGCGGTGGAGAGTAAAAGGTTCAAAGTGTAATTTACGATTAAAATTGTATATCGTGAGAGGTTCCGAGATTGCTTTGACGCCACCTTTTTTTACAGGGATACGACAATAAAATGAACGAAGGAACAAGTGAGATGGTATCATGAAAATTGAAAAGAATGTTTAAGGAAAAGTCATTTATAGATAAGAACGATTTTTCTGGAATTTTTTGACTATGGAGGATATCGAGACTTGACTACTCAATTTTTCTTCAATCCGAATAGTAAACTGAATGTAGGTCACTTCATGTAGGAAAGGTGAGTAAATAAAAAAGAAAATACTCTTAAATGCACCGAACAATTAAACGGTCAATACTCAACATACAAGAAAATGTTGTTTGACTTAACTCTAAACTACTTGTGCATTCCAGTGTTTTCAATTGGTGTTTGACGTTAAGTTTAAAAAATTTCTTTTTCGAAGTTCAAGGCCAGTCTATAAATAAAATAACGGGGGAGATACGATAAAGTTATAATTAGCAAAGTGCGAAGACAAAATAACCTTAAATAAACAATTCGAAACCAGTCTGTATCATTTCAGGTTTCTTATTTTATAAGACATCACCTCAACCATTGTAGAATTCAGACATTCACTCATAATCGTGTTCTCGTTCGTAATGGTGCGCTAAATAATCATAATGTCCATGTTAGTTTTGCGTTTAACTCTCTCGTTAGTGATTACAATTGTGAGATGTCAAAATGTCGATAAAATAATATTTAAAAGTGCAAATTCGCTAGAAGTGGATGATCCGTGTATTTTAGTTTTGGATGGTGTTGAAGTGTTTGGCAAATGCATGTCTATACAAAACTGTTATTCAACTTTCGGTAATATACGAAATCTCGTACCGAATCCGGTCGTTTGTGGCTACGAAAATACAACGCAGATAATTTGTTGTCCTATGACCGAGACGGAAATTCCTGTAAAGCTCGAATACTTAAATGGTGATTTAAACTGTGACGTGGCAAACTCAAACGAAACAGGTGTTATAAAGTTTTTATCTGATTGTCCTGAACTAAGTGATAAAGACCCGAGACAGCACATAAATAAAATATGTACCGATGAAATTTGTTTGGATCTGGTTTGTTGTCCGGTCAAATTAACAACTCGATTGAAAAATATGTGCTATAATGTAGACCAACCTACTACAACATTAGATTTAAGACTGTTTCTTCACCTCGATTGCACTGTAAACGGTTTAAATATTAAGGGTAGATATCAGACCAGAGACAGTTGTGGTTATGCCAAACGCCATCCTCATTTATTGCCACAGTTAGAAAAAGTGTGTCGTTATGGTAACTGTTTAAATTGGGTGTGCTGTCCGATTGAAGACAACGACATCATTGAATGCACATCTGGTCAAATCTCGAGATCAGTTGCGACACTAGTGGGGCCGCAGTGTGTTGATTCGAGGACAAAACACAAAGGCACGTGTCGACGAAAACAAAACTGTTTATTCGACGTAGACACTTTGGACACATGCGGTTCATATTGCTGTCAAGAATACGTTTGTTGTCCGGACAATTTGAGTCAAACCAAACAATCGATATCATCGAGAGGTAAAAACTATATAGAAATGGTTTGGTAATTGATAAACAAGTGATTGACATTTATTTTCAGAATGCAACTCATACAGCAAATACGTCTCTAAAGAGTAAATTGAGGTGCCATTGACACCATTTAACAATCGTACTTTCTGTTATGCTTATTCCCCAGCTGGTGGGGCTCATGTAATTCCTGGGGAATTTCCACACATGGTAATATGAATAACCAAATTTATAACCAACTTCTATTATCAAACAAATTTGTAGGCTGCCCTCGGATACATACCATTCCAGGAGATTTTATGGAACTGTGGCGGATCATTGATTAGTAACCAGTACGTACTCACAGCGGCGCATTGTCTTACCGACAATAGTTATGGCCCAGTACAAAAAGTACGATTAGGAGCAATTAATTTACTAACCGAAGCGGAGACGTCCGACTGCCCCGAAGATTTTGACGTCATCAAATTGATCCCACATCCCGAATACAATCGAAAATTTGTTTACAATGATATCGGGCTGATAATGCTTGCGTCAAAAGCTACATATAATTTTCACATCCGACCGATTTGCTTACCACCTAGTGCAGATGTAGCTGAATATTTTATATCTACGGGATGGGGTGCCACAGGTCCTGTTGATTCTGCAACTGTAAAATTACTTAAAGTAGAACAGGTGTTATTCTCTTATGAAGAGTGCCAAATACAGTATGGGGTTGGACGACGTTTCCCTAGTGGAATAAAGAACGATACACAAATTTGTGCTGGTTCTCGAAAAAGTATTGAAAGTACTTGTGGGGTAAATCATAAGAAACGAAACGTACTCGATATTATACAACTAACCCCAATTTTTTACTCAGGGTGATTCAGGAGGGCCTCTTGTCGTGAAGCATCCAGTCGATGAGTATTTATTTTATATTCAAGGAATAGTCTCGTTTGGAGTTTCATGTGGATTCGCTAATAGTGCAGGAGTATATACAAAAGTATATCCGTATGTCAAATGGATCGAAGACACTGTTTGGAAAGCCTAGTTGGACAAGTTAAGATAAACTCTTTGTTAAATGGTTTTTTATATTTTGTATGTTTATTTTGTTTTATGTTTATTTTGGTAGTCTACCCTAATCTTTAATTTCATGTTTTTGTGTTTATTGGATCCATTATTGGTTTTGGTGTTTGATGAATATAAAACTCGATTAAAAAGTGTCCAAGTGTTAGACGGATCGACCTGTAATTAAAGACACCTTCGATCTGTACCACGAGGATAGAGAATGTTTCTATAGTGTAAGTATAGTGTCACCGATAGTTTTCAAGGATTAATGTGTTTGTTGGTTCTACCGGATTTTCCCATAACTTACATTGACTTTATGCTGTTGGTGCAGGTATAAAGAGCCAATTATCTTTTTCTTCCAAAATAATTTGGTTATTAGTTCATATTAGAATCTGTAGTTGTTGCGCAGACAACTGTTTGCCCAGTAAAGTTTGTAGCAATATCACGAACTATCACGTGCGCTTTAACATATAATATTTAAGAGAAATGTCCGCTTCTGCATATAAATCTTAATTGTGCATCTAGAAATGACTCTGTGCTTAAGTTAATAATAATCTATGGCTAAGAGGCCGTAAACGCCCTTACCGCGTCTCAACTGAGACCTTATAAACCATTTTAACGATTGGTGCACATTGTAGGTGGTCAGCCCAACGAATGTTTTTAAACACAAACGCGTTATTATGTCATCCGATTGCATGTTAAGTTTTGGTCAACGGCGGGGATCGAACTCGAGAACGCGGCGTGATGAGAAACTCGCTTAATCGCTTAATACATATTTTAGTTTGAAGCATACAAATATGTAAAAAATAAAAATGCTTTTGTTGGGAATGAGCTCTTCACGTGCATGGCAAAACGGACCGCAAAAGTCACCTCGAACTGCTCCAAATGACAATGTGTATTATACTATATCTTAAGGTAGCTATCCCAAAAGTAATGTGATGACAGTTGTCTTCCGCCGAGTAATATTTACCCATGAGGTTCTATTTTTCGACTCACCATTTAAAGTTCTACCAATGTCAGGCCAAAACTTGACTCATTTGATATTGATGAATTGGCCAGCATTGGAAACTTTATGCATTAAAATCTCTTTATACTTGAAGTTTTACAATGTACATATGTGTCTGGTTGTTCTTTATAATATTATATTCGAGCGATAATATTCGAGCTGTCGGAATTGTTCATCTGTTTTGAATCGCCATATTCTGTAGCAAAATAATTTTGACATACCCGGCTGATGGTAGTTGTGCTTGAATGATAATTTTGTAATAAAATGGTAATCGCTTACACGTCGTGTATAGTCATTCTGAACCAATCTTCAAATATTTGTCTTCCGTGTTTAACTTATTGGGACATGCGTCGAACTCCTGTCAAAAATCGTTGCAATGCTGCGTCAATTTTCTACAGTGGTGGCAAATATCATGGTGCATCTTATGATCTAATCCAGCCTAGTCTTGCTCTAAAGTTGCTTAAACTCGATGAATGGCAGTGAAGATAAAATTTAGGAGATAATCAATGCGTTTAGTGACTGAAGTGAAGAACATAACAAATAACAAAATATGGAGGTGTGTGTTTATACAAAATAAAACAACATTTAGGTGACAAAGCTGAGGTATACCTCTGGCCGTTTACTGAAGGGGTTCACTACTTACATATATTTGTTGCTGCTTTCGCTGGTTGGAAATGGTCCTACAACATCTATGGTAATCCTCTAAAATGGTGCGCCAACATTATATTACTGCATCGCTCCATGGCTCTTCTTTGTCGGTCCTTTCACTGACATACATTGGTCACACTTCTGACACTATTCAGCCACTGCTTGTCTATATCCTATCCAGTAGAACCTTTCACCTACCTTGGCTAACGTTTTGTGGCTCCCTAGGTGACCTCCGCTTGTTCCACCGTTGGTATTCCTCTAATATTTCTGCGGTCCTGATCTTTGCTCCTTAACCAGCGATTGTTTCGTCGTACCATCGGAGCTCTCCCATGTTCACTTAAGGCATCCGTCTTCTATTGCCAAATTATCCCATTGGCCCCAGTAAGCTTTGATAGTTGGGCTTTTATCCGTAATATCGCTCCATGTTGGTCGCCGTTTTCCTCCATTAATTTGATGATGACTACCAAATATGGATCCTCACGTTGCTCTTTGTAGATAACATCCTTAGTCCCTCAGCTGGCAACACTTTCATTAGTCTGATGTCGACGATGTTTTCCTTCATTTGTACCCGTCCGCAATGTTAGTATACACTGGACATGGCCGTCTTGAAAATGCATCCACATTTCCATGAGCGCTTCCTTTACGATATTGATTCTCATACACAAAACTACCCAATCGCTCAATCCATCGTCCTACTTGTCTTTCGGGATTTTTAAATGGAATTAACCATGTCAAGGCGCCATGAACCGTTCTTAAAAGAAATGACTGACCATAGAAGTATTTCCGTATTCTTGCAGCCGTATCCAGAATAAAACGTTTATTCAAAGCTCGGTATGAAAGCAATGGTGTTGTAAATAATCTCCTCTTTAGTTCGTTGAACGTTTCCTCGTGTTCATCAGTCCATTCTAACGGCTTCTTCTTCTTTGTTAGCTCGTGTAAACTCCGTGTGATGTTGGAAAATCCTGGCACAAATCGTCGATAGTATATGCATAGTCCTATGACACTACTTAGCTCGCGTAAGTTTTGCGGTCTTGGCCAATCCTTTAAGGCGAAGATCTTATCTTCATCTGTTTGAATGCCGCTTGTTGTTATTTTGTGTCCCAAATATATGACGTCATACCGAAACAAAATCTCTCGAATACTTCCTCCAGGTTTTGTGGATGTTTATTGAAGTCCTTTCCCATAACGATGATGTCGTCCAAATATACCAGACATATTTCCAGTGAAGACCTTTAAGTACGTGTTCCATTAGCTGATCGAAAGTCGAGCAGCGTTACAAAGTTTAAAAGGACATGACATTGAATTGCCATAACTCGTTGCCCACACTGAACGCTGTTTGTTTTCTTATCTTCGTCTGCGACGTCCACTTGCCAATAGCTGCTCTGCAAATCCGATGTTAAAAACGTTCATGCTCCTGCCAATGTATCCATTCGTGCACCTGCCAATATTTTTCCTATCCAAGAATTTAATGGAACATTTCCTTTATATCACCCGTAATAGCAATTTTTTCTTCACGGAATTTGCATAAAACACTTGGTAGCGACGCAAGTTCATCGGGCGCTTACATAAAATTGATGTTCAGTGAAATACCATCGTCTTTGCGGTTATCTCGTGCGGTTCTAATTTTCGGATGTATCCATTTTCTTTACAGCTCTAGATGAGGTGTTTAACCTTTAATCCAAATCCCGGATTTATACCGAGTAGACCGAGATAATCAGCAACCCATTGTTCCATAATCGTACCATTAGCACCATCATCTAGAAAAGCATATGTTTTCAAATGCTTTCCATTTGATCCGTACAAATTTACAAGTACGATTCGGTACAGAACCTTACTATTCTCTTCCGAATGTAGGTTAATTTTCATCACAGTTGACGTTCCTGCACTAGAAGCAATAGAAGGTTTTTGATGTTTAACAATACTTTCAGTATTATGTAAAATGATGTGGTCATTACATTCATCCACTTGACAGCGTCGAAAGTTATGAGGCTGAAAACACTTGCCACACCAGCGATGGTTTCTAATTGATTCCCATCGTTGTGTACAATTCATTTCGAAAAATTTTGAACATTTTACAAGTGGATGTTCTACATTACATAAAACACACGTCCCACTGTCACTTGTCATCACTTGTCATAACTTTTTTTCACTAGGCACGAGCTTAGACAAATCTATTTTTGATACTTTAAGCGCCTCTTGAGTAGCATCGTTTTACCAATTCGAAAAGTTTGAGAGATTAATACTTTCAAAGCGTTTACTGTGGTTAGTAATTACTCCATTCCATAGCTAAATGGTATAGCAATTTTTCAACGAGCTCTTCGATTAAGGTTGGACTATTCATGTATCCTTTTTACTTAGACGTTTCCACAAGACTACACAAATTATCAACTTCAGCGGCGAAATTAACTAGTGAAGTATATTTATCTGTTTTCCCTATAATCCATATAAGATTTATATAATGTTTTTGGCTTTGAACAGTTCGATGAAAAATGACTGATTTTGGCTGAACATGTTGCTTACTGCTACTTAACTGCTAAATAAACTTTGATTCAGAATACCAATTAAAGTTCAATCCTCTTTCCTTACTCTTGCCTAACTTATTTATGACTTCAAATTTGAGCTCTTCTTCATCGACCTCGTACGGTTCTCTAATTTAATTTATTTTTCCATTAAAAGTTTGAAAATTATCTCCTTGTCCTTTAAACAAAAATAACAATTTCGATAAATCAAAATTACGTTTCTCTTTTTTAACGGTACTCAATTGTCTCAAAATCACAGAATCTTCATTACGTTGAATTTTATGAACTTCTTCCATTTGCTTTTCTAAATTCAAACTCATTTGTCGTAAACATTCGTTTTCCAATTCGTTTTGATTATTAACTATTTCAATCATGCGCTGTTGCAATTGCCATTTGTTTTCCATCTAGTTCAATGTTGTATGTATCAAGAGCAGTTTTTAGCTCATCAACGGTTAATTGTAAAATATTTGAAATACTCAACATGATTATCAAACACAACGGTATATTTTTTGTTTCATATAAACTATTTCAAATAAAGTATACTAACGGTTCTGCACACACAATAATCTTCAAATATGCATTTCTCTCGTTTCCTTTACTCTCGTTTACTCACAATTTTATTTTACATGAACCAAGAACTGTAGAAACGTATTTAGTTTACACATGAATCCTATTACCTCACATCTGAATAATTGTTTAATGGAGGTAATGGAGGGTTTAATACACTTAAACTTCGTTAATTTATAACAACATTTTATTTAATTCTGTTATAAATATAGATTACAATACCAATAAAGCTCAGGTCAATTATTCAATTTTATGAGTTAGTATGAGTAATTTGTTAGAAAACAACAAAATTTGTACAATTCGTTCGTGAACTGTCGATTTCTCCTAATTTTTTGACTTTGCTTTGTTATATCTTTCAATACAGGCCTTAACATCAATTTTTGAATAAAAGGCATCTAAATATGAATATTTATCAGGATTATCGTAAAATAGTTTTCCCATTTATTGATACATACTCAAATTTTTCATTCATAAGAAATTTTCCTGATTTTTGTTTTTATTTTCGGATAATATTTAAGTTCGATAATACTTCGTTTATCGAATGATCATGATCAAAATGGTTCAATGTGATTCGATAATATTTATAAAGAGTGATTATATAACTTAACTCCTCTTTTGCATTTGATTCTTGTATAGAAAAAACACTCTAGCACAAAAAGAATGCACAAAGTCAGAAAAATTATTATTTTTTGTTTTGTTTACGTTGATTTTTTTATTTCTTTTTGATCTTGATGGTACATTGTATGTTACTTTTATTGTATTGTATTGTATGTTAACTTGTCAGTATGAAAAAAATTGACCAAAAATATATGTAATTTTTGGCAGATTTAAAATATATTTGTGAAAATATAAATTTTAATAAACATGTAAATATAAATAAATTTTATATTATTCAATTCATAATTTACTTGACTAGTTCGGGTGACAAAATTTGTATAATTGTTAATTTGTTAATTGTATTTCGAAAGGTTAAACGAAACATCAATTTAATTATTTTTGGAAATAGTTAAATTCCTAGTTAAAATTCAGGTAGATATTATTAAAATCTTAATAAAATTTATAAATATCTATTAACCTAAAAAAAAATAATTCCGAACAGAAATTTTATGTATATTAAAAATAAAACTACGAAAACATAAAATTTATCATGAAACAAATACATCGTCCTGGGGCCGCAACTGCTCGTAGGAGTCGTAGCAAACTAAAACAAAGCAACAAAATCAAAAATAAATTAAAAATGAAAAGAATGCAATAAAACACAACAAACGTAATTGACCAAAATATCAATTTTATAATTTTTATAAAGAATGAAAGTAATTTAAGTCATACAATTCAAACAGTTTTAATAATCCAAACTAAAAATTCTGTTAGCCTTAAAAAAATTAAAACTCATAAAATTTCACGCGATTTAAAAATATTACGTCAAACCAAAATCATACTGACAACTAACAACACGTGCTTTCGAATCAAATGCTCGTAGCAAACTAGAACAAAAAAGCAAAATCAAAAATAAAATAAAAATGAAGCAAAATGCACTAATCGACAACGAAGAACAAAACTGTTTGCATTATTTCTAAAAAAAATTGAACCGAATGAAAAATGAAAAAAAACGAGCGGGATGCAAAATAAAATCATATTAGCACTTGTAAACGAGAAACAGAGCACAATCTAACAAACAGTTTGCATTAAAACTCGATATTACAAATTCATTTCGTTTTATTTTTCTATTCACGATCGAAAATATAAAAATCTAGATTCTTAAATCTTCAAAAACATGAATAAAAATATTGGTTTAAATGAAAATTATTAATCCAGGATTTTTGATAAATAATCATTTTCCAAACTCTGGAAAGTGAGTAATTGGTTTTGGGGCCTGCCTACCAAGTTATAGGAAGTTAAAAGTCAAAAATTTCGAAAAAATCAACTTTTTCATACTATTGTTGAGGTATTTACCACTTTCTAACCAATTACACATACATAGGACTGGCCATGTCTTATTTTAAAAAAAAAAGGCCGTATACATATACGCATTGTATATTATTTAACAAAAACAATTTCAATGCATAAATCAATACAATAATTTCAACGTTTTAATCATATATTTTAATCTGATCAGTATGACGATCACAATGCAACTCTCTCAAATTTTATATTTATTTCTCTTACTCTAATTGACACTTACATATATATAAAAATACTTAACACATTTCTCTATTATATATATTAGGTTGGCACACAACTCCATACTCCATAAACCACATAATTCCTTACAACTCAAACGTGAACTGGGTGGTCATTTTGTGGTGCTTTATAATACTTTTATATCACGGTTGGAGACTTTTTTCGTGATATAAAAATAATAAAATAAGTCTACAAAAGCAACCCTGTGCAATGAATTTAAAAGGAGAAAAAAAGAATTTGAAGGAGAAATAAATATTTAAAAGTGAAAAATTGACGTTTATATATGAACGCAAAATTAATTATATCATTTATTATACGAAGTGGTAGAATAGATAGTGATAAAATTTTTACAATATGGTAAGTATAAAAATGCAATTAGTTAATGTATCTATATGTGTATGTTAATTGTAATCTATTTGTAAAAATTAATCAAATATTTAAATTGGTGTGAATATGTCTACGTAATTCAATTTCTTCGTCAGAAAACTTCTGAAAATTACAACAGGCAACGAATAAGCAAACAACAAAAAACCGAGCTGGTAGAACGAGTCACTTCCAACTACATCGTTGCTGTTTCTAGGTTCCAGTGTGTTGACGATAAACGCGAGAAGCAAAACTTTTGGAGTGAATTGGTAGCTGACCTAAATGGCATGAGTGGAGCCCAAAACAAGGTTACTGGCTGCAAAAGGTAAACTATGATATATATTATTAAGTTTTTTATTAATTACAGTCGTTTTGTGATATACGGAACGCGATAAGGGGAAAATTTAAAATGATTAGGAATCATGCCTACAGGACTGGTGGTGGTGATCATATAGGAATCGAACTAGATCCATTGGAGGAGAGATTATTGAGTGTGCTACCTCCTGAGCATATTGACAGTATAGACTGCGTGGAGGGAGGATTTGTATGCAATTAGTAACAATTTAAGTATCAATTTAACTTCATTCACTTTTATTTTAGGTCAGCAACACCATTCCAAATTTATTGGTAGCCTGTAACTGTCTCACACAAGCTGAAACACCTATTGTTGCTATCGACGACAATCAGGCTGATGTGGTCAAGGTAATTGAGTTTCATGATATTCCGGATTTATATCGGGAATATCATGAAAGTCAACTGCCTGGACCGTCCATTACCATTCAAGTAAATATTTTATCTAATATATTCCAAAGATTTTAGTATAATTTAATACACAATTTTAGGATACAGTACCCGAATCCACTCTCGTGCCACTTGCTGCAATTCTCTCCCCTTCACATGTGGATTTAATCATCCTACCGACCTCACCATCCATACAAGAAGTGACACAAGAAGTGTCACAAGAAGTGTCACCATTGTCCCCAATACGACAAACGGGTAGCAGTCTCAGCCGCTCCAGTCGTGCTCGCAATCTATATAGGACATCACTAGCAAGAAATAGCCAACATAGTTTGCAGTTGCAGAAAGATGCTCTGAAAGAGCTTCGGAAAACCAACTCCTTAAAGCAGGAACAAATAAATGTAATGAAATCTGAATGTGTTGAGAATGAGCGCCGGTTTCTTTGTGCCTTACTGATTTACTTAAAATTTTGATAAATATACAAAATAAAACAAACTAGCTATTTATATAACATACATAATATATATTTAGCTAAAATAATATTTTGCTGACAATTATCATTCTTACATTTTCTTGTACATGTTGTATTATTTACTGAAGAATGAAAGAATATGCATTTTCAGTGGGGTATCGTTTAACTATTTGCTTTATTTTTCGAACAAATTAATTAGAACTGTGATGAATTTTTATTTGATTTTATTTAATAAAATTTTTATATTAAAATACAGTCTATAATCCTTTGGCGTATTTGACGACCCACTTCAAGGTATGGATTGTTGACGCTAGCCATGCGGTCGTTCGAATTAATTTCAGGTATGACAATTTCGTCTTCTGAAGCAACATACTCATCCTTATAGTTATTTAAAATTAAAAAATTGTGACATACTGCAACAGCATTTATTATTTTTGCAGATTTTATTGGGATGTATCGTAACTTCCGTTCTCCTAGTATACAGCGAAATCTATTTTTTAATATTCCGATTGCCCTTTCTACTTGACTTCGGATAATTTTATGCCGACGGTAAAATTCTTTTTGTTTTGCAGTGTTCCCTTCTTCGCTTACAGTTATAAGAAACGGCATAAGAGGATATCCTTGGTCTCCTAAAAACTAATATTTTTGAGCGTCAGCAGTCGAGCATTCGTTTTGGAACATAGCATAAAGTTTGCTTTCTCCCCAAACATAATTATCGTGCACAGATCCCGGATAACGTGCATTGATAAATGTTATGAGGTTTCGGTCATTTACAACGATTTGGACATTTATACTATGAAATCCTTTACGATTTACGTATGCCATTTCAATATTTTCACTTAGGCCTGCTAAAGCAATTTGCGTGCCATCTATTAGACCAATTATTTCCGGAATTCCTTTTTTTTGCATACTCGCCTGCAATCCGATTTCGTTCTGCTTCTTCTTGTGGAAATTTAATATATTTATTAATCAGTATATTGAGGAGGTCGGTCACTTCCTCAATGCATTTTCTTATGGCCGGCTGAGACATATGACCAATACTTCGAATTTGATTTTGATATGAACCGGTCGCATAAAAATTGAACGTTACCAGACACTTTATATCAAAAGGGATATTTTTCTGTGGATTATCCGTTTCGATTTCCATCGTTCCTTGATGTGTGGACTGTAATGCTTGCAACTCTTCTATTAGTTGTATAACCAAAGCAGGGGTGAATCGGAAATAACTCCTAAACTCTGATTCGTTCATCTGATACGGGTTATACTTTTGTCTGTCCCTTAAATTCTGATTTCGCTGTCCGTGCCAGTATTCAAATGCGACGTGTGAGTTGCTCGAGTCCATGGTCTACAAACAAATAAAATTCTTTTTTACAACTACCATTGATTCTAACTACCATGATTTTAACTTACACTAACCTTAGCAAAAGGTTTAAACACACACTAAAAACTAAAAAAGACTTGGTTGTTTCCATCTAACTAAAATTGTCTGTTTTATAATTTATAATATATTAAAATAATACTTGTTTGTATAAATCTTTTTAATTATAATAATGACTCAAACAATTATTATTCTATATCAAACCACATCAAACGTCAAAACCGTATGTAAATAAGAAATTAAAACAAATTGACGAACACTATGACACTATGTTTTTGCACTTATAAAATTTAGACGGAAGATACTGTGGTCTTTTTCATTGAAATCAATATAAGACATGACGTTGTTCATCGATAATTCACCCGCAGTAAGCTTCGACAATTCCATTATATCATACTTGTTTTTTTTTTCTATGCTATCTTTTTTTTGGGGCTCAAGGCTCTCCCAGCTCCTTCGTGGTTCGCTTATTTACGTCCTACTTTACACCTTAACGGCCAAATCAAGGACGTACGGCTAAACGTCCGATTTTCGTAGAACCATCTGCGCATTGCATATAGTACTATAGCCTATAGTACTGACATGGAAGATGGGTCGGCCCATGAGTTCTGCACTCCAACAGGGGGTCATAGATGTGTTCATTAACACCACCGATCGTAATCAGATGGTGAAAAATCCCTTTTGCATCCTGCCCCTATCGGGATTCGAACCCGGTACCTCCCGCTCCAACTGCCACAGCTTTAACCACTGAGCCACCTGGGCGGTTATATCATACTTTTTATCACTAAATGTGATAAAGCACCACAAAATGACCACCCTGGATTGTGTTACTTTTCGTTGTGTTTCAGTTTTTTTTTTACCTGAGTTTACAAGCAAATATTTGGCTTTCTATTTGCACGTTGAGACTTGTACAACGACATTGCTGATATCCGTATTCGCGATGGCCATTTCGTTTCGGTATGTTGAGTTGTGGCTTAAATGCACTTTTTGTCTTACTGTTGGTTTCACCCGCTTTTTTACATTGTTGTTTGATGGTCGATTGGAATACTTTCGATTTACTCATAGGTGAATCGACATGCTTATCCCGGACATCATCTATAACATAATCTTTTAATGATTTTTCTTGCGGTATTTATTACTTTTTCTAATCGATAAAATTTGTTTTAGAAATATAAAAATTTAGTATGAAATTATTATCATTAAAAATTATTATCTATTTAGTGCCTCACTATCTAGAACACAACTCCTTAGTCCCGTCTAAGAAAATTCTTTATATACCCAAAAATGTTTATACGAAGCCTCTTTGAGACTATTTAAAATTATATGTTTTTCTTGTTGTTTTACAACGCCTGCTGTTGTGTTCCTTTGCCACTTTTCTTATTTATGATTGCTATGATCAAAACATAATGAAGCATTTTATTTTGAAATCGTTTCACTATTAACAGTTAGAATCCGATTTCCAAAGCTTTTTCGATGGTTTAATTTTTTTGGGTTTGTAGCTCAGAACTATTGGTTTCCACACACGAAAACTTCGCATATATGACACGAAATTTTTTTTAATAGTTTGTTTAGTGATGCTTTTGTTAAAGGAATTGAATCACCGTTTGTGGTTGATCTGTTTGTCAACTGATAATGTCTTGAATCGAGCACATTCGATTAATTTCGATTTATAAAACAATTTGGCTTTCACTAATTCCATCAATTATTTCTGATAAACTCTCAGCGACATTTGATTTGCTTGAAGAATTCGAATAATCTTTGAAAATGGTGCTTATTGTATAAGACTGCTACAAATTGAAATTAATTACTAACCTACAAAATATAGAATTTCTTATAAACTGCTGTTAATATGGCAAGTAGTTCCCCTTAACATACTTTAGCTGGTTGTAAATGCTGGAGAAAACTGCTAAAGGTTCCTATAAATTAAGCTACTGCAAGACTTCTTAGATTGTAGTTTAGTAATCTCCGCGTTAGAAGTAACACCGAAGATCATTTCCGAACTAAAATTATTACATGAACGATCGAACGTTTAGTGTCAAATTCTTAAGTGTTCATACTTAGGGCTTCTATCAGTTCCTCGATGGGAATGTTTTCCCAAGTCTGGTTTGGTTAAAAGGTTTCGTTATTATACTGTGAGCACTAGGAGAAAAGGGAACACCACCAGTTAAATTCATAAAAGAACTTAAAGAATAAGGTAGACGATAAAGGTCAGGAGTAGTGTTCGAATCCAATCCTCTATATAACACCCGTAATGTCTCCACGAGATGCATTACGAGTCGAGCCGCAATTTTTTTATTGGTTGTGTGGTTGGATCAAACAATTTTTTATTCTTTACATAGGATCAGACGACCAAATAATCAAAGGAAGTTTGCCCCAAGATTGGGCAAGTGATTGAAGGGAATTCATTTTTCGGGTTTGATTGGTCATTTTTTTAATAGTAAATAAATGAACCAAGCATCTTTCGCTTCGGCTTGGTCACCTGATCTAACATTTACTATCCAATTGTTCTAAACTGTGAATTCATGGAATAAAAGTATGAATGTGAATGAAGATGGACGAATGAAAGATGAACAAATATAATCCCAGTTCCACCGAACTACGGTCTATACACATTATACATGACAAGTTGTGTTAACCCATTCTGAACTATAGGTATCATGATAAAAATATTAATCATCTTAAAATGTTTAAAGCCCCACTTTGTTTTTAAAGATACACAGTAAAAAATTTCCATTGAATTTTACACGCTTTTAACAGTGGGCAAATTTGCCTAGTCTTTTCATGTAATTTTAAATGGGTTTTTAAAATTACCATTTACAATTAAAACTAATTGTTTTAACACGTATACTACATTACATGTTTAAATGATTAATAACAGGAAATGTCCGTAATATAACTTAACAAAAAATTTAAAAATCATTATTTCATCTAAAATTGCATTGTTTAGTCTGTAAATGTTCGCACTATGATTCAGCAATTATGCTTAAGAAATGTGAATATAAGTAATTCACTTGTAAAATTACATTCCTAAATTCGTAAATTTTCATATAAATTTAAATTTAGTTTAAAATTGCATAGTATAGTATGTAAATTTCCATAGAATGGTCGACATTATTATCCTTCATAAATGTGAAAATGAATAACTCGCTTGTAAAATTGCATTGCTAAATCTGTAAATTTTCATACCAAAGCTAGTCAACGTAAACCTTTTTTTGACAATTACGAACCCAAAATGTAAAATTAAACAAACTTTCAGATTTCGTTAAACAATTATATATTTATTTAAAATTCTTTTCATGAGAAATATAATAAAAAATTTATATGTACATGTATATACAATATACATGCATATTATATGAAGTTATAAATAAAAAATTATAAATTATAATTATTCAGATTGGCCACGCAATTCAAGGCCACGCAAATTTCAATTTTCAATTTGTCAAAACAAATTTAAAATACATTAAATTTATACTATTTCTTTTATAAAATTTATGATTTTTGCCTTATAATTTGATTTTTAGATCTGGAGTAGTCTGTATTTTAATTAAGGCATACCCTCCAAAGTTTGAGATAGCTCGGAGGAATATTCTCGCCAAAAAATATAAAAACATCGGTGTCGTCTACTTCGGTTCCATCAAATTCCAGTACCAGCTTCGACCCTTGAATGCCTGCAGCATTTGCTAAAATAAAAGAATAAACTTAAAATACTAAATATTTAATTTGAATATTTCTATATTTACCTTTTTGGATTTTAGGAAAGAAGTATTCAGAACTCCGCGATATCTAATTTGGTTCACTTATCGTATTCACACTCAGGTTGTTTAATTTTTTTTCTTTATTAAATTCGTATTCGTCGTGTCTAAATTTGTAGGGAAACACTCGTTTTTTAAAGTAAATTTTAATAATTATTAGTATATATACATACCCGTTCAACTCAAATCACTTTCACGTTAACTTATAAAATTTATTAATTTATTTAATAATGTAAAATTGATTTACAAAAATACTATAATTTTTATTTTAATTAGAAACGACATACAACATGTCTGCATTCCGTAAAAAATATATGAGTAATGAAATGATGAATGTGCTTGAGCGCATCATTTTCGTTATATTTCGGAATTTTTTCAACGAATGTGCATTGTAACATGCAATACTATGTAAAATTGAATACTTATTCTATGATTATTAAATTTTTATGGTAAAATTACATGAAATATCATTTAGTATAAAACAGATTATTTTTCTAACAGGAATTTGAACATTTGTTTTGTAGGTGAAATTATAAATAACAAACCTTATTTAATAATGCGTCTCAAAACCAATATATTCACAATTTTTTGATGTGATTTTCAATTGGAACTTTAAATTACTACAAAAAGCGTGTAATTTTATGTCCAAAACATTTCAATTCTAATTTGTTATGAAAATTTACAATAAAAATGGATTATTGAACTATATTTCATGTAAAATTTAGTAAATTGTGTAATTATACAATATTTTTGTATTTGTATCAACAAAAGCATGTAAAAATTGCATTTAAAATTCAATTTTTTTTTTACTGTGTAGTATGTCTAAAATTACACTTCTTTTTGAAGTATTTGAAGCTTATTCCATTCACATACTTGAATTTGAGTTACGCTCTCGTTTATTTTGGTGTTTTGATTGGTTAGTTCAAGGTTAGTCTAAATAAACTAACTGGAGAGGTACCATTAAGATCATGATTAGCAAAATACAAAGATGAAATAACCTTAAATAAACAATTCGAAACCAGTCTGCATCATTTCAGGTTTCTGGTTTTATAAGACATCACCTCAACAATTTTAGACTACAAACAATCACTCATAATCGTGTTCTCGTTCGTAATGGTGTGCTAAATAATCATATAATGTCCAAGTTAATTTTTAGTTTAGCGTTCTCGTTAGTGATAACAATTGTGAGATGTCAAAATGTCGATAAAATAATATTTAAAAGTGCAAATTCGCTAGAAGTGGATGACCCGTGTAGTTTAGTTTTGGATGATGATGAAGTGTTTGGCAAATGCATGTCTATACAAAACTGTTATTCAACTTTCGGCAATATACGAAATATCGTGCCGAAACCGGTCGTTTGTGGCTACGACAATACAACGCAAATAATTTGTTGTCCTCTGGCCGAGCTGGAGATTCTTGAAGAGCTCGAATACTTAAATGATGGTTTAACCGAGCCAACGAACACCGAAAAGCTGACAGATTTGAAAACTGATTTAAAATGTGATGTGGCCAATTCAAACGAAACGGGTATTATAAAGTTTTTATCCGATTGTCCCGAACTAAGTGACAAAGATCCGAGACAGCACATAAATAAATTATGTACCGATGAAATTTGTTCGGATCTGGTTTGCTGTCCGGTCAAATTAAAAACTCGATTGAAAAATATGTGCTATAATGTAGACCAACCTACAACAACATTAGATTTAAGACTATCTCTTAACCTCGCTTGCACGGTAAACGGTTTAAATAGTACGGGTAGATATCAGACCCGAAACAGTTGTGGTTATGCAAAACGTCATCCTCATTTATTGCCACAGTTAGAAAAAGTGTGTAGCTATCACAACTGTCGAAATTGGCTGTGTTGTCCGATCGAAGACAACGACATCATTGAATGCACATCTGGTCAAATCTCGAGATCAGTTGCGACACTAGTGGGGCCGCAGTGTGTTGATTCGAGGACAAAAATCAAAGGAACGTGCCGAAGTAAATCCAACTGTCAGCACGATGTAAACTCTTTGGACACATGTGGTTCATATTGCTGTCAAGAATACGTTTGCTGTCCGAATCATCTTAGTCAAACCAAACAATCGATATCATCAAAAGGTAGAAACTATACGGAATTGGTTTGGTGATTGATTAACAAATAAAGTGACCTTTATTTTCAGAATGCAACTCATACAGCAAATACGTCTCTAAAGAGGAAATTGAGGTGCCATTGACACCATTTAACAATCGTACTTTCTGTTATGCCTATTCACCAGCCGGTGGAGCAGATTTGTTTCCTGGGGAATTTCCATACATGGTAATATGATTAAATAAATTTATAACCAATTACTAATATAAAATAAATTTGAAGGCTGCCCTCGGTTACAAACCATCCGAAGAGATTTTATGGAATTGTGGCGGATCATTGATAAGTAACCAGTACGTACTCACAGCGGCACATTGTCTAACCGACAATAGTTATGGCCCAGTACAAAAAGTACGATTAGGAGCAATTAATTTACAAACCGAAATGGAGACGTCCGACTGCCCCGAAGATTTTGACGTGATTAAATTGATCCCCCATCCCGAATACAATCGAAAATTCGTTTACAATGATATCGGTTTGGTAATGCTTGCGTCAAAAGCTACATATAATTTTCACATCCGACCGATTTGCTTACCACCTAGTGCAGAGGTAGATGAATATTTTATATCTACGGGATGGGGTGCCACAGGTCCTGTTGATTCGCCAACTGTAAAATTACTTCAAGTAGGACAAGAAATATTTTCTTATGAAGAGTGCCAGTTTTCCTAGTGGAATAAAGAACGATACACAAATTTGTGCTGGTTCTCGAAAAAGTATTGAAAGTACTTGCGGGGTAAATCATTAGAAACCAAGCGTACTCGATATTATACAACTAACTCCAATTTTTTACTCAGGGTGATTCAGGAGGGCCTCTAGTCGTGAAACATCCAGTCGATGAGTATTTATTTTATATTCAAGGAATCGTCTCGTTTGGAGTTTCATGTGGATTCGCTAATAGTGCAGGAGTATATACAAAAGTATATCCGTATGTCAAATGGATCGAAGACACCGTTTGGAAAGCCTAGTTTGACATGATCTCCTTAAGAAATGATTTTTAATATTTGGTATTAAGGTGATGATATTAAAGTAAAGGCCCATAAACCATGGCAAAGCTTTTATTTTATTTTATTTTATGTTCCATATTGTGAACTAAGAAACTGCTGCTGATTGAACTTTTTAGCATGGTTGGTAGCATATGGTAGGTATAGGAACTATTTCCAACACAGTTAGGTCACTATACATCAGTCGTTGCGACGGTCGAACATAGTCATAAGATCATAAGAACTCATATAAGAAATGCCTGATGGAACCGGTAATGGACGTCAAAAATTATCGAGGGTTGTGATTTTTAGTGATTTCTAACCGTTTGAAGCTGGTTTTCGGTTTCAGACTCTCCTCTTTTTTATCAGCATATATGATCCTAAATTTAACGAACATATCGTGAAATCAGTTCTCGTTACATGAAAACTACAAGTTACATATAATTACAGATTATCAACTTTATATTTACAAATTCACTAGTATAAGCTATTGAACCGACCAACACATCATATTCCGTCGTTCGATTAATTTCTCCAAACTATCCCCTCAATCCACTTCACAAAGGGAAACACCCGTGTGTACACACCTGGACTGTTGACGAATCCACACGCCGTACCAAACGAAACAATGCCATGGATGTAAAATAATTTGTAATTTAGCTGATGTACGAGTAGTGGTCCACCCGAATCACCCTGCATTTATAAATCATAAATTAGTACCTGATTCTGATATTACATTTTTGTTCAAACTTACCGGACACGTACTTTGAATATCGTTCTTAGATCCAGCACAAATTTGAGTATCGTTCACAATTCCGTTGGGAAATCGCCGACCGACATTGTACTGCTTCTGACAATCCTCGAAAGTAAAGATTTCCTGATCGGCTTTAATTAATTTCTGGCTCGTTTCTTCTACGGTTCCGGTAGCACCCCATCCCATCGATTCATAATACTGTTCTACATCTGCACTTGGTGGTAGGCAAATAGGTCGAATGTGAAAATTATATTTAACTTCGACAGTAAGTTCAATCAATCCGATATCATTGTACACGAACCTTGGATTATATTCTGGATGGGGTATAATGTTGGCCACATCAAAATCTTCAGGACAATCAGCTGTTTTAACATCATTTAGTAAATCAACAACACCGAGTCGGACTTTCTGTACTGAACCTAATTTGTCGTCTGACAGACAGTGACCTGCTGTGAGGACATATCGATTACTGATTAATGAACCACCACATTTCCATAATATTTCGTCGAGGGATCTGTAGCCGAGAGCCGCCTAAAAATATAACCACAAATATGTAAAATGTTAACGCATATAGGTTTAAGGCATTACCATGTGTGGAAATTCTCCAGGATTAGCGATGACTCCACCAGCGACAAAAGTTATGATCGGGCAATCAGATCTATTGACATACAAATTCATGGGGACCTCAATTTCTTCTTGAGACACGTACTTCGAGTATTTATTGCACTCTAAAACGAGTAGTTTTAATAAAGTATATAATATAGTATACAGATCGATATACTAACCTCTAACCGATATCGATTCATTAACGTCGCCCAAATCATCTGGACAGCAGTAATAATCGTTGCAGCAGTATGATCCACATTTATCTAAATTGTATACATCGGGATGCATACAATTATAACTTTGTTTACACGTACCCTGTTTCCTCGTTTTCGAGTCGATACATTTTGGCCCAACCAGCAATGCTGTTGTATCCACAACTTGATTGCCCGAACATTGAAACATGTCACCATCTTCAATAGGACAACAATACCAATTATTGCAAATTTCGTCGTTGCACACATTTTGAAGCATCGGCAATAAATCCGGATTGCGTTCGGCAAAATCACATTTATACTTCTGATAACGACCTTTAATGTTTAACCCACTCACAGTACACTCTTGATTCAACAGTAGCCTCAATTCGAGTTCTTCACTTGGGTGGTCGACTTTTTCACACACATTTTTTAGTCGGCCTAATAGTGGCGCACGCACTGGACAACAAACGAGGTCCGAACAAATTTCACTTTTACATAATTTATTGGTGTGTTCGCCACCTTCTTGTTGATTGAGATGAGGGCAGTCGGATAAAAATTTTATAATACCCGTTTCATAACTATTTGCTACAGTACATTCTAAAGTTTCTCTTAAATCTAGTTTTGTAGGTTGCTCCAATTGTATTGCGCTACTTTTTGTTGTGACGGGGCAGCAAATAATTTGGGTTTTGTCTTGATAGCCACACACAGTATGATTTGTTGGCAGCCGATTCGATGATATTCGATCGAGGACATTTGACAAAACTGAAGGACAGCTTTTAATTGACATACACACTCCTTCGGTTTGAATACCATCAAGCCATGAAGTACACGCGTCACCAATTTCTAAGAACTTATGATTATCAAATTTAATTATATCCACGGTTTGACATTGCACTGTTGTTGTTGTTGTTATAGCAATTAACACAAATAACCATTCAAATGTATAGAAAGACATCGTTTCGTCTGACTGTTAGCGATAAACTAATGAAGAACAGCTAAGACATTGATAATAAAACATAAATTAAAAAACCGGATTGTATCAATGTTCATATATCAACTTCTTTCTAATCATATTTGGTGACGTCAAAAATTCGTTTAAAACGTCTTAATTGGAATAACACAAAACACATACGTCAGACGATCACCGTCATGCGATTATCGTTAAATGTAAACCAGAAGAGCAAACAACTTCAAACGACGTCGGAGTATACATTTCGGCGGATGTGCATTAACGAGTATAGATATATGTTAGTAAAGACCAATGTGGTGAAAAGATTTCTAAATTATTGAGATAAACATATAAAATGGTTGTGAAGTTTACACTAAATTTATCATTGAAGAACAAGAACTAAATTTTAGGAGAAATTTAGCAAAAAATTCACACGTCCATACATAATGATATGTAGTTCACACATCGTTAATTTATTCTGACATTAGGCTGAAATCTTTACCGATTTTTTTTATGTGCACTGCTGTAGTAATCTATTTATCAAAACATGTCTTTTCGATTCAGGAACCGTGGATTCACTGGAACAAAAACAAAGCACTCAACGCAGCTGAAATCTTTACCGATTTTTTTTATGTGCACTGCTGTAGTAATCTATTTATCAAAACATGTCTCAACGCAGGGACCTCAACTTATCTCCTGGTTATTGACAATTGCTCGAGACCTAGAGCCTGTGTTTTTGTTAGTACATGAATTAAAGTCGTTGTTGAAGTTAAAGAACAGGGTATTCGATGTGAGTTTATAGTGATCTCTGCCTATTTCCCATACGATTCAGTACTTCATCCTCCTACTCAAGAATGTATCAAAGCAATAGAGTACGCAAAACGTAATGATAACTCAATCATTGCCGGGTCATATACCTACCTTTTCGACATCCTCAAGGCAAGAAGTAGTTGAACTTACAATTGCCTCACAGAGTCTTATTGGAAAAGCCTCATCCTGGATGATCTCAGATGACGTTACTCTCTCTCTCTCTCGCTTTGACCATCGCTACCTACATCTCCTTCTCTCTAACCAGTGATAAATCTGAATATAGGAACCCAAGAAATACGAATTGGGAGTTTGACGGACTCCCTCTGAATCAGTCACTTCTATCTTCAGTAATAAAAATTAGAAAGTGCGGGGGAATGGAAAGAGCAGCTGCCAAACTTGAAGAAGCAGCTATGAGACGAGCTGTCCTCTAAATAAGCCTAAAAAAATACCGGGACTCCATGGTGGATTAGAGAACTGGGCAGACTGAGGAAACAGACAAGAAAACTTCTAAACAAAGCCATGAAAACCGGTTCAACAGTAGATTGGGACTTGTACAAATCTTCACAAAGAGAGTAGAAGAAACGTATCCGAAAGATAATACATCGAAATGGGGATCTTTCTGTGAGGAAGTTCTCTGTGGGAACATGAGGGTCAGTATCGGAACTCTAGAGAACCCTGATGGTAGTCAAACGAGAACAAATTAGGAAGCTTGGTGGTGACAAAAGACAGAGTCCAAAGGAGCATTGGTTCTTTCTCAAAACTTAAAACACCAGGTTCAGATCGGATATTCCCGGGTCTTCTACATGAAGGACTGGAACATATCTTCAGAACCAGTTTGGCTCTGGAGTACATTCCAAGATCTTGGAGAAAAGTCAGGATAGTATTTATCCCAAAGGATGGAAAGCCTAGATATGACCATGCAAAAAGTGTTCGACCTATCAGCCTGTCCTCCTTTCTACTTAAATGCTAAGTGCGATTGGTTGACAGGGATTTCAGGGATATTGCAGTATTTGTAATAATCACATACACTACGAACAACACGCATACCAGAAAGACAGATCTGTGGAAACAGCACCCCATGAAGTCGTTGGACGGATTGAAAGATTACTGAATAACAAAGTATTTGCCTTGGGAGCGTTTCTGTACTGATCTCCGCAGCTGAAAGTTCCTTGAGGGACACCTCTAAACCGCCTTCAAAGGCTTGTTTGTCTTGGTATAGTAGAAGCTATGCACATCACTCCTACTGCAGCTCTTGAAATTACTGTGGGTCTGCTGCCGCTTGATCTTAGGATCAGTAGGTGTGCAACGCGCACAGCTGCCTGCATACAATGCAAAGGCAATCAATTTGGCTCTTCTGAGCACTGTCAAATATGGAGGGCAAATCACATATGGAACTAGAACAACCCATCCTACCCTCTTGGCAACGATATGATAATCTTTGCTGACGGATCAGTATGCCGTAATCTAGCTGGTGCTGGATTATAATTACAAAATCCTGAGGTTGAACTATCTAACCAACATGATAGGTACGCTACTGTTTTTCAGGCAAAAAATGCTGTAATTTTGAAAGCAGCACACTTAAAAGGGATAAATTGCAGAGATCGTCGTATCACCATTCCTTCTGACAAGCAGGCTGCCCTTAAGGCGATTGGTTCAAATACTGTTTAATCGAAACTTGTTTTGGAAACGATAAGTGCCCTAAATCGACTAGGCAGGCCGAACAAAGTTAGACCCAGTCACATGGGTATCAAAGCGAATATATTGGCCGATAAATTGCCCCATTTAGGTTGTAACGGCTCACTTCGGATACCAGGTGGTTTTTGGGATGCTGCTCGTCTCAGGTGGGTTCGTCATAATTTCCGAAGCCCAGTAATAGAAGCCGGTTACAAATAATGTACCTGGTTTAAAAGACAATTGCATGCTAATTTCCTAGGTAGCCATCACTGATCTTGATCGAAACTAGCAATTCATATTATTTCCTAATGTTTAGAAAAAAAATTAAATAAAACGCAAGACAGGCACTCGAATTAATAAAAAAAACCTAATTGCAAAATTGTGATGGGTTTACATTAGATATGAGACCATACAACTAAGACAAATGTTTTAACAAAAAAAACGTGGGGTAAATTTCGCTTTTATACACTAATAGAAACTTATTTACTATCAATATTTTATAGAATGATAAATATTAGTTGAAAATTAAATAAAATTATACTTTACAAATTGTCTCGTGAGGGCGAGATATGCATTTCACCTTGATGTCTCCATGCCGTAAACTTAGTTTGACGTCCCATACGAACCGTAGTGTTCCGTATTTCCGTTGAATCCAACAAGTATTCGGTCAATTCACTATGAACTCCGTACAGCAATAAAACTCAGCACTATCGACGACCTTCTTTACGATATTTATAACAGTGGAAGTATTAGTATAGCTGAGCGTGTAATATGTAATTGAAACACTTAATATTACTAACGATAGTTCAGTTTTATTATTTTATTACAAATTTTAGGATAATTTTATAATTTCATTATTATAATTTACAATTTAATTTCGTTTTTTTTTTTTTTATTTTAATTACACGAATTTGCCACTAACTAACAGTTGGTTTCTCAGTCCAAATCTCAGTTATAAACTGTCTATGAGAAACTTTAATTTTATAAACATCATTCACTATGATACTAGAAAATTAAATTTTATTGCTTTGGCTTTTTTTTTTATTTTTGCCAGCAAAAGATGAGTAATTGTCCAATATATAATTTGTTCAACTCATGTATTCATTTACAATCACTTTTATTTCATTTTACTTATAATTTATAATTACTAAAAATTACCACAACACAATTTTGCCAATTTAAATAATAATAATTATCGACCATGCACAACAGGTCAAGCAAAAAACTCCATGATTAATCTCAACCAAAAAACAAATTAATCCGTCTCGTTTTTTCCATTCGCACCACCTTTTATAGCCCATCCAAATTTTTGGAAAAACTAACTGGATTGTCGTCTCAATCATAAAATTTAATTTTTATGCGATTATCTCTTACTAATTGCTATTGTTCGTGTCACTCAAGAAACTTTCATTTATGTTATTTTGTTTGCATCATCGCGTGTCATGATGAATCGTTACAGGGCAGATTCGTCGAAATTATGTTAATGATTGCGACGAAACTGAGTTTCTTTCGTTACGGTATTTTTTTAGAGTTTGATGTCTTTGGCATGAATGATTCCCAAAAGCTTTCCTGATTCGTCTTTACATCTATAATTGACATTACCAATCTTTGCTACAATAACTGCTTTACAAAATTTCGGAGCAAATTTTGCGCAGAAATTTTTCGATGCATCGCTAAGAGAATGTTGACGTACATAAACGATTTGTCCAGGGGAGTAGGAGATTGGTCTAGTTCTTAGGTTGTATTTTCTAGCATAAGAATTGTAGGCTTCGCGTAAATTCTTTAGTACCGAGTAATGTATGATAGACAACCGATCATTCATAGGCAACTGTTCCACATCTTCGGTCAACGATTTCATTTCCCTCAAGAGGTTGAACGATTTCCCATCAGTCAACATATTGTAACCAAACAGTAAGAAGTATGGAGAATATTGTGTGGATTGATGCACAGCTGTTCGTAAGGCACAAGCTATTTCTGGTAAATGATCATCCCATGTCTTATGGTCAGATTTTACATAGGCTCGAATTGCGGATATCACGGATCTGTTAACCCTTTCAGACGCGTTCGCCTGAGGGGAATAAAGAGCAGTTCTACTGTGTTGGACATTAAACTCTGACAACAGTTGATAAAAGGCTTTACTAATGAACTGAGATCCATTATCGGAATGAATTTGTTCTGGAACCCCAAATACCAAGAACACTTCATTTCGCAGATACGAGATGATTTTATTGGTTGTACTGGAACTGAGTGGCTTCAACAAGACGAATTTGGTAAACTGGTCAAGAATAACTAAGATGAACGAATTTCCCGCTCGTGATCTGGGGTAAGGACCCATCAAGTCGATGTACACCTTTTCCCATGGTCTTTGTGCGAACACAGTTTGTCCTAACGGAGGCTTTAACAATATGTTTGCGCTTTTCGATGTTTTGCAAGTAGCGCAGTCCCCAACGAAATTATAAATTTGCTTACGCATGCCTGGCCAATAGAACTGGCGACGTATACGTTCCAATGTTTTGGTCACCCCTCCGTGAGATGACAAGGGTGATTCGTGATTTTGTTTTATTATGTCTTCCACCATGCTGTTTGGTATCCATATTTTCCACTCAGGAATATCGGTTAACACTGGATCAATTTTTGCCCCGACCTTAATAAAGATTCTGTCATTTTTGACTTTAAACGATGGATAGCGAGAAGGATCGCCTAAAACTTTATTCCGTAGCTGTACGTATTCCGAATCGTTGAAGGCCACACTTCCAAAATCTATTTCAGATATTAACGCCGAAGTGGATTCACTATACACACGTGAGAGAGTATCAGGAACTATATTTTGAGAACCACGCTGGTGCTGAATCTCAAAATCAAAAGCTTGAAGCTTTAGGCTCCAGCGGGCTAATCTTCCATTCAAGTCCGACTGCGACATTAGCCACTTAAGACTAGAGTGGTCAGTGATAATCGTGAAACGGTAACCCTCAATATACGGACGAAATTTCTTCACTGACAGAACGGCAGCTAAGCACTCTAACTCAGTGGTTGAATAATTTGACTGGGTTTGGTTTAACTTTTTCGACATAAATGTGATTGGCCGTTCATTTCCCTCTTCATCTTTTTGGTATAAAACGCTGCCAACACCAGATTTACAGGCATCGCACCGAATGAAAAATGGTTTCGAGTAGTTTGGGTTGACAAGTACTGGCGCCGTTGTGAGAAGGTATTTAAGTTTTTCGAAAGCCAGTTGAGCTTCTCGCGTCCATGTAAATTTGGCGTTTTTCTTGAGTAGGTTCGTGATAGGAGTGGTAATTTCGGCATAGTTCGGAATAAACCGTTGATACCATCCGGTCATTCCTAATAGCCGTCGGGTCTGTTTAAGGGAGGTCGGTGTTGGAAAACTGTATATTGCCTCAACCTTACCCGGATCCGTTTTTAGTTCTCCATTGCCCACAATAAATCCTAAATATTTCACTTCTTTCATAAAGAACTTACTTTTTGAAATATTAATCGTTAATCCAGCTTGTTTTAGGCGTTGTCCCACGAGTTTCAACAAATCAAAATGTTCCGTAATGGACGATGAGGTTACGAGCAGATCGTCGAGATATACGAATACTCTAGTATGTAAAGGGTACGGCACCACTTTATCCATTAACCGACATAACGTTTGGGGAGAGTTACAAAGCCCGAACGGCATGACCCGAAAATGATAAAGTGGGCGTCCCGGCACCGTGAAGGCAGTTTTATCTCGTGACTCTTTTTTCAAAGGGATTTGCCAAAAGGCATCCTTGAGATCTATGCTGGAAATGACTGTCGTATTATTGAGTCGCCCAATTATGCCATTAATTAGCGGAAGAGGATACGCATCCTTTACGGTCACAGCATTAACCTTCCTCGAATCTAAGCATAACCTGACCTTATTCGGCTTTCTGACTAAAACTATTGGCGAAGACCAAGCACTGGAACTTTCCTCAATTACCCCCATTTCAAGCATTCGATCGAGTTCCTTGTAAATTAGTGCTTGAATAGCTGGAGATACCGAGTAGTGGCGTTGTTTTATTGGTGCACAATTTCCAACATCGATTTGATGCTCTATTAGGGATGTATGACCTAATCCATTACGTTCAAATGACGGGTAATCGCCAATTATTCGATCCAATTCTTGTTGTTGAAGTGGAGATAATACGTGTTTCTGGGTATCGTCAAGAGAGCTAATATCTAAGGAATCTATCAGATGAGGAGCGATGTTAAACGCACTCCAGAAATCGACTCCTAAATACATTTGACCAAATATACAACCAAATAGAAACGAATAATGTGATGTATATTGTTATATGTCACGGGTGCATCAATATAACCTATAATTTTATTCTTCGTTCCATCTGCCGTTCTGACTACAGAAGTCAGTTTCTTATAAGTTAAACCTGCGTTTTTGAGGAGATCTAATGAATCATGTCCGAGAATACTGATTGAAGCCCCACTATCAAGTAGACCTCGTATATTGCGACCAGAAAGGTTTACGGTAATATATGGACGTGGGTCAGTTGGGTTGGATAATATTGTTTCGTCGCAGGCTAGTTTAAGAGCTTTACGAAATTTAAAATAACGAATAACTCGCTGCCGTCTATTATTTTTAGGTGCTACAAATTTAGTAATGTTCACGTCAGAGGGGTGCGTCTCTTTAGGAGTAGGTTCAATCAATTTATGGTTTATCGAAAGTTTGTTTAATACTAATTTGTCCTCAGACGCGCAAGGTAAAGATAAGATGGTTTGAACTAACGAAGATCGGACGGCTCGGTGTTCGATGCCGAATTTTCCCGCTGAGGGTAAAGCGTTTTCCCTGATTGTATTTGTCGGGAGTTCTGTTGTACCGGTCGTGTCGATCCCGAACTGCTCACGCCCGGATAAATGTTTCCCGGCATAAACTTAGTACATTGAGGACACTGTGGCTTGATCGAACCGCTTTTACCACAACCATAGCAAAATATTCCTTGTGGAGGCAAGGCACAGTCATGGTAGCGATGTCCCAAATCACGACAGTTCCAACAGACTATGTAGTGCGATTCTCCGGAACTTCCTCGGACCGTAGGTTTCGCCCTTTGTATTGCATCAATATAAACCTCTTGTTGGTGACCTTGTTGTGGTCTCTGAGACGGTGAATGGCTGGGAAATATTCCGCTCGAAGATTCTGTGTTACCTCCTTCAATTGCCTCGTAATTATATTTGTGGTTTCGCTCCGAAAAAGCAACGTGTTTCTGTTTTTGTTTCCATAGTTTTTCGTACTGTTCGCAAACTATGCGAAGACTATCGGTTGTAAATGAAGGAGTCGTCAATGTTACCTCTTTATAAGCAACTCTCATATTATCTCGAATGATTTCGACTAGTTCCATCTCTGGAAAAGGTCGCATAAGACGGCCGTTAAGGGTCTCCATTTCTAATATATAATCCCCAATAGTCTCGCGATCGCCTTGTCTTTTATTTTGAATCGTTCGTCGCAAGGCCCGATCCGTCTCTGTAGTACTAAACCTGTCTAAAAGGGCTTGTCTTAGTTGAAAGTAAGATGAGTGTGGAAACTTACGTACAAATATCCAGTACCATTTTTCAGCGGTATGTGTTAATAATTTTGGCATGAAAGCTTCTAGCCGCTTAAACGTTATATTTTCTTTGCTCGCTAATAATTCAATACGAAAAAGAAAATCATGGACGTCCAATCCATCGGATTGACCCGAAAAACTAATTTTCCATTTCGGATCGTTCTTTGGTGAAATGGAAATCGGTTTCGGTATTTCAGGATGCATGTCATTCTGTTCGACATATGCACTACTGACATTAGAAAAATATGGATGTTGAGTTTCAGGCCTGGAATACGACGCCATAATTGACAGAGGAATGGTTTTAATTTCTCGATCATTCTGAGTGGGGATAGTAAACGGAAGGTTGGGTGACGGGTAAAAATGTGGGTTCCCAAGTGGATTTTGATAATGGTTTGTATATGAAGGAATGACGCTCGTTGAACATCTGGTTATCATTGGGTGCTGAATCCAGGTAGTAATAGTTTGTTGAGTACTTGGAATAACCATCTGGCGTAAGGTAGTAGTAGGTTTGATTTCGTATGCGTCTGAAGTTTTAGATGAATACTGGGGGTCGTCCGCTGTCTGGGTTATTTTTGGAGCCGCTTTTTTGGAGGTTATTGGATTCTCATCGTAAGTCGGGGTAGAACTGATAGAAAGGGTAGCAGCAAGTTGCAACCGCGTATATTCTTCTCGACGAGCTTCTAGCAATTGATTCAACCTCCGAAATTGATTTAAAGTTTTATCGACCTCGTTGTCCTGATGAAAACAGCCTTTAAGTCGTTGAGCTCGACCTCTCCAGTGCCTAATTTGGTTTGCTATTTCGGTCAAACGTGGAAAAGCGTCTGCTTCTTTATTCAACACGTTGGTAAGGGATACGGTTTGGGTTTTACAAGCATCCAGTTCATTTTGTAAATTATCGGCGTGGGTTCGACTAGGTACTCTTGATGGGTTCGTATATTCTTCTTTTAACGCTTCCCGAAGAAGATCTTTATATCCTACGTCCGAAGTGTCTATGCTTCGTATCAAACATTCTACCTTTATTTCGTCAGAAGTTAAACCGAGTAAAGGTTGGTAATCGTCATCCTTACTATTCATGATGTTGTGTTTAAACTAGTGTGTACAGTAACGAAAAAAAAACAATTTCACCCAGCAAAACGCAAATATGTAGGGACGATTATGCGTAGGGATAATCAGACCAAATAAAAATAAATTAAACTTATGATCAATGATGACGAGAACAATAGCAGAACAATTAGTAAATTGATTAAGATATTCTTTTTCATAAAAAGTTGGATTCACAAACTTTTGAATATTTATAGAAAATATTAAATTTGAATAGAAATATGATTATCAAAAAAAATTAAATAATATGCAATACTTTCACCAAAAAAAAATTCAAAACTTAATTACTATAGTCTATAAAATTCAGGCTTATGTACAAATTAATATATAAAAAAAATATTTAATTTATTGTTATTATTTTAACTTATTATTTTTTTAAAGAAAATTAATTGTTAGTGATGGCGTACCCAGAACATTAGTGTACTATTTCAAAAAAAAAAGAATATGGTTGACAAAAAAAAATAAGTTGATTGCAAGTTCATGTACGATACTGGAGGACATGTGACGTTTGACCTTACAGCTACGAGGTTTAGCTAAAATTAAGTTTCAATTCAATCGAAGCTTGTCAAGGTTAAAGATCCATGTCTCAAATTTCAAACAGTATCTTGTTATCGAGTTGACTCATGTTAAGAAAATCTAGACCACGAAATTTTCGAGCAATCGATAGTTTTAAACATGTGCAACAGTCAAACTATGAATGGCCAAACTGAAACTAATTTAAATAAAGGTTGAACAGTTCAAACGCGGCGAATTATTAACGTTTTCCCCCGAGAAACTAGTTAACCTAGAAGTCAATCGGGATAAGTGCTAACAAAATCCAACTAAACTTGAACTGTTAAATTGTAAATTGAAGTTAATAAAAAAGCAAAAAATTGAAATCAACTGTAATTCTACACTGCATTTCACTTAACAATCCGAAAATCGAAGTTTACCGATAATTGGACTTGTAAGAAAAACACAGTTAACTAAGAACGTGGACCCTTCAGGTTCCTGTTTCGGCGCCATTTTGTAACGGCTCACTTCGGATACCAGGTGGTTTTTGGGATGCTGCTCGTCTCAGGTGGGTTCGTCATAATTTCCGAAGCCCAGTAATAGAAGCCGGTTACAAATAATGTACCTGGTTTAAAAGACAATTGCATGCTAATTTCCTAGGTAGCCATCACTGATCTTGATCGAAACTAGCAATTCATATTATTTCCTAATGTTTAGAAAAAAAATTAAATAAAACGCAAGACAGGCACTCGAATTAATAAAAAAAACCTAATTGCAAAATTGTGATGGGTTTACATTAGATATGAGACCATACAACTAAGACAAATGTTTTAACAAAAAAAACGTGGGGTAAATTTCGCTTTTATACACTAATAGAAACTTATTTACTATCAATATTTTATAGAATGATAAATATTAGTTGAAAATTAAATAAAATTATACTTTACAAATTGTCTCGTGAGGGCGAGATATGCATTTCACCTTGATGTCTCCATGCCGTAAACTTAGTTTGACGTCCCATACGAACCGTAGTGTTCCGTATTTCCGTTGAATCCAACAAGTATTCGGTCAATTCACTATGAACTCCGTACAGCAATAAAACTCAGCACTATCGACGACCTTCTTTACGATATTTATAACAGTGGAAGTATTAGTATAGCTGAGCGTGTAATATGTAATTGAAACACTTAATATTACTAACGATAGTTCAGTTTTATTATTTTATTACAAATTTTAGGATAATTTTATAATTTCATTATTATAATTTACAATTTAATTTCGTTTTTTTTTTTTTTATTTTAATTACACGAATTTGCCACTAACTAACAGTTGGTTTCTCAGTCCAAATCTCAGTTATAAACTGTCTATGAGAAACTTTAATTTTATAAACATCATTCACTATGATACTAGAAAATTAAATTTTATTGCTTTGGCTTTTTTTTTTATTTTTGCCAGCAAAAGATGAGTAATTGTCCAATATATAATTTGTTCAACTCATGTATTCATTTACAATCACTTTTATTTCATTTTACTTATAATTTATAATTACTAAAAATTACCACAACACAATTTTGCCAATTTAAATAATAATAATTATCGACCATGCACAACAGGTCAAGCAAAAAACTCCATGATTAATCTCAACCAAAAAACAAATTAATCCGTCTCGTTTTTTCCATTCGCACCACCTTTTATAGCCCATCCAAATTTTTGGAAAAACTAACTGGATTGTCGTCTCAATCATAAAATTTAATTTTTATGCGATTATCTCTTACTAATTGCTATTGTTCGTGTCACTCAAGAAACTTTCATTTATGTTATTTTGTTTGCATCATCGCGTGTCATGATGAATCGTTACAAGGTGCGGCTCTAAATTTTGTGCACCTGGGTCCGCTCTAGCAGATAATGGGTCTTAAACAAGAAATTGATAATCACTTTGGAAATCCGCACCAAAAGAGTTTAAATAATCTTATCTCTTGTCGTTTATCCAAATACTCTTTGGATCAGTAAACCGGCAAAGATCCCAGTCTCTCTTAAATTATGATAGATGCACTTTAAGGATCTTGCTGGGCATTCTCACGTGACACTTCTCCCTGAATAGTCATATGTTTCGAATGAAAATTCAAAACACCTCATACTGCGAACAGTGTGGGAACGGGGAGGAAGAAACTGTTGAACTCGTTTTGTGCTCTTGTTTTTTATACTCTTCTCATAGACTGCACTGTTTCGACCCACAATTCCTATTTGAGGACTAATTGACGACATTGAGAATACCTGATATCTTGAACTTCATTAGAAGAACAAACAGATTCCGTACTGAGACTGTACACCTGGGAAAGGATGTCACAATGGGACAATCAAGCCTGAATGACTGGAGAAAAATAGAAAAAAAAATAAGTATCCAATCAACCACTGTTAACGGTGATTGGTCAGTTCCTACAGATCTATATAGGTTCAAATTTGTACGTCTCCCATTTTGTCTTTACGCAATGGACAATTTAGCTACTCATCTTGTTTAAACTTATATAGCTAACAGTAAAAATAACCATGCTTCATCAGAAACTTTGACTTATTCTGAACTGTGCTAACTCTGCTGCCATACGTAGTCATTTTCTGTGCGAGCTCCATTACGAGTTTCTTATCCCAATATGCACAGCGGAAGTACATGCGGTTTGGTACTTCTTAGCCAATAAGTCGTTAGAAGTAACGGACTGATCACTCTTAAGCAGCTTAACTGATAAACAGATACGTCTTGCTGCTTTAAAGCACCACTCTTTATAGCACCGGCCCAAATTGGAGCTCCACACTAATGTTAATACATAGATGTCACCACTTTACTCCAGTTTTTACCCCGATGTTGTCTGAATGTAATTTAGAAGACATTTTATTGTTTCAAATAAATAACAAATCTTTTTGTCTAAATCTGTGGCCACCAACTTCTACCATCATAAATTCCATATTTTTTTTTAATGTCGATTAAAACTGCTTCCGATTTAGTCCGATGGCCCCATATAGTTACAGATTTCTTCCACTTCCTCTTTTTATTTCGCAACAACCAAAATCGTGACATTGTCAGCAAAACCAATCACCTTTCTTCTACTGATCACTGAAATCTAAAAATGTTATCGTACAATCCACAATGTGGGGGCCCTTACCGATCCCTGTTGTACACCTTGAGATATGTGATAGTTTTAGTGACTTCATCGGTTTCATACTTCAAAGCTATTAGCCTGAAATAATTCACCTTCTGCACTCTTACTTAATATGCGGAGGCACTTTTATTGAGTAGCGCGTTAATATATACAATCCAACCTCCCCGAGTTAAGTCCGTTTTTCAAATAATTATCGCACAAGTCCTTTTAAAACCAGCTCGTGCACCATCTATCCACAAATCGCTTCAATAGTAGAGTTCCACTAAGTCCTCTTTGCTTTAATTGATTTCCTGTGTTCTCTCGTTGCAAATTGGACGGCAGAAAATGGATCATCTAGCACCAGCTTTGCTTAAGGCCATTACATATACCAACTGTTCAGCTGGCTATTACTCTGAAAATACTCCTTCCTCTACGCTTCCTAGTTCCTAGACGCTTTAATTATTTCAGCTTGATCTCTTGTTGTTCTAGACTAAACATACAAACATTCTTTTCAAACGTTCGAGGGCACGATAATTATGCGCCTCTTATGGTTCTATAACCATTTATATGATCTGCCCTAGCGATCCCGATCAACTTCTTGTCTTAATTCTTAATAAAACCTTTCATTACTTGGTTTTATTGAACACACAAACTTGAGCAAGCAGCACAGTACTGTTTGCGTTGGTCGTTCATAGTTTCAGATTATAGTGATCTATGGGAGAAACGTCTAGCTCAAAGGTATTATCTACAATACTGGGTTTTTTTAGGTTGATCGCTTCTCCGATTTCCGTGGTGACTGCAGAATCGCCCTTGCGGCATAATTCACGATTTGGTGCACCTTGTATATCTGCAGATAGCCTTGTGGTTTTTCATCATTTCCAATATTCATTCACAAACTGTAGCCTGGTGATCACTTTGTATTTATAGCTCACTCCAACTCAGAGTGAGGTCGATTACCGAGCTAGATTTTGAAGATTTTGAATTTTGTATTTTTCAAGGGTGAGCGTAACAGCTATAGATATGAGATATGAGTAGTCTTACAAAACCAAAATTGCCCAAAAAGCTGCGCTTACCACAACCCCATACAGCACCTCAATTTGAAGAATCTGAAGTCCATATCAAGCTTTATATATTGTTTTTAGATTGAGATTTAGTTTGTTAAGTTTGAAGCTGATCAATGCACTTATCGTTGCGTATTTATTTCGAACCATACCATATTGCACCCACGTTTGCTTTAAGCTTTGGAAGAGACCTTACGTGAACGAAATTTGCGATAAGGGATGATATGTGTGTTGAAGTGTAGTTTCAACACAAGGTAGTAGAAATATCTATTACATGAACCGGGATGAACAAAGAAGGCTCGAAATGCAATATGACGAATCGTTTGAACCAGAACTGAGCTTTCGATTATAAAAAGCTTTCCTGGTACTAACATAATAACAACATTTCTCTAATGGTGACGAGGATTTTGGTGGTTGTTGAAGGTGGTGCCTCGATATTTATTTCTGCCATTAGGCTGTGTTTAACATTTTATATTACTTGGGTTGGGCCAAAGTCCATAACAGATGCTTCACAAACCACTATCATTTTACCATCACCAAACATTTCTAATGATTTCCAACTCATTACGTATCGTGAGATCCAAATATCCATATCCAGTTTTTAGTTTGAACGATTAAAACACTCCCAACTCGTTCACAGTCATCTTTTACCGCCCTCCCGTAACGCTTATTTCAAATATCATATTGGCAAGTGCGTACTTGCCCAATAAAGAAAACTAATAACACAAATCACCATCGCAGTTTCAACATAAGTGTGCGTGGTTTAACCAGTTTCAGCTCATCTTCGCTTTAGTTTGTTTTCAACTGCGGTCCGATGATGTCAACAACTAATAAAATTCTAATATTGTTATCAGTGCTATCAACAGTCAAGTCGCAATCATTTATAAATTTTGCAAGAGATGTACCATTCGAAAACTACAATTCATGTGTTGCGATAGAGAATGGTGTGCCGGTGTATGGATTTTGTACGCCGATAGTGAATTGTGCTCCAATTTTGGCCGATGCTTATGCAAACAGATTTGATCATACTGTCTGTGGATTCGATGGTATAATACCAATTGTGTGTTGTACCATTCCTAATAGTATAAACGAAGAATGTCGGATGCCGTATACAAATACAATTGGTGTTATGAAATTAAAGTATGAATGTGCAACAGAGTTTGATACGCCATGTCAAGGTTATGAGTGTTCGCGTCTTGTTTGTTGCCCAGTAGCGACACAAAAACAAGTTAAAACATTTTGTTCGGATGACAGGATAACAGCTTACGCGCATGTCGCAGGTGGAATTGAAGTACAACATGGAGAATATACTCACATGGTACACTTGTCAAATAAATTAGATGAAGTTTAAATTAATTTTGAATTATTATTTTAGGCCGCCCTTGGCTACATGTCAAACGACGAGATTTTATGGAATTGTGGTGGTTCATTAATCAACAATCGATTTGTTTTGACCGCTGCTCATTGTTTAACAAACCGCAATACTGGTCCCGTACAAATTGTACGACTAGGTGCTGTTAATCTAGTAAATGAAGGTAATTCAGCTGACTGTTCCGAAGATTTTGATGTTGCTAGACTAATTCCTCATCCCGATTACAAATCTAAATACGTTTACAATGACATTGGGCTAGTTGAACTTGCACAACAAGTGGAATTCAACAAGTACATTCAACCAATATGTCTACCAACGAGTTCAAAGGTAGTGCAGCTTTTTAAATCAATGGGATGGGGTGCGACAGGCTTTGCTGATAGTTCGAGCGTCAAATTGTTAAAAGTCGATCAAGAATTGTTTTCGCATGAGGAATGTGAAACCTTTTTTAATGTTGGGCGACGATATCCATATGGTATTAGGAATGACACTCATATTTGTGCCGGATCTCGGAATAGTATTCAAAGTACATGCCAGGTAAATATTATTTTAACCAGTGCACTGCTCTTATCATACTTATTTTGAACCCTGTTTTATTTATAGGGTGATTCGGGTGGCCCTCTTTTAAGTGAACGTTACGATACTGGTCAGAAAATGCTTGTCATCGACGGGATAGTTTCATTTGGATCCGTTTGTGGATTTGCCAACAGTCCAGGAGTATACAAAAGTTTTTCCATATGTCGAATGGATTGTGGAGACGGTTTTTTACGAAACGCCCTATCAATGTAAACGACAAGATGTATTTTTTTAAGGGAAATATAAAATAAAGTGTACTCACAGAATTCATGATGCCAAAGTGTTGCTCCTATTTTGTGATTTAGGTGCGACAAACTTCACAGTATACATAACTCTCTGATTCTGAACACTTCATACTCCAAAGTGAATGCTAACTTCAGGTCTCAAAAATAATCTAGTCCTGCATTGGAGTAGTTGAATAGAATTATTTCAATATAGGAAATAGTCAGGGAAGCAGCTAGTTTCGATCTAGAACTGTGATCTTAACCTGATTGTCTAAAATTGCATTATTTACAGTCCGATACCAACTGAAAACAGTTGTGAAATATTGCTCAAGGAGCTCAATCTCTTTAACCAGCATCTAGATTTGAGTACGATCCATCTGAAAGAAAATAATGGCTCAGATAGCTGCTCGAATAGTTATGGTGAGAACCTATTGATAAAAAATCTCAAAAGATTCTGCGTTCCAAAATAATTCATCTGCACTTAAGCCAGTTTAATTCAGTCTATATGTCTGATTCAATGTTAGTTATGCTGTCAAGCCAGAAGCGTTTCAGTATTCATCAAGACAACAGTAGTTTCCTTCTCACATTTTCTGTGTCTCCATATTTCACACTCACAGTCTTGTATGAGTTTAATCAATTTTTTGGTATGCCCATTTTACAAAGTGTCTGCCACACAGTGTGTCCATTTTTATCGTATCAAATGCGCAAGAGTAGGACAAAAGTGAATTCCATTCACTGGATTAATTAGTGATAATGCGGATTGAGTTGATGTGATCAATTCAACTTCTTCCTAGTTCTGTACTTAATGATTCTGTCCAGAATCCGTTCCTGCAACCTAATGGGTCTTCATCTTGTCAATGACCAAAATGAAGCCACAGGAAAATAATTTCTAGTCTTGCTAGCTTTATGTGGTTGTTATAGGCTCAGTATCACCAAAAGATCTAGGGTAAATCTAAGCGGTTTAAATCCCTTTCGATTTGTGCTGCACGTTGAGGTTTTCATTGAAATTCAAATGGTCCTGTTTCCGGTTCGTGTCCGTGTACGATATGCCGAGGCAAATATTTGATTTGGTTGGATTATGGTGATATTTTTCTAGTATTCGTTTCTGTATAATCGGTTTTATTTCGGATTAAGTAATGATTGATCCAATGAAATCTACCTAGCCAATTGGATAAGGCTTACTGGCATGATTGGGAGAAGTTTTGTTCCAATTCCACTTTAACTTTTTTTCCTTTTTTTGCTACACTATGATGTTCCCATGAGGTCACCCAAATTGTTACTCAGACACGCAATAGTTGCTTGACGATGGTGATAAAGTTGTTTCAGTCGTAGCTTTCTGCCACTCATCCCTTATTTAAGTGTTGATTTCTAATAAATCAAAAATTTTCAAACGATTCAACAAAAAATTGATCACAGACAAATAGTGCCAAAGAGTCACGATAATTCAAACTTTCAGTGTAATGTACAGTTAGAAAACACATAAACATATGTACCCTAGGCTTAGTTTACATTCAATGGGTTTTGCAGATGCAGAGAAACGGGACAGACTTATGTAAATACTTGTGTCTAGAGGATTCTTCCCGGGATTTCCCGCCCGGAAATTCCCGGGAATTTTCGATGTTATACATTTCCCGTTTCCCGGGAAAATTAAAATTATTTCCCGGGAAAATATTAAATTTGATTAAATGCGATTTAGCCGAGTTTTAATTTCTGTGATATTCGATCGTACGTCGTATCGAGCCTTTGTTCGGTCACTTCACAATTTGATTTTCCCTCTCACAAATCCGTGTATGTTGTTGATCTCCTCTTTCAAGTTGTCCACATATACTTGTCCACATTTAGCTGATGATGGAACGAACCACTCCAAATTTGAGATCGCATGGCAGTCTTAAATTGTTGCCGAAAAGTATTGTCGCTGCGGTGTTACTCATGTTGTGTTATGCACCGCAGATCGATAGGCCATTAAGTACAATGGCATCAAGTTTGCTGCTGGTTTTTAGCAACTATTTTGGCTATATAAATTCTTCCAATGAAGCATTGAAACGCTCCACCAGGCCATCAGATTGTGTGTGGAAAGGTGTTGTCCGCGTTTTATCAATTCAACCGATACAACCGATTCAAAATTCCACCCTTCGTCGGAATGCAGTTCCATGGGTACCCCATAACGGCTTATCCAATTGTTTACCACTGCATTGGCGATTGTGGTTGTTTCTTGATTTGCAATGACCTTTGGCCATTTACTGAAGTAGTCCATAACTACCAACACATACTTGTTGCCGCTTACGCTGGTTTGAAATGGTCCTGCAACATCTATGGCAATCCTCTCGAATGAAGCTCCAACATTATATTGTTGCATCGCTCCACGGCTCTTCTTTGCAGGTTCTTTCACTGCCATACATTGGTCACACTTTTGACACCATTCAGCCACTGCTTGTCTACATCCTGTCCAGTAGAACCTTTCACGCACCTTGGCTAGCGTTTTCTTGATCACTAAGTGGCCTCCGCTTGTACTACCAACGATTGCTTTGTCGTGCCATCGGAGCTCTCCCATGTTCGCTTTAGGCATCCGTCTTTCATAATTAAATTATCTCATTGGGCCAATAAGCCTTGTTAGTTGGGCCTTTATCCGCAATATCGCTTCATGTGGATGACGTTCTTCCTCCATGAATTTAATAATGGCTGCCAAATCTGGATCCTTACGTTGCTCTTTGTTTACCGGGAACAAAAAAAGGGAATTGATACCCTCTACTTGTGTCCAACTTTAGGACAATATTAAAAATTCTAACTATTTGTTAACAGTATGAATACCCCCATCTTCGAAAGTCATTGAATGTAAATCAGGCATTACCCTTCTTTATTCGAAACTACACTTCATTATCTATCAACTTAGCCGGTACTTTTTCAATACGATATTCCAAAGTGCACATTCATCAAATTAAGAGAACAAATAAAAATCCCCTTAAATATAAATATAAGTGTGTGTCGTTCAACCAGTTTTAGCTCATCTCTAGTTTAGTTTCTTTTAAACTGTCGTGCAATGATGTCAACATCTATGAAAATTCTCATATTAATATCAGTGCTGTCTACAGTGCAGTCGCGAAGGCAATCATTTATAAATTTTGATAGTGACGTGTTATTATCACCAAATGAATCATGTGTTGCGGTAAACAATGGTGAATCAGTGAACGGATTGTGCACATCAATAGAAAAGTGTCCCTCAATTTTGGCCGATGTTCGTGCACAAAAATTTCATCATACTGTATGTGGATTCGATGGTATAATTCAAATCGTGTGTTGCACCACTGCTCAAAGTGAGCTGGAACCATGTCGTGTACCAATTACAAATCAAAGTGGAGTTATGAAATTATGGTCTGAATGTGAAACAAAGGTCGGAACACCATGTCAAGGTCATGAGTGCTCGGGCCTCGTTTGTTGCCCAGTAGCGTTAAAACGAAAATTCAAAACGAATTGTAGGGATTTTGGGATAGGAAATGTCGATCAAGTAGCAGGTGGAATCAGAGTGGCACCTGGAGAATATACTCATATGGTACACATGTAATATAATGATATAATGTATAAAGTTTAAATTGAATTTGTATTTATATTTTAGGCCGCTCTTGGCTACATATCAGACGACGAGGTTTTATGGAATTGTGGTGGTTCATTGATCAACAATCGATTTGTTATGACCGCTGCTCATTGTTTAACAAACCGTAATACTGGTCCCGTACAAATTGTACGACTGGGTGCTCTGAATTTACTAAACGATAGTAATTCAGCTGATTGTTCCGAAGATTTTAAAGTCGCCAGACTAATTCCTCATCCCGATTACAAATCTAAATATGTTTATAATGATATTGGGCTAATTGAACTTGCACAACAAGTGGAATTCAACAAGTTCATTCAACCAATATGTCTACCAACGAGTTCAGACGTAGTCCAGCTTTTTAAATCGATGGGATGGGGTGCGACAGGCCACGCAGATGATTTGAGCGTCCAATTATTAAAAATCGATCAAGAATTGTTTTCATATGAAGAATGTCAAAACTTTTATAATGTTGGGCGACGGTTTCCAAATGGTATTATGAATGACACTCATATCTGTGCCGGTTCGCGAAATAGTAATCAGAGTACATGCCAGGTGAATACTATATCTAAGCACGTGAATTGCTCATCGTACTAATTGTTAAGATTTTTATTTTTTTGTAGGGAGATTCGGGTGGCCCTCTCTTAAGTGAACGTTATGTTTATGGTCAAAAAATGCTTGTCATCGACGGTATAGTTTCATTTGGATCCGTTTGTGGTTTTGCTGAGAGTCCAGGAGTGTACACAAAAGTATTTCCGTATATCGAATGGATTCACCAATCGGTTAACGGGGGTATGCCATATGAGACGCCTTACCATTGTACAATTACTGAACGTCACCTTAATACAGATGTCTTATTAAGTGAAATATAAAATAAATTATACTAACAGCAGATGTGGAACTTTGATCTCTTATTAGCTGCAATGGGGTTATTGAACAGGGTGCACTACTCGTAGGCTCTGGAATTCGTACTGGTGTTTTTTGCATCCGGGAATAATCGATTATTTCTTTAGCTTGTTCAGAATGATTCACTACCTAGAATCAATACTCATTAAACATTTCCAGATATTATCAGAAACTAACCTCAACCAATTGAACTCACCCTCAAAAGCACAATTACACTGTGGAGGCCCTGTGCAGCGACCAATATATAAGGAGTCAGTAAATCATAAATTAATAAACTTTGGAAGTTCAATAAAACTGCGGGTCTCGTACCGCACATACATCTAGTCTCTCTTCAGGCAGTAAATTGTGTAGTAGTAATGGCCATCATTCCGATGACTACTCACTAACTGACAACCGTTGATAACGATCACCATGTGTCTCACTACACCATCCGATTGCCCTCTACAACGATCTCATCGACTCAGGGGAAGAATCCAACACTCCTCCAATTCTGCTCGTGCGTATGCACGTTGTCTTAGTGCGTCAACAATAAGAGAGCGGTTTCATAGACCTTCTTATTTTGCTTACGCTTCCTTCAGAGACATCTATAGCTTTCAATTATTTGAAGTTATGTTGACAGTTGGGATGCAACATGGACAATTATGGGATATTTAATTGAGGGATTATTTTTATGGTTTGGCCAAGTGTTTGCCCGGATACACTCATCGATCTCTTCGCTCCGTGCCTTGCCGCTTCCATAAGTGCTCTTGTCAAGCAGTCTATCTATAGTTTGGTAGTGAGTCATTCTAACACATGGTACTTATCAATCGATTATATAAGTGGTTAAGAATTCCACCATACCGTCCTGATGTCCCATCACGCAAGGAACTCAGTATAACAGTCACAGACGATGCATCCATAGATACCAGGCCGTAATATGTGAAATTTTAATTACCACACAGGTTTCTCTACTATTCGTGGGATATAACTATTATGAATGATAGACAAACATAAAGTTTTCCATGAAGGGAATCCTCATAAAGTAAATTACCCAAAGACAAATAAACACAGTCTGTGCTACTGAGGGTATATACAGCTTTTGAACGCTGCAGTCTGTTTAATAGACATAGATCATCTATGGTCAAAAGAGGAAATCGAGAGATCTACTTTGAAAGCTTGGTCTGGATGAGCCACCATCAAACTAGAGGCACTTGAGATCCCAATTATAGTCCTCAATATTATTGAGAATAAAATAGAGGACTCCATTCCGTAGGTTAATTTTAAATTATAGATTCCTGAGTGATCTACCAGACATCGCTATTGAAGTATTGAAACGGGATAGTATAGGAGTAACATTTTAATCATGAATTCATATTTCCCCATATAAATAGGAGTTTTATCTGCCTACTCAACAAATTATTAAAGCTATAGAAGACACAAACAGTATGTAATCAGTTCCTCTCAGTTGTCCCTTAGAACATTAAGATGAAGCTTTTCACTAAAGACACAGGACTCATTTTTCCCGTCACTCAGGCTCGATTGGCCATTGTAACATCCCTTTTCAGACGTATATACCCTCAGTTTCGAAATGCGCTTGTGACTGGGATTGTAAGTCTGGGTTCGTCTTGTCACAATGGGCCAATCGAACCTGAAAGACGGAAAAGAGGAAGCTCTGTGTCTTTAGTGAAAAGCATCAGCTTAATCTTCAAGGGTTTAACTGAAAAAGAATGACCTTTGATGGATATCTGGATCAGTATGTTGTTATCTGGCTGGCGCTACACCCTTGAAACGTACGCCTCTGCTTTTCACTTTCAAGAGCACCACACTAAATTGGTTGTAGATAAACTGCCGAGATTAAGCATTTATCTTCGAACGTACGTGAAACTTAATGTGCAGCAATGGCCATTGTTACACTTTGAAAATAAGTCCAGTTTTGTAAAACCTGGGTCAGTCTCCGTTAAAATGAGTAATGCTATCCTAAGAGCGTACCTAGTCCACCCACTATTTTATCTCAATGAAAAAGTTTGTTGCTGTCCAAAAAGTATGAGGAATAGTGCTAAAGATGACCAAGCTCCCTAAAACATCCATGAATATATATTAGATTTGAGTTGACCTAACAATTCAGATAACTGCGTGCATAATATAGGTTCAAATATCTCTCAATTTAGTATAAGCCTCCACAAGAGATTTAATACCAACATATTTCAAGCGAAGCTCAAGTTCTATGGTAAGGACGAAACACTATAATTAGGGTAGGTGAAAGGAGCACTCTAATGCTAGAAAGATTGCACCTATGATAGTCGACACAATTGGGATGTAAATTCAGTAAAAAAGAAGTATACTTCTCTAAAAGTTATCTAAATGTTTGACCTAGACTGTACTTTTCCTCTAATTCCATTAAATGTAGAACAGAAATTGCATCAGTGTTCCTACGCAAAATTGTTCTACAATGGAAAGAGAATGCTGAAGACGTTATTCGTGAATGATCAAAAGCTATTATATAAAGCAAAGGTATAGTAAACCACTTTGAGGGCAAGCTCTGGACACTTTGACTGAATGAAAGTATCATTTAGCTAGAATGCTAATTCGATAATCGACTTACATATACCATTAAGATAATCGACTTACATATACCACGTCTAGCTTGGAATCGTTTTAATACAGCAATGAAACAATCGGTTGAAAGATCTGTAGCCAACTCCAAATGTACAGCCTTGCTTCCCATACATACGAATACCACCAGATAACATTTTGTTTGTTTGGCACCTCTAAGTTTTGAAATTTTTATTAAATATGGACCAGCATAGTCAACACGCGTTTCCAAAAATGGCCTCGAAAAGGTAGGCCCTGCTCGAAGGTAAGTCACCTATAATTTGTTCCTGCCGCTTCGCCTTAAGGCGCCTACATCTTAAACACTGTTGTGTAACTTGTTTCACCGCTTCTGTGCATCTAATAATGTGGTACTTCTCCTTTAGCATATTGATAAGTAAAGTTGGACCTGCATGTAAACTTTTCAAGTGCTCGTCTCTGATGATTAATTCTGTCAATCTATTCTTAAATGGTAGTAATATTGCATGTTTAACATTGAATGGTAAATTTGCATGTTCTAATCTTCCACCAACTTCTAATTCTACCACCTTGTTCTATAGCATGAATCTCATTGCCGTAGTTTTCCTCTTGCGCTACTCTTGTCTCGTCACTTTCGTGCATAGCACTTACTTTATTTGTAAATCGGTATATCCAAGCCACGATTTTTAAATTTTTTTCTGAGGTTGGAGAACTTATTGCATAAAACACGAATGACTTTTTCATCTGCAAGCACATGTGTATTGATCACCTTTGTCCGCTCCTCCATTATACCATCAACATTGTCTGTTTGCATTGGAGCGGTTTGAAGCCAATCCGTTTGGTGCATTTTCAGCCATTCCACCATACATCAAATGCGATTAATTCTGATGGCATCAAACCCCTTGAGGCATACAATCCGTTGGATTACTAGATGACTCCACATGAAACCATTGATTTCTACTACTATGTTCTAGTATCTTTGCAGTTCGGTTTGCTATGTATGTCTTCCATCTTCTTGGTGAATTGGATAGCCAATCAAGGACTATCTGAGAGTCAAGATAGATTTAGTCTCTTTAGTTTTTGCCACCACAATATTAGTCTTGTATATGCCAGCAACATTCCCTCTACTATATATGACGGCACCATAAGCATTTTCCGACGCATCCGAAAAACCATGGAGCTCAAACTTGACATGAGAGTTTAAATTTAGCCAGCGATTAATTTTGATATTTTCTAACATTTCTAACTTGTAATCTGTACGAATCCTTAACCATGTTTCTTGAATTTCGGTTGGCAATTTGTCATCCCACTCCAGTTTCTCCAACCATAACATTTGGAAGAGGATCTTGATTGCAATAGTTGAAGGTGATAGCCAACCCATTGGATCGAACAGCCTTGATGCTTCTAATAACAGTGTTCGTTTTGTGTGCTGTGTACGATCATCTAGAGAAACCTTAAATTGAAAATAATCAAAGCATGGATTAAATTCTAAACCCAAAACCTTAACAGTGACATCGTCCTTTTCCCTGATATTGCGAGCGGTTATTTCTTTAATCTCTTCTAGAATCGACTTCATTAGTTCTTCCTTATTAGATGTCTATTTTCTTAAGGGAAAACCACCATGAGCTAGTAACGTAATAAGTTGTTTTACCAGTAACTTTGTTTCTTCTAGATCATCTTCACCGGACATCAAGTCATCCGTGTAGAAATCACGTTTAGTTATTTCCGCCGCTTGGGGATAGTGCTTCTTGTAATCTTCTGTTAGTTGATGTATAGAGTTTGCGTAGTTAGGAATGGTGCAGAGGCGGTCCCATAGGTTACGGTTCGTAGTCGGTATGTTTTTAATTCATCCGTGGGTGTTGTTCGCCGTAAGATTTGTTGAAATGAACTATCTTTCTCTCGAACCCATATCTGACGGAAAATTTTTTTTATGTCCGCCATGAAAACTATCTGGTGCTTACTGAAACGTAATAATACCTATACTAAATAGTGAATCTTGAATGATTCGACCGACTAAAAGCCTCTTGAGTCATGTGTCCAAGTGTTTCATACTCTTTCAACAACAATTTATATTTGTTACTTAGCATATTATTTTTCTGTAATTTATTTTCTAAAGCAGTAAATCGTTTAGTCTTGACTGCCCCGGTTGTAACTCTTCTCGAAATGGTAAACCTACTACATATTTGTTGTCTGCGGCACTGGATATTGTTTCTTTGTATTTTCGGATCCACTAACTTTCTTCTTGTGTTAAAACTCTTGTCTCTTCTGACTCCTCTATCTCCCAAAATCGTCTTAAACTGGCATCGACATCTATTAAGAGACTTGTTTGAGTTCGATTTTCTTTTTTTATGCTATCACCTTAGTACCGTTTCTCACTTGCCCGTCACAAATTAAGTCAAAGAAATAGTCGCTGCCTATTAGTATATCCACCTTCTTGGTTTCAAGGAAATCTGGATCGGCCATTTCTAGATTGGAGAATTTCATCAAACATGACTGTTCTAATCTTCGTGATGGTTCGTAATTTGAGATTTTAGGAAGAAGCCTTTATGTTTAGATGGAAATTGTTGTTAGTTCTTGAACCTAATGTTATATCGGTGATTCCTCTTGAGACTCCTGCATTTGTGTCACTTACACCCTATACGCGAAAATTGTTTCTTGGAAGACGCAGACGATTTACTAAAGATTCTGATACGAACGTTGTCTACGACTCAGTCTAATATAGCGCGTCATGTCAACCATTGTTCGCTTATATCCTTAACTTCAACTTTCAATAGCAGTTGGCTTCACCAGTTTCAGAACCACGTTGAGTACTACTGCTTCTTTCTTTACTCCTTGAAATATCATTAGTATCCTGCTGGGTCTCATGAATATGAAGCAAGGTATTATGCCGCTTGTTACATTCAGAACGTCTTGTTTTAGATCTGCATTGATAAGCCTGATGTTTAGCGCTGAGGCAGTTAAAGCAAACTCCATTTGTTTTGACCAACTGCCTGCGGTTGGTAATACTTAGCTATAGAAAGGGATTGCAATTGTACAGTTTGTGGTCTGTTGTAACCTTACATCCCACACATGGAATCGCATTACCACCATGTAAAACTTTCACTGCATTCCTGGCAAAACTCGTTGGTCTTAATTTTGATTCTGGGTTTACACCTTGAAGCGAGTCCATGCGAATAATCGACAGTTTCAACCCGCTACTTCTGTTGGATTTCGGATCTAGTTTTTGAAGTACTAAGTATATTAACCAGGGGTCACGTCCTTCTGCTTCTGGTCCTATTGCTTTGAACCCACGAACTACTCCATTGCATTTATCGTGAATAGCAGCTATATTGGATGAGGTGGCCTTATTGATTGAAGGTTGGTCTATATAAGACTGTAGAAGCGTATTAATAATGTATCGTTTCGTATCATAGCGTTTACATAAACGTTGAAAAGATAAAATGGCGAATTAGTGCGCTGGCTTCTCCCTTTAATAGTCCCTTTAAATATTGAAATTTTTGTGATGGAGAAAGACCAGGCTTTTCATGGATTATGAATTAAAACAAATCATGGAATGATTGCCATTCTTATACTTACCATCAAAATAATGTATGGTACATGGTTCCTACTTGAATTCCGATATTGGAGGCTGGCAAAACGTGGTATTGAAACTATCATTAAGACTAGTGGCGGAACCGGAAGGCTTTGCTATAATTAATGCATTAAGCCTTGCTATACGATATAATAATATTGTTCGGACACTAGTTCTTCATCACTTGTTTCATCTGGCTTTAGTTTGAACATTTCGTTTTCAATTTCAGTAAAATTCAGTAAACGAATTCCACTTCTTAGATGTTCGATAAATAAATTCGCGCTTTGCATCTTCAGTTCGAGGTTCCGGCAGCTTCACCGTAAACCTATGTGCATTAACCGTTCCTCGTGTTACCCGTCCTGGCGTAACAAATGGTGGTATTTTCTCCTTTAATTCTGCAGAACATCTACCATTTATTAATCTATAGAAAACGCAGAGTTCTGCAACATCTCTGCGGTGCTGTAAGCTGTCTAGATCTTTCGTCAGTCTGTGGTTTCGTATTATTCGGATGGCACGCCGCTGAACTCTATATGTGCAATATGCTCCACCCCAAACCTGACAGCAATATTCTATGCACGGTCTAATAAAGGTTTTATATATTTGGAGAACCGGATGCGATTTAAAAAATCGTCTGCATCTATTGAGGAACCCGAGTATACGTGAAGCTGATTTGGCTAATTCGATAATGTGTTCATTCCATTTTAGATTGTTGGTAATCTGAACACCAAGCAGACGAATTGAGTCACAACTCACGAGAACGTGTCCTTTAAGCGAAGTGACAACTTCCAGCCGTTTACCGTTTAATTCTGAAGGAGTAGGCTCGACCTCGAATGAAATAGAAGAGTGTAATGTTGCATCATCGGCAAAACTGTGGATAGGGTTTACACTGCTATCCAACAAGTCATTAATGTATAACAAAAACAAAGTTGGTGACAAAACTGATCCTTGAGGGACTCCGGCATTTGGGGAGTGTGTCGTTGATGATCTCCCATTTAGCACAACGTTGATCTTTCGGTCTTTGAGAAAGCTTTTTATCCACTTGATGGTCATCGAATCCGAGCCGTATGCCATAAGTTTACAAATGAGATTCTCATGCCAAACCTTGTCAAAAGCCTTGGATATATTCAAGGCTTCTTCGTGGTGCTCAAGGGCGAGATCCCATTTGGTTGTAACATACGTCAAGAGATCGGTTGTGGAGTGGCTTTCGCGGAAGCCATATTATTTTTCTGAAATTATTTTATTAATCTCAAGATAATGCACCAGTTTTTGGTTAATGCATTTCTCAAAAACTTTAGCCACGGCTGACAAAATTGTTATGGCCGGTAGTTTGAAGGGTCAGTTTTATCACAACCACGTTTATGAACCGGTTGCACCATCGCACTCTTCCAGGCGTTCCGGTATTTACCTTGCTTGTAAGAAAGGAGAAACATTTTAGTTAATATTGGAGCCAAGTCACTGGCAAACTCCTTCAATATTCGAACAGGAATTACGTCAGGTCCGGTGACCTTATTTATCTCCATTGCCTTCAGGTTCCTGAAGACAATATCCTCCGAGATGTTGACAGGATCCATTTTTGAACCACGGAATTGACGGAGACGTAGCTCCATCTGGGACGTGATCTGGGACTCTAAATTGGAAAGTGATCTTAATTAATCATAGGATTGTCAAGTTTTCGTTATACCTTAAATAAAATGATTCAAATGTGATGAATCAAATCGAGACGAGCATATGAGCATATGTGCAAAATGATTACTTAAGCTATCATACCATTGCACATTACGTCACTATAATCTATTCGAAAGTATGCTCTGTTATCTATAAAGAAAATAAATCAACAAACATGTGTGTGATTTATTCAATTTCAGCTCATCTACACTTTAGTACATTTTAAACTGCGGTCCAATGATGTCAACATCTAAGAAAGTTCTCATATTAATATCAGTGTTATCAACAGTGCAGTCACGTACGCAATCACTTATACATTTTGATAGTGACGTGTTATTAGCACCAAACGATTCATGTGTTGCGGTAAAAAATGGTATACCGGTGAACGGTATGTGCACACCAATAGAAAAGTGCCCCTCAATTTTGGCCGATGTTCGTGCACAAAAATTTCATCATACTGTATGTGGATTCGATGGTGTAATTCAAATCGTGTGTTGCATCACTGCTCAAAGTGAGCTCGAACCATGTCGTGTACCAAATACAAATCAAAGTGGAGTTATGAAACTATGGTCTGAATGTGAAACAAAGGTCGGTACAACATGTCAAGGTCATGAGTGCTCGAGCCTCGTTTGTTGTAAATTTAAACCAAATTGTAGGGATGTCAGTATAGAAGATGGAGATCACATAGCAAGTGGAATCAAAGTGGTACCTGGAGAATATACCCATATGGTACACATGTAACATAATGTATAAAGTTTAAATTGAATTTGTATGTATATTTTAGGCTGCTCTTGGCTACATATCAGACGACGAGGTTTTATGGAATTGCGGTGGTTCATTAATCAACAATCGACATGTTTTGACCGCTGCCCATTGTTTAACAAATCGCAATACTGGTCCCGTACAAGTTGTACGACTAGGTGCTCTGAATTTATTAAATGATACTAATTCAGCTGACTGTTCTGAAGATTATGGTGTAACCAGACTAATTCCTCATCCCGATTATAATTCTAAATATGTTTACAATGACATTGGGCTAGTTGAACTTGCACAACTAGTGGAATTCAACCAGTTCATTCAACCGATATGTCTACCAAGGAGTTCAAAAGTAGTGCAACATTTTAAATCGATGGGATGGGGTGCGACGGGCCATGCTGAAGGCTTGAGCGTCCATCTATTAAAAATCGATCAAGAACTGTTTTCATTTGAAGAATGTCAAAGCTTTTATAATGTTGGGCGACGGTTTCCATATGGTATTATGAATGACACTCATATCTGTGCCGGTTCGCGAAATAGTACTCAAAGTACATGCCAGGTACATATTTACACTAGAGCATTGTTCTTACCGTATACTTAATTTAAAACCGTTTTTATTTATAGGGTGATTCGGGTGGCCCCCTTTTAAGAGAACATTATGATAGTGGTCTAAAAATGCTTATCATTGACGGTATAGTTTCATTTGGATCAGTTTGTGGTTTTGCCAACAGTCCAGGAGTGTACACAAAAGTATTTCCATATATCGAATGGATAAATTCGGTTAACGTGGATAAGCCTTATAGAACGCCTCTTCATTGTGTTATTCGCGAATATATTCCTCCAATTCCTGTTTTCCATGGAACATAAAATAAATTGTACTAACAGCAGATATTGAAATTTTAGTTTTGGAAGTAATCCGACTCAGATAAAAAATCCATAATCTCTTTTCCCAGTTCTGCTTAAGATTTTCGATTTGGTTATTATGCCTCGTGCGAATGCCTAAGCATGGTGCATAAAGACCAACAATATTGACAGTATTAAGTTCGATACCAGAACAGGGGCAGGCATTACTATTAAAAGCTCAAAGAGTACAGTTTAAGAAGATGTGCCAAGCCTGGATGCATGTTGCTTCAACAATTCTTTTGAACTTATAATCCGATTTGCCAGCTATCGGGATAAAAATTTCTCAACTCTTGCTTTCATAGATGATCAATGGAAATGTCAGGTAAAGGCACGGAATTGCATTTAATGGAATTTAACAAAATGTTTCATATATGTGATAAATCAAATCAAAGCGATTAAGGGGCATATGTGCAAAATGATTACTTAAGCTATCATAACATTGAACATTACGTCACTATACACTATTCAAAACTATGCTGTGTTATCTCTTAAGGAAATGAATTATTTTAAATGTGTGTGATTTATTCAGTTTCAGCTAATCTACACTTTAGTAAATTTTAAACTGTGGTCCGATGATGTCAACAACTAAGAAAGTTCTAATATTGATATCAGTGCTGTCAACAGTCCAGTCGCAAAAGCAAACAAGTATAAAATTTAGAAGTGATGTGTCATCAGAAACAGACGATTCATGTGTTGCGATAGAAAATGGTGTGTCTGTGAACGGAATGTGCACACCGATACAGAATTGTACTTCAATTTTGGCCGATGTTCTTGCAAACAAATTTGATCATACTGTATATCGATTTGATGGTATCGTTCCGATCGTGTGTTGCACCGCTACTCACAGTACGCTTGCAACATGTCGTACACCAAACACAAATACAATTGGTGTCATGAAATTATGGTCTGAATGTGAAAGACAGTTGGGTCATCCATGTCAAGACCGTGAGTGCTCGCGTCTCGTTTGTTGCCCAGAACCGCCCAAAAGGCGATTAAAAATAAATTGTTCGAATGTCGGATCAAGTGTAAAAAGTATATTGCAAGTAGCCGGTGGAATCGAAGTTAAACCTGGGGAATATACACATATGGTACATATGTTAGAAATAATGTATAAAGTTAAAATTGAATTTGTATTTCTATTTAAGGCCGCCCTTGGCTACATATCAGACGACGAGGTTTTATGGAATTGTGGTGGTTCATTGATCAACAATCGATATGTTTTGACCGCTGCCCATTGTTTAACAAATCGCAATTATGGTTCCGTACAAATTGTACGATTAGGCACTGTTAATCTTCGTGATGGTGATGAAGGTAATACAGCTGAAGATTATGATGTTGCTAGACTAATTGCTCATCCCGATTACAAACCTAGATATGTTTACAATGACATTGGGCTAATTGAACTTGCACAACAAGTGGATGTAAGATCCGGTATTCGACCGATATGTCTACCACCGAATTCCGATGCAGTGCAACATTTTAAATCGATGGGATGGGGTGCGACGGGTCACTCTGATTATTTGAGCGTCAAACTATTAAAAGTCGATCAAGAATTGTTTTCGCATGAGGAATGTCAAAGCTTTTATAATTATGGGCGACGATTTCCTAATGGTATTATGCATGACACTCATATCTGTGCAGGATCTCGAAATAGTAATCAAAGTACATGTAAGGTAAATACTATTGAAACTCTTGTATTGCTCAACGTACCTAGTGTTAAGCATTTTATTTATAGGGTGATTCGGGTGGCCCTCTTATAAGTGAACGATTTGAAAATGATGAAATACTGCTGGTCATCGACGGTATAGTTTCGTTTGGAACCGCTTGTGGTTTTGCCAACACTCCAGGAGTGTACACAAAAGTATTTCCTTATGTCGAATGGATTGCACAAACGATATATGAGGGTGTGCTAAATTAAACCCCTTATCATTGTAATATTGTGAAATGACCGTATGAATTTAAGAGAAATATAAATTTTGTCAGGCAATTTGTTCCACTCAATATATAATTCCACTTAGCATATAAAAATTAACAATGAGGGTACCTAATTCGAAACTTTTTTGATGAACTGAGAGTTTAAAGAGCGGTACCACAATGTTCATGCTGATATTACATGTGAGCTAGTTGGCTTACAACAGTTATTTATACTAATTGTATTATTATATAACTAGTTAGGTAAATGGGTATATATACCTTCGAACACCTTTAGTTTAACCTAAGTCTAAAATCTAATTAAAATTCTAATAAGCTTTTTACTTTCGTCCGTACCCCTAATGACCTAATTATTCATAAACGTGCTAATTTTATTTATTCATATTTTGTTACTTGAGTAACATGAGCATAAAGGTACCTTATAGGGGTTTCTTATATTAGTATATCGATATTATTTTTAAGTTCTTGGAATTTGAAAAAATGTTTGTACATTAGCTTGAAAGTTATACTTCCTAGAAGGAATAAATCGATAATAAAATCTTACTTTAAAATATGGAGCTTTTTGAGAATAGAGTCAGACACGACTAAGACGTGTATTGAAATACACAAGAAAGTCATATGAAAAGCTAAATACATTTAAAGAAATCATATTCCAAAAACCAAAAATTGCATTGGTACAGAACTAACACAACGGTCATTTTTTAAGCGATTTAACCAGCCCACTCTTGATCCGTATCGTGTCAAAAATTTGACTCCATCGGTTTCTACCACGAACCAGCTCTTCATAATGTTGCAACAACCAGAATATGCCAGATCGCTCTCTTACGTCGTGGAGCCATCATAGCCGACAGTGACCTCTTCGCCTACCAAGATGGCGGATCTCCTTTCGCAGATCGCTGTATCATTTGGTTTGGATCAGAACCGGCCGAGCCAGTGTACTCGCTGTCAATTTTAGCCATACCCCATCTGATTTCGTTATAAACGTGCTAACCAATCTATAAGCGCTTAGAATATAAAAAGATTCTCTTTTTGCAAGTCGTTTTCTCAACTGGACCACGTTTTTATAGAATCTTAACTCCACTTTTTATGTATCTTAACCGCAAATTTTTACTGCAATGCATAGAATTTATGTTAAAAATCCCTAATTTAATGAATATGTTATATATTTTTAAACAAATTCGAAACATAGGATTTAATCACTAAAAACATAAAATGAATATACGATTTTGGTTCTAAAGTCAATAAATTACAGTCATTAAAGTTTTCACAATAAGCCTACCTTATATTGATTGATTGATAGAACTGTAGGACCAAGCGCTAGGTACGATTGGAAGGTATGTTAGTTAGGAAAGAGCGACCCGGTTACAGACACCATGACAGTCGGTACTAAACTACTTTTATTAAACAATCACAAGACAATCACAATTCTAATCTACTAGTCTGCAATCGCCAATCAGCATTCTCCAGTCCGCAACACCTATCTGCTCTGCTGTAGTTTGAATAACATTAAAACTAAATTAAAATTAAAATTCTAGTAAAAATGTATTAGTTAGTCGCTCAGGAATCTGTAACTTAATTAATTAATTTTATTATTTATTTCAACTCCAGTCCACACACCAATCATATAGTTCAACAAATATACAAAACTCTTAATTAATTAAATTACGGCTCCTGAATCTATAACAATAAATTAAATTAATATGGTATGCTAGATTAATTACCCGTCAACCATTACGCTAATGATACCATAATATTAAAATATGGTTATCAGAAAATCAAAATAAATCTCTGAAACGTTTTACTATCCAAAATCATGCATTTTCTTTTTTTACCTTTTTAAAATAAAATAAACTTTCCTTGTAAACCCCCCCCCAACTATACTCATATTTACACTTATATAAGTAATTAAAACCAAACCCTTCTATAAATTATTATTATTATTTTTATATTACTGCAATACAATGTAATTGTAAAGCAATGCTCGTTTAATGGTCGTGATCAGGGATGTCACTTTACTACAAATGTAGTAGAACCGCCCGACCTTTACTGTTCATAAATTAAAAAAGAACAATTGATATTGACTTCAAAAAGCACCATTAAATCAAAATACGTAACTTAATAAATTGAAATGACGCATAGATAGCCCACAGGCACGTATGCACGACACACAAACAATAACGCAGACAGGGATGCCATATACATGTAGAAAATATGGAGCAGAAGCACCCCAAAAGTGGAGGAAATCGACACCCTCCGGAGAAAACTTCATTCAGGCACACCAAACACGATCCAAACTCAACATTCAACCAAACATACATCTATTAGTAGTAAACAAACTCTAACACGAGAACCCAATTGTAAGCATCCGAACTACAAACTCATTCAAAGCACGCTCAACATCGGGACACAAACCTATACAAAAATAAAAAGTGCAGAACCTATCTCAACTGACTTCCAATAAACCGATATCCATCCAAACACCCCACATTCCGGCTAACCCTCCAGCTTCCAACATTCCCACTCACGTCCAAACCCCAACATGCCAACAGAGGCTCCCAACCGCCACCGTAACTAGATCAACCCTCATGCCCATCCTAATCAAATCCAGCCTCGAAACCACCCTCCCCCCAACCACAGTAGTACTCTGAGGCAAGGAACAAATCATCAGCATGCAGCTGCAAAAACCGACAAAAACCGCTTCCTCCAAGACACTCTTGCACCACCCAGCCCACTCCAGATCGGGCGACATCCTCCAAAAATCCAGCGAAAACATCAAAACCTCCCGACACTCTATAGAATTAAATGCTTCCAAACCACCATTTCAAAACTGGAACAATCCCGCCGACATCCAAACATTCTAATAGTTCCAACTCCCTGCCACTAAAATCAAATCCCCGCCCAACCCGTCACAAACTTCCAGACTATACAATCCTCAAGCACAATCCCAAAATGTACCTCCGATAATGGAAGATACAGATCCATGTTCTGCATCAAATCAAACCACTCCTGTCCTATAAAATCCCTGAGGATGTGTACACTATCCTTATTACCTATGTGTCACACACACGCTCTATTGTGCTATACACACCTTACCTCAGCCTACTCAATTTCGCACTCAAATCTAACTTCCTATCAAATGATATGAATGGAGCCCTTCCAAGTCAACACCAAGTATTCCTCTATACATACATATACACATATATATATATATATATATATATATATATATATATATATATATATATATATATATATATATATATATATATATATATATATATATATATATATATATATATATTTATATATATATATATATATATATATATATATATATATATATATATATATATATATATATATATATATATATATATATATATATATATATATATATATATTTATATATATATATATATATCTATATATGTATATATATATATATATATATATATATATATATATACACACATATATATATATACATACATACACACATATATATATATATATATATATATATATATATATATATATATATATATATATATATATACAAAATATATATATATATATATATATATATATATATATATATAAACATACATATACACACACACATACACACATAGTCATTCATATACATATTCACATACACACATACAAATACATATATTCAGACATACCTATTCCACTTTCAAAGTTATCTAATAATTTAAATTAAATGAACATCCTCTAAGCCCTAAAACAAAAACCATCTATCGTATAATAGCTAAACCATTACAATGTTTGTTTCACTAAAAATAAATATGGAATGTTCTGATTCAGTACAAGACTACCTTATCTACTATTATTAAAACAAATTAATTTGTCAAAATGATCTACTCTACAAAAATCCATCCAATACACGAATTAGATTTACTACGCATCACTAGTCAAAACCAGAAGCACCGAACATTGGTTTAAAATCTCAATTGAAGCCTACGTTCAACTACCCGTCCAACAACTGTACATACATCTACTCATCGAAATCATTTATACGACACGACATTTGACTTGCACTCACAATAAATCAATATTTATCTTTTAAATTTGCAATCACAGTTTCCTTTTATCTGTGGCGTTCACAAATACGACGAATAGTCACGCCACAATAGTGAAGTATAAACAAAATTAATCAAAAAAAGATTCCGAGTCAAATTCTGTAAATTCGCTAGAACTGTTCCAACATAAGCCTTACAGTATATATAGAAACGAAATGCAACATACATCAAGTCCGGTCGCATATGCGTGATGAGATGGATTTGATCTTTTCGATCACACTACGAGTCAATGACGTCATCAGATCGAAACCGGCCTAGCGAAACGAATATTACAGACCAAAAGATGCCATACATTTCAAGACGGTCTTCATCGGCTGGTTGATTCAGCGCCCTAGCTGTCAATAAATGCCACTCTGTGGAGTTCAAGGTTTAACTGCCACCATTCATCATTAGCTGTCACGATTACAGCACCCTGCATGGACATATCACACTTCAACAATCCCATATCATCTTTATTTTTGTGGTCTTTCCTGTTTGTTTTGTTTAGGTTTTCCAATTTAACCTAAAAGAAAAAAGCTACTATTCCGCTGCAACTGCAAGCCGATTTATCCAATTGGAAAACGATTCATGTTTGTTCGTATTTCCAATTAGCGGCATATTTTATTCTTTGTGTTGCGTTATAATGCGTATCGTAAAATTTCTTTGTTTTTTTGTGATTATCACTCACTTTTAATTTATTTTTCACATTAATTTATGTTAGCACTTCACTAAGACACTGTTTGCACCTATTTTCACAATTTTTAACAGGTTGAACCTTTTTTTAATTTTTATTTTTCACCACAGAAAGAAAGACACGATCTTCCTACTTATAGTCGAGAAACGAACCCCCTCCCACAATAAGCCTACCTTATATTAATGAAAAATTTACTTTAAATAAAAGAAAATTCCTTGATATTATAATAAGCTGGTTAATTCTACTTATGAAAAGCTAGGCCGTTTTTAATGCTCAGATTTCTTTAAATTATATAAATATATTCATAAGCTTTATGAAAATCTATTTAATTTTACTTATCTGTTAGAAAATTTTAATTCCATGAAACAAAGTCTACGTGTTTTAGAATTGAGGTTCAACCTTTTTTGCAGTGTCCGCAAATATAAACCCTAGAAAAATTTGAGCTATAATCTGTGATCTAATTAGGACACCACTAAGTTTAAACAAACGTACGATAAGAGGTAGCTACTATTAATGGCAATATGAATGATAGGCGACCATAGCAAAAATTAACAATTTGTTTATTGGACAAACTATATGAATATTTTACTTTGATAGGCCATTGTCATAGTTTAACTGATACAGAAGGAAGATATACTCGTAGATCTAATTAAGTTTCTTAGCTAGTTTCAAGAATTTATCATATGATTAAGTGCGTATAAAAATTTCAAACACTTAAAGTAGATTAAGTGTTTGAAATTTTTCTAGTATGGTCAAACCTGGCTTAAAACAGTAGGAGTGATTTTGTCACAAGGGCTTGTGATTCAACAATGCCTAGAGAATGCTTTTGAGCCAGACGTTTACATATCAACGTATAACATCAGAAACTAGGAACGACCCACGCTACTAGAGCGTACTATTGCACAAAGCTAGCCATGCTTGCTAAGATACGAATTAAGCTTGTTGGTAGTGTTAATTGGCCAAAAAAAACTCAATTTGAATATAGGGTAAATATTTAATTTAAATATTTTCACAAACACGTTAATTGTTTATGAGTTGGTAAAAGATTATCCCTATCTATAAGATTCCGGTTCTTTTTTCATAAAATTTTATTGGGGAAAGAAAATTCCAAATTTCAAAATTCATTTGATCGGAGACGACGAGAGTTATTCCATTAAATATTAAATTATTAAATTTTAATGTTAAATATATATTGTTTTGGTTTTAAGTTTAATATTAAATTTTAATTATAAGTATAACAGATATGTTTATAAAAAACACATGGTGAAAATAAATGTCACATTGAATTTTTTTTTTTTTGATAAAATAAACTTTATGAAAGAAATAAAATTAATTTATTTGAATTTATATTTATATGAAAAAACGTTTAATAAGCTTGATGTGAATATACCAAGAAATCAACCAATACATCAAAGAAACGAACCAACATGGACATATGAACAAACATGGAATTAATGTAAATCTGGACATTTTTACTTGGAAATATTCCTTAAATTAAGTTTTATATGGTTTGTAATTGAGGCAAAAGACATTGATATTTAATTAATTTGGCTTTAATCAAATGACAAAATGCCTCACCGAAAAAAATAATTGTGTATAGATAACGAATTCTGGTGTTCATTAAACAAACTCGTCGTCTATATGCAGCCGACGAATAATTAATTAATTTTATGCAATTTTATTAATCAAACATCAAAAAATTAATCAACAACTATTAATTAATACAATTATTTTAGAAATAAGAAATAATTAATGTTTGTTATAATGTTGAATATTAGTTAAATCTGGATTTGATTTTAATATTAAATCATCTTAACATTAAGGAAGTTATTGTTAGTTTGATATTTTCAATTTAAAAAATATTAATTATATTAATTAACATTAATTACATTATTTTAAAAGAATTTTAATTAAATGTAGTAGTATTAATAAAATACAGATATTTGAATTAAAGAATATTCGTTCCCACAAATATACCTTTCACGTGTAGCTGCGCCACGCGGGCGCTTTATATATATATATATATATATATATATATATATATATATATATATATATATATATATATATATATATATAAATATTAAAGAACTAAAATCAATCATATTCACAGTATATGATTGCTTAGTATAAGAAAATAAACTTGGGACTAGACTGAGACAGGTACTTGTTGTTTTCAATATCCTTGCAAATACCTATTTTGACAATTCAGCTTATAGGAATTATTTTAATATTATTAAAATTATTTTAACACTATCTGGTTGTTTCCAATTTCTTAATAGTTTACCAAAATAAATGTAAACTTCACAAGAATTAAGCACATGTCAAATATGGTTTTGTAAGTTGCATCTTTCCTCATTGACTATCCAATTATGATTGAAAAATGTTAAACGGTAGATCTTAGTTGTATAATAAAATGTTTGCATTGAAATTAATTATTTTAAAGAACTTTCATTAGTATTAGGAAAATTTGTCTAACTATATGAAATGTACTAGACCTAATTAAGCTTTATCAAAACAATTAATATTAATCCAAAAATTATTATTATTTAACTGAGGTTTACCGTTTAACAGCCTAGTTTTTTATAAATGTTTTCAATTATTATTTTTTATTTAAAGAATATTAATTAAATTAAAGAATATTACTTCTATACCAATTTTTTGAAAGAAAAATTATTAAATAAAGAAAAAATAGTACTACATAGTACGATTAATTAAAAATGTTCAAACGTATTAACGAATCTTAATAAAAATTAATAATTTTAGTTTTGTTAATGAAAGTTCTTTGAACTGCCAAAATCTAATTCAATTAATCAAAGCATGTTCAGATAATGTGATTTTACTTGAATATCAAAATATAATTTAAAGAATTTTATATTAAGATAACAAAAATCTGTAACAATAATAAATTTGTCGTTTTATTAATGATTTCATTCGTTAGTTGTTTAACGAAGACTCTGTCGTTAATATTATACAATGTTTTTTTTCGGTGTAAATTCAAAGAAATATTTCTTTAAATTTAATTAAATGATCCAAATGTATATCCGACTATAAATTCAATGTATCTTAAGTTTAAAAATGAGTACCATAGTCTTAAAAATATAGCCTTAAAAAAGTATAATAATTATGGTGCTTATATCTGTAAATAAACATTAATGTTATATATGCCTTCATTAAATTAAGGGAAGAAAAACGTAGGGTCCAGATCAAGTTAGAAATTCATTAAATTACAAAAACATTAAATTTAGGTTAAATTTTTTTTAGTGGATATTGTCCAAATTTCGATTTGATCAATTGCTCTAGGGCTTATATTTACGGAGATATAAAAGATTTTATGATGTTTTTAAAAAATTTGCAAAATTTCGATTTGATCTCAGGTTAAAGCTTAAATTGCTCTTGGGCTTATATAAACAAGAATGATTTTATGATTTTTAAAAATTTTGTTAAAATTTCGATTAAATTATAGCTTTAATTGCTCTAGGGCTTATATTTACGGAGATTGTCAAAATTTTGATTGATCCCAAATTATAGTTTAAACTGCTCTAGGGTTTATAGGGCTTATATTTACGGAGATAAATTGAATATAAATTAAATTGAATTTGTATTTATATTTAGGCCGCCCTGAGCTACATATCCAACAGCGAGATGTTATGGAATTGTGGCGGTTCATTAATCAACAATCGACATGTTTTGACCGCTGCTCATTGTTTAACAAAGCGCAATGTTTCCCGTACACAATTTACGACTAGGTGCTCTGAATTTATTAAATTATACTAATTCAGCTGACTGTTCCGAAGATTATGGTATTGCTAGACTAATTCCTCATCCCGATTATAATTCTAAATATGTTTATAATGTCATTGGAATAGTTGAATTTGCAGAACTAGTAGAATTCAACAAGTTCATTCAACCGATATGTCTACCAACGAGTTCAAAGATAGTGCAACATTTTAAATCGATGGGATGGGGTGGGACGGACCCATGCTGAAGGCTTGAGCGTCCATCTGTTAAAAATCGATCAAGAATTGTTTTCATATGAAGAATGTCAAAGCTTTTATATTGTTGGGCGACAGTTTCCTATAATGGTATTCACTCATATCTGTGCCGGTTCGCGAAATAGTACTCAAAGTACATGCCAGGTACATATTTTATTTACACTAGAGTATTGTTCTTAGCGTATACTTAATTTTAAACCGTTTTTATTTATAGGATGATTCGGCCACTAGGGGGCCACTTTTAAGAGAACATTATGATGGTGGTCAAAAAATGCTTATCATCGACGGTATAGTTTCATTTGGATAAGTTTGTGGTTTTGCCAACAGTCCAGGAGTGTACATAAAAGTATTTCCATATATCGAATGGATAAATTCGGTTAACGTGGGTCAGCCATAGAACGCCTCATCATTGTGTAATTATCGAATATATTCTTCCAAGTCCTCTTTTTCGTGAAATATAAAATAAATTGTACTAACAGCAGATATTGAAGGTTTAGTTTTGGAAATAATCCGACTCAGATAAAAATTCCAAAATCACTTTCCCTCGTGCGAATGCCTTCTCTTGGTGCATAAAGACCAACAATATTGACAATATTAAGTTCAATACCACAACAGGGGCAGGCATTACTATTAAAGGCTCATAGAGTACAGTTTAAAAAGATGTGCAAAGCCTGGATGCATGTTGCTTCAACAATTCTTTTATAATCCGATTTGCCGGCTATCGGAGAAAAATTTTTCTCAACTCTTCCTTTCATAGATGATCAATGGAAATGTGTATCATTATTTAGCAAGTAAAGGCACGGAATTAAATCGAGCTTACAACTATTATTTCTACGGTTTTATTCGGCCTAGACTTTTAATTTTTGCATTTAATGGAAGCTAACAAAATGTTTCATATATGTGATGAATCAAATCAAAGCGATTAAGGGGCGTATGTGCAAAATGATTACTTAACCTATCATAACATTGAATATTACGTCACTATAATCTTTTCAACATAATGCTGTTATTTCTAAAGGAAATGAATTATTTTAAATTTGTGTGATTTATTCAGTTTCAGCTAATCTACAATTTAGTACATTTTAAACTGTGGTCCGATGATGGCAACAACTATAAGAAAGTTCTAATATTGTTATCAGTGCTGTCAACAGTCCAGTCGCAAAAGCAAACAAGTATACAATTTAGAAGTGATGTGTCATCAGAAACAGACGATTCATGTGTTGCGGTAGATTACGGTGTGTCTGTAAACGGAATGTGCACAACGATACAGAATTGTTCTTCAATTTTGGCCGATGTTCTTGCAAACCGATTTGATCATACTGTATATCGATTTTATGGTATAATTTCGATCGTGTGTTGCACCGCTACTCACAGTACGCTTGCAACATGTCGTACACCAAATACAAATACAATTGGTGTCATGAAATTATGGTCTGAATGTGAAAGACAATTTGGTCAACCATGTCAAGACCGTGAGTGCTCGCGTCTCGTTTATTGCCCAGAACCGCCAAAACGAGAATCTTTTAAACGAAGATTTCAAACAAATTGTTGGAATATCGGATTAAGTCTAAAAAATATTGTTCAAGTAGCCGGTGGAATCGAAGTTGAACCTGAGGAATATACTCATATGGTACAGATGTCAAATATAATGTATAAAGTTTAAATTGCTTTTGTAATTCAATTTTAGGCCGCTCTTGGCTATATATCAGACGACGAGATTTTATGGAATTGTGGTGGTTCATTGATCAACAATCGATATGTTTTGACCGCTGCCCATTGTTTAACAAATCGCAATTATGGTTCCGTACAAATTGTACGATTAGGCACTGTTAATCTTCGTGATGGTAATACAGCTGAAGATTATGATGTTGCTAGACTAATTCCTCATCCCGATTACAAACCTAGATATGTTTACAATGACATTGGGCTAATTGAACTTGCACAACTAGTGGAATTCAACGAATACATTCAACCAATATGTCTACCAATAAATTCCGATGTAATGCAACATTTTGAATCAATGGGATGGGGTGCGACGGGCCACGCAGATGGTTTGAGCGTCAAACTATTAAAAATCGATCAAGAATTGTTTTCGCATGAGGAATGTCAAAACTTTTATAATGTTGGACGACGGTTTCCTAACGGTATTATGCACGACACTCATATTTGTGCAGGATCTCGAAATAGTAATCAAAGTACATGTAAGGTAAATACTATTGAAACTCTTGTATTGCTAATCGTACCTCGTGTTAAGCTTTTTATTTATAGGGTGATTCGGATGGCCCTCTTATAAGTGAACGATTTGAAAATGATGAAATACTGCTGGTCATCGACGGTATAGTTTCGTTTGGAACCGCTTGTGGTTTTGCCAACACTCCAGGAGTGTACACAAAAGTATTTCCTTATGTCGAATGGATTGCAGAAACGATATATGAGGATGTGCTAGATTAGACCCCTTTTCATTGTAATATTGTCAAATGACCAGATGTAAATTTAAGAGAAATATAAATTTTATCAACTGATAGCTGAATAATGTGGAAGTTTGAGCCACTCAATTATATCGCGGAATTCAAGACGCCCATCATCTTTGAACTTTTATCACTATAATTTATAGTCACTATAGTTTATAGGATAGAGTAAAGAGTACAGTTTCCAAGACAATCGGCATGTGACTATTTTTAATTCGCCCTGCTTGATGGAAAATGTGTCTCGCAAAGTTGGGTAAAAGTTTAAATTATGAGCATGAAAATGCAATGATTATTCTATTTACCATGTGGATCTCTTTAGATAACTTCCATTAGCGCCAGATATCATTAAAACCCATTTCATCCGAGACATACAAAGAGCGATAAAAATTGATCAGGTTGAAAGCTCAATAGATCAATGATTTCGATTGAAAAATTAACAATGGGGGGACCTAATTCGAAACTTTTTTGATGAACTGAGAGTTTATAGAGCGGTCCACAATGTTCATGCTGATCTTACATGTGAACTAGTCTGCTTACAACAGTTATTTATACTAATTGTATTATTATATAACTACTTGGGTAAATGGGTATATATACCTTCGAACACCTTTAGTTTAACCTAATGCTAAAATCTAATTAAAATTCTAATAAGCTTTTTACTTTCGTCCGTACACCTAATGACCTAATTATTCATAAACGTGATCATTTTATTTATTCATATTTTGTTACTTGAGTTACATGAGCATAAAGGTAAAATGGTAACTTTAAGGGGTTTCTTATATTAGTATATCGATATTATTTTTAAGTTCTTGGAATTTGAAAAAATGTTTTTATATTACCTTGGAAGTGATACTTCCTAGAAGGAATTTATCGATCTGTATATAAATTTAAATAAAAGCTTACTTTAAAATTATGTTGAAATATACCTGTTCACTCTAACATGAGACAGTGTGTTAAGTTCAGATGCTTTAATTAACGAATTCGTCATATTCTTTTGGATATGATTAAAAAATTGTCACATATCAGTTCATTCGAAATTTACCAGTCCAATTCAGTTACCTGAAAAATAGAGCAGATGGAAGCTCTTTCAACCCATCCAACTCATTCAGCGTTATCGCAAATTATTGATTTTTCTCGGTTACACTACACAGATTTTAACGTTTTGCGTTTGGTTCATTTTCGATATCACGATTTTGATCAGTCCAACACTACGCATCGCCACATATTTATATATTCCCGAGTGTATAATTCAAACGCGATGAAATTGGGTAAATTAGGTGATTTTGTAGCTAGACCAGATTAGATATTAAAAGAAATGCTGAAATGAGAAATGTAACTCGACCTGCTATTCTCTTCAATCATCGCTTTAATACATGTTTTGGGCAATTTGTGATCGGTTGTAGTCTCATTTAACCGAAAAACTTGTCTGAATTGGCAATATGTTGGTTAAAAAATTCGAGAGTATCTTGTTGATGATGTAAATAAGATCCACTCCCCCCTTTTTTTTACTTGTTACAATTATATAAAGCTTCCGATACATAGATAAATAGGATTGTAGGACCAAGCGCTAGGTACGATTCCCGGATAACCCCGGGCCTATTCCTACAGCCGTTTACATAAAACGATATAGGTAAGGATATAAAGGTATTTTATTTAGGAAAGAGCGACCCGATTACAGACACCATGACAGTCGGTACTAAACTACTATTATCACAAGACAATCACAATTCTAATCTACTGGTCTGCAATCGCCAATCAGCATTCTCCAGTCCACAACACCTATCTGCTCTGCTGTCTTTTGAATAAAATCAAAACTAACTTAAAATTAAAATTCTAAAATAAATTTGTTAATTAGTCGCTCGGGAATCTAACATAATTACTTCATTTTATTGTTTATTTCCACTTCCATCCGCACAACTAATCTAATAAAAACATAAGCACAAATAACTTCTACCAAAGATTATTATATACTAAAAAGATAGTTCAATCAGAGTAACATTTTAAAATACAAAAATTATTATTCTGGGTTCCGCTACATAGTGATGGGTTCCCCTGTTCTATAGTAAAACAAAACAAAACAAAATCGTTCTTATTGTAAATTTTTGCTTTGGTTGAGTCATCGTTATGTAAAATAATCTTTGCTTCTACAGATAGACAAACTATATGGAGAAATCATGTATACTAGACTGAAATAGGGGGAAATAATTGGACCCTGAATGAAAAGGCTATAATTGAATTTTATTGTCTCTTTCATTCCTTAAGCATTGATATAAATTTTGTATAAAATATGATAAACTCATTTACTGTTCTGAATGAAACTAATCGCAGTAGCATGAAACATTTATTTGATTTCGTGTATGCATTTGAACTTAGTTTTATAGATTTGATTGAATTTTATTTATCGTAATATCAATGATAAAGGAATGAAAGAAAAAATAAAACTCAAATATAGCCTTTTCATCCAGGGTACAATTATTTCCCCTTATTTCAGTCTAGCATACATGATTTCTCCATATAGTTTGGCTATCTGTAGTAGTTATTTGTGACATAAGTACAAAACTCTGAAAGAAAATTTATTAACTTAAAGCTCAGCCGTACAATTCTGTAAAAACAAGATAATGTGTAAAAACGAAATATTGAAAAAGTTTACACAAAAAAAATTTACACAATTTCTATCTTATTTCGCCTAAATGGTATTCTATAAAACATAATAGCGTGTAAACTTTTTCTTGCTGAATATTTTTTTCTTGTCTAAAACCACTTTGACGTTTTGTGAGTTTCAATTTGTGTATGTCTTTTAATGTATGTAATTATATTTAAACGTGAAATTAAAAATTGAAAATAAAATAATGCTTCGAATCATCATAATCGATTAGATGGCAGAACGTCGCCGAATACAAAGGCTTCGATTGTTGCGATTGAGACTAAGGGACACGCATAACCCATTTATGATTCCGGAAAATACATTTCAACGATATTATAGGCTACCAAAAAGTTTGGTACATGAATTGGTCAATAATTTACTACCATTAATGCGTGAAGCTCAAAGATGCACAGCAATACCCGAACACATTCAAATTTTGGCATTTTTGAGTGTTGTTGCAAATGGTAAGTTAATGAGTATAAAATTTATGGTGTTACAAGAAACTTGATTTTTTTTGTGTGTTTTAGGTGGATATCAGCAAAATGTCGGCCACGATTTTCTACTTGGAATATCCCAAACCATGGTTTCAAGGTATGTTCATTTGGTTGGCAAAGCAATAAATAGAAGACAGCCAAAGTTCGAGCATAATTGTGTTTCCTCAAACAGAGATTCAAATGAATTCTGTCAAATCTACGTACGCAATAAATTATCATTTAACTAAATTCATTTCATAACTTAAACTTATTTTCCAGATTCTATGAAAAATTTGGATTTCCGGGCATAATAGGCGCTATTGACGGCACTCATATTAACATTCAAAAACCAAATGCAGCTGTGGAACATGCTTATTATAATAGGAGAAAAGGGCGCATACTAAAAATGTTCAAATAGTGAGTTGAGTGTATTTATTTAATTATTTATCCATTAAGTATATATTTATGTACGTTTAATTTAAACAAAATATTTTTTCTAATATTTTAGATTTGTGATTATAAATTAAAAATTTTTAATATAAACCCAAGATATGGAGGAACAGCACATGATTCCTACATTTTCTCAAACTCCCAAGTCAAGTCATTTATGGTAAATTTAAACCGAAATGGCAATAATAATACATGGCTTATCGGTAAATAAACTAAATCCAAACATAAATTTGGAAAATGTAATAGTAATTTTTCAAACAATTTTTAGGTGATAGTGGTTACGAGCAGCGCCCCTGGATGATGACTCCCATAAGAAATGCCAATAGCACTTCGCATAATGCGTACAATGTCGCCCATCGAAAGGCACGCAATTGTGTAGAGCGATGCATTGGTGTTTTTAAAGGGAGATTTCGTATTTTAGGAAAAGATAGATTATTGAGATATTCGCCGCAGAAAAAAGGCACCATCATCAACGCATGTGCTGTTTTACACAATTTGATGGTGCAAGCAAATGTACCATACGTTGAAGATGATGTAGAATTTGATGAATTAGATGAAGATGAGTTCGTCGCGGATGACAACAGCGACTCATACCTTCAAAGAGGACTTGCCACCAGAGACCGACTTACACAAGAATTTTTTAATAATTAGCCTACAGCATTATTTATTTCAAAATTCATTTTTTATTTTTTATTAACTAATAATATATATAATAACAATTCATACTAAAATAAAAATTAATACAAAAATTTAAATTTAATTATGATTAATTCTCAATATATTTTTTAAATCTATCAAGCTTTCGCTTGTCGATGCTAGTGCATCGGCTTTTTTGGTTTTTATTTTTAATTTTCTTTTTTCATTTTCTTTTTGGAATTCAAATATTTCCCTTTTTAAAGCAATTTTATCTTTCTCCAGCTCCAAATATTGCCTGATTTCACTGTCGTCGTTATTTGTTCTGCGGCGTCGTTGATTCATTCTTATCCTTCGTGGCCTTTCCGTATTATTCACATATATAATATTTGGTGAAGGTGAATCATCAACAATTATATCTTGGGTTGTCTGAATGACACTTTCAACTGGTATTGTGCTATTTAGTTCTACAACCTCTTGGTACGAAACTGTCTTAACAGATTATTCGTAAAGATTTTACGTAAAGCTTAACATCAAGGCCAAGTACATAAAAAAAAAATACTCACTCTTAAATTGCTGAATCCTCTTTCTTGGCTGACGCCGTCACCATCAATAACATCAATAGTCATAATTGATATTGCCCATCGTACGTAATCGTCCAGCGATTTGATTTTTCTGATACCGTTTATACCGGGCGCCTCTATTTGCCGTTTTTCTTCAGCTGCTTTAGCTTTCACGTTTCGTCGAAAAATTGCAACAATTTCTAATTTATTTAAAGTTTCTAAAAACTAAAAAAAAAAAAGCATACTTAAAGTCCCTCCAATACTGTTTCCATTGTTCAGCATTTTTCAGTGCACCCCCCATTGCATTCAACTTTACTGATAAATCTTTCCATTTTTGAAAGATCGTGTTAGCACCCGCATCACATTCGAATCTAAACGGTTAAATTATAATTTCAGTTAGTTTATAACTTAATATCAATAAAAATGTATAGCTATTTAACCTTTCATGGGCAAAATTTATATTTTCTTCTAAATAGGATAGAAGAGCCCCTTTTTGTTCGGCACTGGCACGTCTTCCTCGTGAAATAATGACCCTTTAAATGATTTATTAGTTTTCTATTTTTCATAAAAACACATTTTTAACATTTCTACTTACTTCTCGATATTCATTTTATTATAATTATAATTCAAATTATTTCAATTGTTTTTTAATTATTTTATTTATGTAAATTATTCAAATATATGTATATTTATTTATTTTCACCAGACGATAACTCTCTACACAAGATAAATTGAGCGTGTAAATTTTTGACGTTTATTATCTTACGAATTTTCAAATTTATCTTGCTGTAAAGTTATAGAATACCGATTAGGCGGGTAAACTTGTAAAAAGCCCGTTTACGCATTTTCACATTATCTTATTCGTTACAGAATTAGGCTGCAGGTATCTGAAACAATTTATTTAATATCATATGATAGTTTAAGCCATACATTACGATAGTGTTACGATAGTTCTGTAACATGTTTATAGATTTATTAATGTGACCTCTGTAAGAATTAAGTTTAATAAATTAATTTATTATTTTAAATTAAAAATTAATCCGGAAGCTTTATTCCGAAACACCTTTCTGCTCTCTACTATTTCTGGCTCCGGTATCTGTAAGGATTAATTAATAAAAATTTATTTATTTATTTATTTTAACCAGTCCCCAGTGCCCAGTCCGCAACACCTATCTATTCGCTTACTTGTTGATTAAATTTAAAACAATAATATAAAACCTGAAATAAATTTATTAATATATGGCTCAGGCATCTGTAAGCGTTTATTTAATGAAGTAATTTTATTATTTTAAGTTTATAGCGACTCAAAACATTTGCACTATTACCATGTGGCAATATGTGTAATTACTGAATAATCCCCTATGTATCTAATCTACTAATCCACCACCTTGATTCTTATGTTTATTACCCTATTTTCATTTTTCAGTCAACCTTATTAAGTTCATTTATATTAATCTGTAAAATGTACAAAAATATTAGTAATCCTATATGTAGAAATTAAGTGTTCTCAATCACTCATAGATGTCTCTGTTAATTCTATTTTATTCACCCCAACTGACCACATTCCTCCTCCACATAACCAATTTTATAGTATTCTTCACCATTATTCGTTTATTCACAACCAATCTTTTAGTGATATTTTGATTACGTGCAGAATTATTTAAGTGGAAGCAATTCTTAAAACCAGAAACAAAGTAGATTAGCTTACAGACGTGTTATAAGATAGTGTTATTATATTATACTGTTAGACCTAATTGTTAGTTGGTTTGCATATAGTACTATAACTGTAATAAACATCCATTGCTAACAAGTTAGTCACAATTCATTTATTTAAGAACATTCCCCGCTAGAAGATATTGGTCCAGGTTTGTACCATAAGGAATACAATGAAAATGGAATTTCCCTTGGTCTTCTTGCCTGTTCCGCCCAACTGTTTATACATAGCACCACTGGCCGGCGAAGTAAAGGATATTACACCTGGACAGATGGGAAAAATTATTCACAAATAGACCATATATTAACCAGATAAAAGAAACAGTTTATTAACGTAAAATCCTTTAATATTCTGCCATTCTATTCTGGAATAAGCGACCACCAGCATTTCGATTACTTGTTCTCCGAAAACGGAAACCACTAATACCATTCTCGCTGCCAATCTTTTATCTGCTTCAGATCGTATTTTGACTCCTAAGTCCTATGCATTTAAATCTATCAAAGTTGAATTATTACAAAATGAAGAATTTCGAACTAAGTATCAGGAACGATTGGACAATGCTTATGCAAATGTTTCTTTTGCTCGTGAGGACAATGCTCAATGGAAGCAAAAGACCGATTGCTTTAAAGCTACCGCCCTTCAAGTATTGGCTGTCAAGGCCCTTTCAACTCCCGAGCAGCGACGAGCGCTGATTTTGAACCGAGTTAAGAGGGCGAGACTCGCAATGAGGAAGATTTATCTTGACCGTCAATCACTGGAATGTCGAGAATTTTCAGGAATATCTCCGCTTTTATGCCCTTAGATCGTTTACGAAAAACGTATAATTTTTTTAAGCACCATAAAAGAGAGAGAAGTACGGCTTCTTCCTATTATATCCCCATCTCCTCTTGGCTGCAAGAACTACGCAAATCCGAAGGCGCTTGGCCTGCTCTTATTGATGAGACTGATTACCATCCATTAGGACCACCACCGAGCAAAGAAGAGATTATCTCTATAATTATTCTAGGTTTTCAGGAATTACTTGAGAGAGTATGGATTGATAATGACCCGCCATCTGAGTGGCTTGAAACCATACCAGGTACCAATTCCTAAAATAGGTAAACCAAGAACCGTTAATGATTACCGGAGAATAACATTATGTAACGTAGGATATAAAATATATTCCAAAGTCTTACTAGATCGATAAGATGAGTTCTTATGTTTACCTCACTCTTATCAAGCCGCTTTCTTAGCCCAACGATCCACCGAGGATCATATGTTTACAATGAGACGGATTCTAGATGAAGAGTGGCGAGCAGGTCATCGTGTTCTCGTTTTCTCTATTGATTTGTCCAAGGCTTTTGATACTGTGGATTTAAATGAAGTATCCGAATGTTTACAGCAATACGTGCCTCACTATTTAGTGAATCGTATAATTAGCACTTGTTTTTGGGAGCGTACCGCCGTTAAATGGTTCAACATTTGTACTGAGAGGGTGAGAAAAAATAAGGAAGTCAAACAAGGCTGTCCGCTTTCATCACGTAGTTTTAATTTTATCTTGAACGAGGTTTGCGCTATTTGGGAACTTACGTATCCACATCTTTAAGTCGGCCCTATACTACTCGAACAAAATCGAACAGATGCAAAGCTTTATTAAGCAGAATAAAATTCCTTTTGAGACTGTTATTAGGATGTATAGCACCGTGATATTCCCTTTGTTAACCTATGGTTTAAAAACTGCAGCACTAATCTTTGCTAATCAACGTCGTTTACGAAAATATGAATTATTTGTTTTGAGAAAATTGACAGAATTTAGTACCCTTAATGCTCTGTGGCGTTCTTGAGCAACTCCAACAAATACAATTAAATTATCTCACGCCACAATTAATTAATAAAAATATTTCGAATTAAGTTCTTGTAATTCACTAGAACTGTCGCGACACAACTAAACATATATATACGAATCGCACAGTAAGAACATCAAGTCCGGTAGCATATGTCTGATGAGATTGGATTTGATCGTTTCGATCATTCAGTCATTCAATGACGTCATCATCAGATCGAAACCGGCGTAGTGAACTAGCAACAACACTCAGAAGAACAACATATTCAAATTTACATAAAGCTACACGCTTTCTTAACCTCCTAGACGTAAAATAAAGGACATTCTCAAAGGAAAAAGTATTGCGAAGCGAATTTTTAAGGCACAACGGATTAATTATTGGGGTCATGTACGCCGAAGGGGGGTCCAAGTCATATTTTAAATAGTGCCCTATCTTATAATGCTAGTTCGAAAAAATTGGACGACCGTGTTTTACCTGGAATAAACAAGATTGACATGTATGAATGTAAAAAAATTTGCTCAGAATTATGAGCAATTTATGAGTCCTTGGAAAAAACCTTCTAAGCTCACCTCGGAGATACTGCTTATGAAATTTGGAGAAGGAGCTGTCTTATAAATCGTTGATAGTAATTATTTGATTTGTTTCCATAGTTAGGAGATATTGAATACTACCGATAGAGATGGAGAAATGGGGCTGAATAGACGTTGTTTAATCAGGACTACATGGCTTTATGACGGCGATCCACAACTACATTTTCTGGGATTTTGAAAAATGCAATGTCGAGAAAAACCTATATTGCATTTAAAAGAAATCTTGGTTTCTAAACCTGTGCCGTTGTGTTTTTTAAGCAGCCAGTGTTTCATCGAATTTATAGCAAAAATCACTTAATCAAAAATAAATGAAAATTATTTTTTAATTAAATTTACGAAATTTCAAAACAACAGAGAATGAGAATATTTTAAGAGTTGGATCGTTAATTATGGAGCTTAAAGCATATTCGAGCACATTCCATTGCATTCACAAATATTTATGGCATTATAAGACTACAGACGTGCTGCATAAAAGCATAAATATAGTTTTTTCATAAATTATTTTAAACCTTGCGATAGAAAAGTTTATATATGTGGAATAACCTACCTGCTTTATCAATAGTTTAATTGAAAAAATTTATTTTCCGGTGTGAAAATAAATGAAAATTATGTCAGGTACCTAATGTACAAGAAATATTTAATTTGAATTGTTTTCAAGCTTATAAATCTTGTACATAATGTTGGTAAATGATGTATATACTGTAACGACCAATGATACTTGGTTGGATAGAAATAAATCGTTAATAACCACCTGATCTGCATGGTATTATGAAGCAAAACTAGGCAACCCAAACTTCTCACCCTCATACCCGAAAAGATCAGTAAAAAGAAGATGAAAAATCAGTTTCGCATCCTATACCCGATACATCCGTTTCCAATTTCTACAATACTCCAAGATTAGTGTTTATTGTTGGAAGAACCCAGATACATTTCAAAATGACATGATGAATTTATATTGCACAACATGCAGCAAGTGTATTTGATTTTGTCACTACTTGTAAGATTCGGAAGAAGTGTGGCAATTTCAAATCTTTTAAAGGTTTCGTATTGTTACATACACGAGTGGCATCTCTGGGTTAGGAGAATAATTACAATAATGCGTTAACGATAATATACGACGAATTTGGATTGGAACCTGACAAGAAACAGCAACAACACAGTAATTTATTGAATTCCAACAAGGTTTCGAAATGAGTAATCATAATCGTATACTGCCCAGCTAAGTTGCCCAGCGAAAATGTTGTCTTTAGTAACGCCGAAGCGAAATTATGCTCAAAATTTACTCGCAAATAAGTGGGAGATGATTGGACGCCAGCCTATACGCGCACTTATGTGACTAGTTGTATAGAGATCTTCGGGCTTGGAGTAAAGTTGTCAGACCTGAGAATTTTGGTCTTTATACATATATATATAATAGAAAAGGTGATTTCACTAATCTGCTTGCACCTATTTTGCACAAAGACTATACGTTCCGTCACGTTTTACCACGTTTTGTATTAATGATCAAATAGACATTTTTTGCCATACCTCATCTGATTGCCGTACTTCGAACCATACTGGTTATCCGCTCAAAATTATACCAGACGTTTAGCAGGCAAACTGGACAGAAGGACGATGGAACATATAGCTACTTCTTAGGTTTATAAGGCTATATTACTTACCGCCGAATAGAATACGCTTAAAGAACTGATGTTCTCCGATTAGCCTTGTCACAAAAAATTGCTAGTTTTACTTATGACCGCCTTTTAACCATATTGTGCCGCAAACTTCATTGCACTCACGTCTCCATTAGTGTAAGAGGTGTCATAAAGTGGACGAAATGTGGGATAAGTGATAATTTTTGGTATGTACCAAAGCTAGCTGACCATTATGCTTATAGGTAGCAAAAATACCTGTTACGTAAGAGGTCCCTTCGATAGGGAGATACTGCTTATTTACGAAATTTCTAAACAACAGAGAGTAATATAATACCTGAAAAGCTCAGAAAAAGATGGTGGAAATCGAGTTGCATCTTGTCCATATCGTGATAAATTTTGAGATAACTTTTACTACAAGATTGTTGTTTATTGTTCCATAAGCTCAAATGGGGGTTGCCCCAGTTTTTCATAAATTTCAAAATGATATGTTCAATTTTTAGTATCATCAGTATCTGATGCTGAGAGTACTTGTAAGTAGTGCAGGAACTTCCCAAAAAATTATTAAGTTTTCGTATTGTTACAACCACGATGCCGCCCGTGGCTCTGGGCTAGTACTACTTATTAGACAAGAGGATATGTCGAGCTAGTCTCGGGTTGGGTGTAACACTTAGGGTTCAGTTGTCTCAGATATTGAATGTTGTAACACCTGGAATTTTGATCTTTATATACGGGAAGGGAAAAATACCTTGTGATAGCGTTTGACCTTGTATTGTTGTTGTTGTGGTTATAAGGATACAATACAACAACTATTAGAACTGACTAAGATGCTCAGGAATCCATTCGATTTGGATATATACAATACCAAATTCCCGTATCGGATAAGTCTTATTTTAGCCTGAAATAAAAATTAGTGTCAAAGGCCCACAGTGACAAGTGAGTAATCATCGCCAACTTGTGTAGTTGTGTAATTTGAAAATTGGAATAAAGTTAAAACTCTGAGTTCTCCATTTTCTATTCGGTCATAGGACAGTTACAGGATAATTATCTTGCTTGTTTAGACATGGGCGAAAACAACCATGCGTTTAAGGCTGACATTACTAGAATTCGATCTTGTTTCGTATCAACCCACCTAGCTAGCGAAGAAACTGTTTAGTCCTCCGAACTTTTTCCGAACTGTCCCAACTCTGTTACTATACATACATGTTTTTGTGCTTCTTAGCCAATAAGCAATTTTAGTCAATATCTTTATTGCCTCTTGTGCTGTACTAAAAGGGAGCTTTGCGTAACCTATATTGGTTAAGTACTCCCTTCGTTGTAATCAGAAGAATAAATTCTCCTCCGAGACTCTTGTTTCGAGACTAATCATACAATCTGGCTATTGTAGAAATCCAGTAGTGACGATATTTTTTAACGTTCACGTACATGACACTTTTGAACCTCTTACCTTTTTTTTATAACCATTCGAGCAGTTTCGTATTTTATACGGTAATATAAATGTTCTAGTCGAAGGCACTCCAGCCAAAGGTTCCTTTTTTGTCGGTTAAAAAAAACCTTTATTGAGCCCAAGATTCATTGCACTCACGTCTCCATTAATATAAGAGGTGTCATAACGTGGACGAGATTTTGGATAAGGAATGAGTTTTTGGTATATACATATACCTGACCATTATGACCAGCTTCGCCACCAAGATAACTTATCTACTATGTAGTAATCTTTCAAATGTTAAATTATTACTCAAGCTATCAAAATATTAGGATTAAAATTAATCTATTCGAGGTTATCAAAAAATAACTGCACATTATAAATCAACTTACATGTGTGTGATTTAATCAGTTTCAGCTCATCTTCACTTTAGTTTATATTTAACTGCGGTACGAAAATGTCAACATTTAAGAAAATTCTAATATTGTTATCAGTGCTATCAACAGTCCAGTCGCAAAAGCCAATAACAAACAACCAATCATGTGTTGCGATAAAGAATGGTATGCCTGTGAACGGAACGTGCACGCCGATAATGAATTGTCCCACAATTTTGGCCGAGATCCGTGCAAAGAAATTCGATCATACTATGTGTCGATTTGTTGGTCAAATTCCATTCGTGTGTTGCATCAATATGCAAAGTACATTCATATCAGATCAAATGCCAAATAAACCGATTGCAGCATCCGGTGGAATCGAAGTTGAACCTGGAGAATATACTCATATGGTACACATGTCAATTAAAATGTATACTTTTCGAAGTTTAAATTGAATTTGTATTTAAATTTTAGGCCGCCCTTGGCTACATGTTAAACGACAAAATTTTATGGAATTGTGGTGGTTCATTAATCAACGATCGATATGTTTTGACCGCTGCTCATTGTTTAAAAAATCGTGATACTGGTCCGGTACAAATTGTACGATTAGGCACTGTTAATCTTCGTGATGATGATGAAAATAATTTAGCTGAAGATTTTGAGGTTGCTAGACTAATTCCTCATCCCGATTACAATCCTAGATATGTTTATAATGACATTGGGCTAATTGAACTTGCAGAAAAGGTTAATTTTACCTCTCGTATCCGACCAATAGGTTTACCAAGGGGTTCCAACGTAATACCAGATTTTAAATCGATGGGATGGGGTGCGACGGGCCCATCTGATGATTTGAGCGTCCAACTATTGAAAATCGATCAAGAATTGTTTTCGCATGAGGAATGTCAAAACTTTTATAATGTTGGACGACGGTTTCCTAACGGTTTAATGCACGACACTCATATCTGTGCAGGATCTCGAAATAGTAATCAAAGTACATGTCAGGTTAATATTTTCTAAACTCGTGTATTGATCGTACTCATTGTTAAGGTTTTTTTATTTGTAGGGTGATTCGGGTGGCCCTCTTATAAGTGTACGTTCTGAAAATGGTGAAATGCTGCTGGTCATCGACGGTATAGTTTCATTTGGTACCGCTTGTGGTTTTATTAACAGTCCAGGAGTGTACACAAAAGTATTTCCGTATATCGGATGGATTGTAGAAACTATATATGACACTATGCTATATTAAACCCTTTTCATTGTAATATTGTCAAATGACCAGATGTAAATTTAAGTGAAATATAAATTTTATCGGCTGATAGCTGGATAATGTAGAAGTTTGAGCCAACTCAATTATATCGCGGAATGCAAGGCGCCCACCATCTTTGAACTTTTATCACTATAGTTGATAGTCTATAGTTTAGAAACGAACTGTGTAGAATTTGAGATGATGGAGTATAGAGTACAGTTTCCAAGACAATCGGCATGTGACTATTTTCATTTCGCCCAGCTTGATGTAAATAAATGTGTCTTACAAAGATTGGGTACAATGTGAAAGTTTTAATTATGAGCATGCAAAGCAATAGAGGATTATTCTATTTACCATGTGGATCAACTTAGATAACTTCAGTTAGCGCCAAATATCATTTAAAACCCATTTCATCCGAGACATGCAAAGAGCGATAACAATTGATAAGATTGAAAGCTCAATAGATAAATGATTTTGTTTGATAGAATGACAATTAGGGTACCTAACTCGAAACATTTTGGATGAACTGAGAGTGTATAGAGCGCTACCACAATGTTCATGGTAATGTAACAGATGTTTCTAAGTTTGACTTGACTACTGAGAAATTTTTCGAATCCTCATGTTAGTATTCTTTTACATTAGCTTGGAAGTGATACTTCCAAGAAGGAATTTATCGATCTGATGGTGAATTTAAATGAAATATTATGTTGAAAAACACCTGTTTACACCAACATTATTGGTCAGACAGTGTGTTAATTTCACATGCTGCAATTAACGAATTAACTATTCTTTTAGATATGGTTCAAAAATGATCATATATGAGTTCATTCGAAATTTCCTGAACGTCAATCAAATTGACGCGTCCTGGTCAATCACTGCCCCAATTCAGCTTTAGTTCAACAGATAAATCTTCAGCTACACCTGTTCAGAATTGCATTAAAACGCCGAAATAAGAAATGTTACACGACTCGCCATTTTCTTTAGACATTGTTTTACAACATGTTTTGGGCAATTTATGATGGGATGTAGTCTCATTACTTCACTTAACATGAGGAAACCAAAAATGAGTCTAAAAAATAGTTAAAATGTTTTCTGCATTGGCTTTATGTTGGTTTAAAAAATTGAGAGCAGCTTGTTCAAGGTGATATTTCCATTTTTCCTTATTTTTTAGTTGTTACAATTTTATAAGGCTTTCCCTATTTACAAATTAAGATAACGTTCCTGATCTGGTAATGAAATAGCATTTTTGAACATTCTAATAAAGTCCGACGAGTATAAAATGATATCTTGTATCAACTTGCAAATTTTGCATCCTTAAAATTGTAAAGGCAGAAATTTTCAATATTGGGAGTCGGCTATTGAATATTCTCTGTAACTGCCTTAGGGTTTCAACATATAAGTATTACTTGTAATCCCGTCTGTTGAGCTGTTCTTGCGAGAGTTATGAGTCCTTGGACCATACTTTATAATTTTTTTACTGAGCTCACCTCCGTAGAGATATTGCTGTATGAAATGTGGAGAAGGAGCTATTTTAAATCGTAAGGATGAAGTCTACGATGACTTGCTAACCCTCTTCCCCTTCTCTACTTAATTACATATAAGCAATATCTCCACAATGAGCACATACATTTACGAGAAGAGGAGGAAGGAACTGAACGGACGTTTTTAGATCAGGACCACATGACATTATGGTGATTAACCGCAGATCGATTTTCTGGGTTTTTAAGTTGGTAAACAATGTTGAGATTTCTGAAACTCTACCAAAATTTCATAACAACAGAGAGTGAGAAAATTTTAAGGGTTAAATCGTTCTTTATGGAGTTTACAGCATATTCGAGCACATTCTATTGCATTCACATTTATTCATGGCATTATAAGACTATACGAGATACTGCATACAAGCATAAAAATAGTTTTTTCATAATTTATTTTACACCTTGCGATGGAATAGTTTATATATGTGGAATAACCTACCTGATTTATCCATATTTTAATTGAAAAAATTTATTTTCCGGTGAGAAAATGAATGAAAATTGTGTCAGGTACCTAATGTATAAGAAATATTTAAATTGGATTGTTTTTAAGCTGTTAGATCTGGTATATGATGTAATTAAATGACGTATATGCTACAACGACCCATATATACATAATTAATCAAAACTTATGAGCTAACATATTACTATATAAATACACTTTTGTATGTTGACCTTTAATCCTTTGAAATGCAACACCGAGCTAACAGATATCGACAACCTAAGATACATGGATGGAAATATATCATTAATTTCCACCTGCGATCTGCATGGCATAAAAATTTAGCAAAACTGAGCAACACCGACTTCAATCCCTCATACCCGAAAAGCTCAGAAAAAGATGGTGGAAATCGAGTTGCATCTTGCTAATATCGTGATAAGTATTAAGATAACTTTTATTCCAAGATTTTTTTTACTGTTCCATAAGCTCAAATGGAGTGGGGCAACCTCCATTTTTCATAAATTTCAAAATGATTTGGTGAATTTTAGTTAGTTACTGAATGTTGTACAGTATCTGATGCTAATACTACTTGTAAGTAGTGCAGCAATTTCTAAAAATGTTAAAGCTTTTGTATTGTTACAGCCACTGGGCGACATGCCCGTGGCTCTTGTCTAGTACTACATATCAGACAAGAGACAACGACAAAACAGTAATTAGTTGAATACCAAGAATATTCCGAAATAAGTAATCACTTACTGTATGCTGCCCAGCTTAGCTGGAAGAGATAGAACTGCTAAGAATTGGTATGTTGGGTTTAAGTAGGTTAAATCTATCCGGAAACAAGAAAAAAATACTTCTATTAAGACCGCATCACCACTCACCACTCTAAATATAATTTTTTCGAAAATTATTTATCTCCAATTCAAAGCTAATCGAATGAATTGAAAATATACTAGTATAGATCTTAAATAGGCATATTATCAAGATGCGCAAACATAAACTCTTAGAAGCACAAATCGATAAATTATGTCTAAAGTGACGCCGAAAAGAAATTTTGCTCAAAATATGCTCGTAAATAAGTGAGAGCTACCGTTTTTTGACGGATTGGTAGAGTGGCTTACGAACTAATAGGGTGCTACCCTACGCTCATGAATATGTCTAGCTAGTCTCGGGTTGGGTGTAACACTTGGGGTTCAGCCGTATGAGATATTGAAATTTGTCATACCTGGAAATTTTGATATTTATTCACAGGAAGGGGAAAATGACCTGCGATTAAGCCTTTTACTGTTGTTGTTGTTGTTATAAGAACACAATACAACAACTGTTAAGGTTTACTGTGATGATCAGGAATCCATTCGATTTGTATATATGTGATGCCAAATTACCGTATCGCGTAGGAAATTTACAGGAGAATCATCATGCTTGTTTAGATATGGGCAAAAACAACCATGTCCCGTTTAAAGCTGACATAACAAGAAGTATATAAGCAAGGAAACTAAACGATAAGTCCTCCGACCTTTTTCGAACTGTCCCAACCCTGTTGCCACATACATGTTTCAGTGCTTCTTAGCCAATAAGCAATTTAAGTCAATCTCTTAATAGCCTCTTGTGCTGTACTAGGAAAATAATCGCTTCATTGGTAGAGGAAGCTTTGCATAACCTATATTGGTTAAATACTCCTTCGGTTATAATCAGTAGAATAAACTCTCCTTGATCTGGTTATTGTAGAAATCGAGTAGTGACGGTATTTTTTAACGGTCACCGACATGACCATCCAACCTTTTTTTATAACCATTCGAACAGTTTCTTATTTTATACGGCCATTTGAATGTCCTAGTCGAAAGCACTATTTGGTCGGTTCACCAGAAAACTGATTTTTTCCGATAATCCTTGCAACAAAAAATCCTAATTGAGTCGCAAAATTCATTGCACTCACGTCTTTGCTACCAACAAAACTTATCTACTATGTAGTAATCTTTCAACTGTTAAATTATATGATTGTGTGTATTAGTGCAATGTAACCAATTAGGCGATTGCACAACGATTAAATGATTTTCGTTATACAAATGTGTCAAGTGCATAAATTAAAACCATATTATAATTTAATCTACAAGTTTCATAAATTTGCCTTCAGCTTCCAGAAGTTTATGTGAATTCACGTTTATAAATCGTATGGGAGTGCTGGCTACTTTGGGATAATACTAAAAAGAGTTACAGGTTATTCTCATCGGTTTCACTTGTAAGGGAACAATATAATAGTACTACTAACTCAATCGCTACGTTTCATAAATTTATCATGGAGCTCACTTAGTGAGACAAACGTTTATGTGATTCTATGAAACTTAACGATTGAGTCAGTAGTACTGTTATATTGTTCCCTTACAAGTGACAGTCTACATTTCACAAATCCATATAAACAAATTACATTGTTTTACTTGATTAGGGCAAACTCAATACAAACTTCTTATCGGTATTATGGAGCGCGAACTTTTTCTTAAGTTTGTGCTTATTTTTATTATTAAGACAAACTAAGTACAAAGTTCTCATGCATTTAAAATTAATATATTCGAGTTTATCTATAAATAACGGCACATTATAAATCAACTTACATGTGTGTGATTAAATCAGTTTTTGTTCGTCTTCACTTAAGTTTATTTTTAACTGCGGTCCGAAAATGTCAACATCTAAGATAATTCTAATATTAATATCAGTGCTATTAACAGTCCAGTCGCAAAAACCATTTAAAAACAACCAATCATGTGTTACGATAAATTATGGTGTGTCTATGAACGGAACGTGCACGCCGATAGTGAATTGTCCCGGAATTTTGGCCGAGGTTCTTGCAAATAAGTTTGATCATACTGTGTGTCGATTTATAGGTCAAATTCCAATCGTGTGTTGCATCACTATACAAAGAATGTTCGAATCGGGTAACATACCATATCCTATTAACGTTGGAGTAACCGGTGGAATCGAAGTTGAACCTGAGGAATATACTCATATGGTACATATGTCAAACTATATTTTATAATTTTGGAAGTTTAAATTGAATTTGTATTTATATTTTAGGCCGCCCTTGGCTACTTGTTAAACGACAAAATTTTATGGAATTGTGGTGGTTCATTAATCAACAATTGATATGTTTTGACCGCTGCTCATTGTTTAACAAATCGTTATACTGGTCCGGTACAAATTGTACGATTAGGCGCTGTTAATCTTCGTGATGATGATGATAATACAGCTGAATACTATGATGTTGCCAGACAAATTCCTCACTACGAATACAAACGTAGATATGTTTATAATGACATTGGACTAATTGAACTTGCGGAAAACGTAAATTTTAGCCCTCTCATTCGCCCAATAAGTTTACCAACAAGTTCGAACATACAAATATATTTTAAATCGATGGGATGGGGTGCGACAGGTCCATCTGATGATTTGAGCGTCAAACTATTAAAAGTCGATCAAGAATTGTTTTCGCATGAGGAATGTCAAAGCTTTTATAATGTTGGACGACGGTTTCCTAATGGTATAATGCACGACACTCATATTTGTGCAGGATCTCGAAATAGTAATCAAAGTACATGCAAGGTTAATATTTTCTAAACTATAGTATTGCTCGAACTCATTGTTAAGCTTTTTTTTATTTGAAGGGTGATTCGGGTGGCCCTCTTTTAAGTGAACATTATGAAAATGGTGAAATGCTGCCGGTCATCGATGGTATAGTTTCATTTGGTACCGCTTGTGGTTTTGCTAACAGTCCAGGAGTGTACACAAAAGTATATCCGTATATCGGATGGATTGCAGAAACTATATATGACGGTATGCTATATTAAACCCATTATCATTGTAATATTGTCAAATGACCAGATGTAAATTTAAGTGAAATATAAACTGTGTCAGCTGATAGCTGGATAATGTAGAAGTATGGGCCACTCAGTTATATCGCGGAATGTAAGGCGCGCACCATCTTTGAACTTTTATGACTGAACGACTTTCATTGAACATTTATTTTAGTTTATAGTCTATAGTTTAGCAACGAATTGCAGTGTTTAATTTTAGATCATGGAGTGTGTCACAAAGGTTGGGTACAATGTGAAAGTTTTAATGATCTTGCAAAGCAATAGAGGATTATTCTATTTACCATGTGGATCAACTTAGATAACTTCAGTTAGCGCCAAATATCATTTAAAACCCATTTCATACGAGGCATAGCAAGAGCGATAACAATTGATAAGATTGGAAGCTCAATAGATAAATGATTTCGTATAAATGATATACCAACTATCGGGAGGTGTATTGTTTTCTTATTTTTCCTCAGAACGTCAATTAATCGAGAATATATATTATTCCTGCATCATTTTTCATGTTTTTATATATAAGTTCAACCTAGACTACAATGTATGTGTATTTGACAAGAACAATAATCAACCAGTATTTAAACTTAAAGAAAACGATTATCTTAAATTAGTTTATAATTTTTTCATTTTGTCTTGTGCAATCTTGTGCGTATAATATATTGCAAAATATACCACAGTGATTTGAATGTTTGAAAAGTATGAGTTGTAGCATACTTTCAGGTGAAATATTTCACATAGAGTATTATTTATATTATTAGGCTATATTAAGGGGTTTATTTAGCATTTAAACCATAAATTGATAGTCATATATTATTCGTCGGTAGTATAGTCGGTAAGACACATGATTTTCAAATCATGGACATGAGTTCGAGCCTTATTCCGACCGAGAACATTTTTATATTTATTATAATAAATTAAAAACGTTTGGTTAGTTATAAAAGATTGTCAAAGCAAGGTCACACACATTGCAAAAAACAAGTAGTTCATAGTAAGATAAATCGTAGTAAAAAAAAGTAGGTCATAGTAAAAACGTAATCCGTAGTAGTAAAAAATGTAGGTCAACCAAAAGTGGATCATGACGCACTCGATTGATTGACATCCTCGGTCATTAGGTCATGGTACACTTAAATTAAGTCATTGACACACACTCGGTTGATTGACATATGTCCGGAAATAGGTTATGACACACTTTAATACGGTCATTGACAAATAACCTACCTCAAGCCACATAAAAAATAACGATGTGTGAATGCAAAACAAAAAAAGTAGATCTTAGTAAGAAAAATCTAGTAAAATAAGTAGGTCATAGTAAAAACTTAGTAAAAATAAGGTCGCTGACACCTAAATTAGATCAACCAAGGTCAACCAAATGGGATCAATCAAGATCAACCAAATGGGGTCAATCAAGGTCAACCACATGGGGTCAATCAAGGTCACCGATTCAGGTGCCTCCATAACTACTAATGACAATGTTTGTACCTAACCCGAAACTTTTTGGTTGAACTGAGAGTGTATAGGGCGATACCACAATGTTCATGCTGATCTTACATGTGAACTAGTATTTATACTAATTGTATTATTATATTACTACTTGGGTAAATGGATATATATACCTTCGAACACCTTTAGTTTAACCTAATTCTAAAATCTAATTAAAATTCTAATAAGCTTTTGACTTCCGTCCGTACACCTTATGGCCTAATTATTCATAAACGTGCTCATTTTATTTATTCATTTTTGTTACTTGAGTTACATGAGCATAAAGGTACCTTATAGGGTTTTCTTAAATAATTATATCGATGTTATTTTTAAGTTCTTGGAATTTGTACATCCGTGGATTGAAAAAATGTTTGAACATTAACTTAGAAGTGATACTTCCTAGAAGGAATTTATCGATCTGATGGTGAACTTAAATAAAATCTTACGTTAAAATATCAAGCTTTTTGAGAAATATTTTAATAATCAGCATCATTGTTGCTTGTAATACGAATAAGACGTCTGTTGAAATTTGAAATACACAAGAAAATCAATGCTATTGTAAGTCATATGAAAAGCTCAAATACATTAAAAAAAAAATCATATTCCAAAAACTAAAATTTCAAGACATCCATCTTACTCAGTTCTCTCGTCAAGTATTTAATATTTTAGGTTGCACCACACAGATTTGGATGTTATGTAGGTCACAATATATACAGTGTAAAAGATGGTGGGATATACACGCACATGGCACAATATCGACAGTAAAGGCAAATGATTTTAAAGTAAAGTAAAGGCAAATGACCATTGATTGGTTATCGAATAAACTAATACACTTTATTTGGTAGAACCAGTTAAGCGTTATGTGCTGCTAAAACACTGAATGATATACAGCCACTATATAAGAAGAAGCTGTGGAAAGTGATTCTTGAGTGAGACCAGTTCCGAACTCATTTATTTTATCTTCAGACACTATTGTTCTGAACAATTTCTCAAGGCGTGAGATTATACTTCACTTCATATATGAACACAATGTTCTGCTACGGCATTTCTGCATGAAATATAGAATAAAAGCTGACTATACCAAATTGACAGTACATACTACATTGGAATACAGTTTGCTGTGATGTTATAATTATCATGAGGTTCATCTTTTACTTACTATTTTGAGAAACTGGACAGTGTATTTATATAATCATTCTATGTAACTCCCCACTTCCTAAAAATTAACTCAGAGTTATAAGCTATTGAAGCGTATTGCTTTATGTAAATTAAGAATGTGTGTTTGTAAAATGAGTTGTTTGCTTGTATCTTGTAACTTCGTTCATGCTGTAGTTGCATTGCGTAATCGTGTTATGTGTTTGTGGAGAGTTGCAATTAATATTTGGAGTAGTATGAACTATCATTTAGGAATGATGGTCGGCTGCTCCAGGACTCCCTTCGCAGATAGAGCCCGCGAATACTGAAAATGTTATACCGCAAACTGGAATGTTTTATATCGTTTTGTGGTTGATATTTGATCAGCAAAATTATGAATTCTGTATGCCGGTTTCAATCTATCGATCGTAACAGATTGATGTTTGCCTTTAATTGCGAAAATGTAACGTTTGTAACAAAGGCATAATCGCGATTTTGGAACACAAATATCGTTTTGTTTCGCGTTTGTCTATAGTTGATATTGGGATTAGATTTTGCATAGTGGAATGGAGTTGATCTATGCACGGAAAAAAATAATTTACATCAAACAAGTAAACGATTTTCTTAGTTCTTAGAAGATCAAAATTATATCATGTTTTGCTTAATTTAAACATAGTATAATTGATTTGAGCAATTACTATATAAAATAAGTAAATTGTATCATCATTCAAGAAAAGGTCAATTTACATAAATCACGAAAAATTTACTCATTTGACTCGATTATTCTTATGAGTATTTGGCTGCTTTGATGATTATTAAATGTTGAATAATATTTTTGTGGCAGTTGGAAATGAGTTAATAGTTCTTATTATACGAATAACCTGCTAAATCCAAGTTTAAATTGCAAATTCTACACAAATTTTGCTTAACTCATGCGTAATTGTTTTAGATATGATACGAAGTAAGTTTTAGTGTTAAATCTACGAAATCAAGAGAACAAGTGAAATAATAGCATCAGTTTTAATACGTTTATTGTACAAACATAGGAACCTCCTATATCAAATGTTTTAATGAAGAATATTACTTGTCAATTTGTCATTAATAATAGTTAAAGACACGAATACAAGTTATGTTTAAAATATACAGTGGTGTGCAGTGAAATAGCACAGTTGCGAATTATTTCACAAATTGTTAAAAATAAACAAATAGTTATCTATTTCGTATGATATGTTTTTACTTATAGATCTTATATGTATCAAAGTACAAATAAATAAAACAATTACATTTCAATTCATAATAAGAACATAAAAAAAATTATCAAATATTTTATGGCATAAATTGTTCGTTCACAGAAATAGCACAGTAAGTATTTATCTTCAGTTTCAGCCTCAATTCAGTCTTGTTTGTAAATAATTTAGGTCAGTTGATGGTTTTCCTAACTAATATTTAGTTTTGTGACCTTTTCTCTTGAGCACTTCGTGACATCGGTGGTCCATGGAATCCACAAGCTTCTGGCATTTAATAACAGGTATTTTCTTCCATTCTTCTTTAATAACATTAAATAATTGGTCCTTATTGCTGTATTTTCTGTGGCTAACAGCTAGTTTAAGTTGATTCCACAAGTTCTCGATCGGATTCAGATCGGGTGAAAGTACTGACCATTGCAAAACGTCCACTTCATTTTCCCTAAACTAAGCTTTCGCCTTCCTCGAGGTAAACTTCGGGTCATTATCTTGCAGAAAAACTTAGCCGTGCGGCATGGCGTCTTCAGCATATTCGAGCAACACGTCGTTCAATATTTTTACGTAAACATCAGCTGTCATACAATCTTTTATCCAATAAATTGGACCTGTACCGTACCACGAGAAAGCGCCCCATAACATAATAGAACCGCCACCATGTTTAATTGTTTTTTTCGTATACTGTGGCGACAAACTTGTATTCGGTGGACGTCGTACATAGTGCCGGCCGTCAGAACCAAACAAATTCGCTTTTGTTTCATTTGAAGTAAAATTTGAAAATGATTTATGTTAATGAAAAAAATACATAGTGTGCTATTTCACTGCACACCACTGTAGCTATAGTATTAGTGTATTAAATAAAATGAATGTGAACGTTTAACCTTATTTTACCAATAATGGAAATAATAGTGGTCTGTTCAGTAAATTGTTTAAAATTTGTACAATTTTTTCGTCAGAAATTCAGGTTTGTAAATTTTCTAAGTTTAACCAATAATTATTTGTCATTTTACCTGTTATATTTGAAATAGAATATTAAGTATCTAAACATGTGAATATTCTTCAGTTCCTTAAAATCAGCCAGAAAACTACGCATCATAGGAATAATATTATTTGTACGATGGAATGCTTGAACAGAGAAATGCAAATATGAACAAGGTGAGGTTTGGTACACATTTGATATTTATATAGAATATTTTTTATCGATTGTAAACCAAATTCAGAGTTAAGATTTAAGTGAATACTGAATAGTAAGTAATACATTAATTCACATATATTTTTTAATCACATATACTCGTACATAATATTTATTCTTTCAGATACTGTTATCAATCGATTAAGATATTTTGGACTTGCATATCATTTTTATTTGTTTCATATATATTATTATGTTATGAAATTTATGCGTTTATTTATAATATTTCAGAAGAATAAATTAAATTTATGAAATCGAACAAAACATCAGATGACGTTAGGCATAATTTACACTCATCACAATATTGGACCTCAACTGTAATAATGTAGCATCTAATAATTCATATGATTATTCAAAGCGCAATGCCCTGTGGGAATGCCCAGCAATATCCGCAAAGTGCGTCTATCATAGTTTAACAAGGACTGGGATCTTCGCTGTTTTATTGATCCAAAAAAGATTTCGGATAGTCGACAAGAAACGAAGTTGTCCCATCTCCTTGGTGCAGATCACCAAAGTGATAGTCAGTATCTCTTTTAAGAAATAATAACGTAACTCCTCGGGTGGGCTCAAGTCCCACAAAAGTGGAAGATGCACCCGAAGGTCCAATTTATCGGCCACTATATTTTCTTTGATACCTATGTAACCAACTATGTGGAATTATAAGTCTGATAAGTTGCATATACCATCTAAAGAGAATCTTAAGTTGTTAGGATTCATGGGATATCAAATATAATCTTATTTTGGAAAGATTGAATAATAAAATGCTTAAAACTGATTACAGAGGAGTTTCCAAGATTTTTCAACAAACCTAATTGATACCTAAGAATCATGGTTTATGTACATATATATGTGTGTTTTATGAAATAGATTTAATATATATATTTTAAAATAAAGATTTAATTCTAATTAAAATAAACAAATTTTATGTTTTTATTTTAATATTTTGAAAATTATTACTTAAATCATGCAAATAATGCTATATAAATTTAAGTAAGTTTGACATACTTTTAGAAAATTTATAAGGTCATTTGAGTATAAAGAACATACATTTTATGTATTAATTACATGATTTAATTCAAATTTACTTAGTTATACATGTTCAAATAGCATGAATTCAATCTTATTTACTTAAAAATTTCATGCGCTTTTTGCTTATTTCATTCATAATAATGCATGATTGATTCTACTTTCATGCAAAGATTTTCTTCAATCAAGAAAAATTTTAAAGTAAATTCTAGTTAATATCAGAAAGGAATGCTTAATATCTGAAATTTTATATTTACTTATAATAAGCAAACGAATTCATATTTTACGCCAATTTCTACTAGGCTCGAAAACGATGGGGTATATGCATATTTTATGTTAGTTATGCATAGTTATTTCTTTCAGTGTGACTGTGTCGTTTGTAGGCAATGACGGAAGAGGATTTTCGACGAAGAAATCACCCGTCAGTTTAATTGTCTGACCGTAGACCATCTCAGCTGGAAGTGAGGAACTCAAATGAATGGTATTGCATCTGGCCTTGGGAGAAGCTTTAAGTTGGCGGTGAAATCATTCAACCCTGCCATTAGTCTGCGGGTGGTAGGCTGTCGTTCAATTACGATGACAGCCAAGCATTTTCGTTAATTCAGTATATAATTTGGACTCAAATTGCGGTCCTTGATCAGTCGTTATGTAAAGTAGAACGCCGAATCGTGATACGTAAGCTTCGGGCCAGCGTGTGAATCTATCAACGCATAGGTCAGAATATAAGTATATTCATTAGAAATATATAAGTATATTCATTAGGACCGGTTCCACCGTTCAGCAATGTTTAAGTGGATATGTTCGAATCGATCAGGTGGAATTTCGAAAAGACCGTGAGGTGATTTTTTTTGTCTCTGAACCTTTAATCGTTGGCAGGATAAATAGGATTGTGCCCAATGAGTCACATCTTTGTTCATAATAGGCCAAAAGTAGTGAGCTGTGATCAATTTACGGGTGGCACAGATACCCGGATGTGATACGTTATGTAAAGTGTCATTATATCGTTTTATGTAATTTATCCGCGATATATGGGCGATTGTTACCTGTTGATGTTTCGCACTAAATTTCGAAACTAAGTAGTTTAAAAAGCTCTAGTTTCATGTTGGAACTAGTGTGATATTCGGAACCAGAAAGTAAATTCTGAAGTTTTAGGTCTGCTTTTTGGGCTTTGATTATTATGTCGTAGTCGAAGTGACTGTTGCTCATGCGTGAAAGCGTATCCGCTAACACATTATCTTTACGCTGAACGACTGCGTGATCGAAAAGATCAAATCCGGCATATGCTACCAGACTCATCAGGCATATGCTACCAGACTTGATGTTCATACTGTGCGATTCGTATACATACGTTCAGTAGTGACGCGACAGTACTAGTGAATTACAAGAACTTAACTCGAAATATGTGCGTGTGGCGTGAGAGCTAATTTGCGATTTATTTGACTTGCTCTGGAGGCATCTCTCCTAAGACCTTTTAAAAAAAACATTTTAAAGTTTATTCCAGTATCTGACTCATAAGTCGTAACTTATAAAAAGCAATGTTAAATTGTTAAATCTGCATGGTATAAATATTAAGCAAAACTGAGCAACACCAACTTCAAACCCTCATACTCGAAAAGCTCAAAAAAAGATGGTGGAAATCGAGTTGCATCAATTTCTAAAAATTTTAAAGCTCTCGTATTGCTACAACCACGATGCTGTCCGTGTCAGCCTCGATGCCGCCCGTGGCTCAGCCACGATACCCACCTACTCTACTGCCCAGCTTAAGTGGTAGATATAGACTCGGAAACAAGAAAAAATACTTCAATAAAACCGGATCACCACTCTAAATATAATTTTTTCGAAAATTATTTATCTCCAATTCAAGATTAGTGTTGATTGAATTGAAATTATACTACAAGATCTGAAATAGGCACATTAGCAAGCTGCACAAACATATAATCTCAGGAGCACAAATCGTAAATTTCCCGAAGGTAAAAAAGTGTCCGTTTCAAACTATGCGTTAAGTGACGTAGAAAAGAAATTTTGCTCGTAAATAAGTGAGAGCTACCGTTTAAAGACGCATTGGTAGAATGGCATACGAACTGATAGGGTTGCCAGCCTACACCCGCGAATAGGTCTAGCTACTCTCGAGTTGGGTGTAACATTTAAGGTTCAGTTGTCTGACATATTGAATGACAGGAAAGGGAAAATGACTTGTGAAAGTGTTTGACCTTATATTTTTGTTGTTCCGGTTTTAAGGATCCAATACAACTATGTTATTTTGACTGAGATGTTCAGGAATCCATTCGATTTGTATATATGCAATACTAAATTGCCGTAGCGAATAAGTCTTGTTTTAGCCAGAAATAAAAAATCATGGACAACTTGTGTTGTTCTGTAATTTGAAAATTTGAATGACATTATAAAAACGCGATTGTGTGTAAAAACATTCGTTGGGCTGACCACCTTTCCAATTTGCATCAAACGTTAAAATTGGTTCCTAAGGTCTCATTTGAGACACGGTAAGTGCCGTTTACGGCCTCTAAGCCATAGATTATTATAACGTGGACGTGATTTGGGATAAAGGATGAGTTTTTGATATAAATATATGTATACCTGACCATTATGTATGACCAGCTTCGCCACCAAGATATCTGATTCTATGTAGTAATCTTTCAAATGTTAAATGATAAGTCAACCTATCAAAATATTAGGATTAAAATTAATCTATTCGAGGTTATCTATAAATAACGGCACATTATAAATCACATGTGTGTGATTAAATCAGTTTTTGTTCGTCTTCACTTTAGTTTATTTTTAACTGCGGTCCGAAAATGTCAACATCTAAGATAATTCTAATATTAATATCAGTGCTATCAACAGTCCAGTCGCAAAAACCATTAAAAAACAACAAATCATGTTTTACGATAGAGTATGGTGTGTCTATGAACGGAACGTGTACGCCGATAGTGAATTGTCCAACAATTTTGGCCGAGGTCCTTGCAAACAAATTTGATCATACAGTGTGTAGATTTGTAGGTCAAATTCCAATCGTGTGTTGCATCGACAAACAAAGTATGTTCAAACAAGGTATGTTCGAATCAGGTCATAGACCATATCATACACACAGTGAAGTAGCCGATAGAATCAAAGTTATATCTAAGGAATATACTCATATGGTACACATGTCAAACAATATTGTATAATTTTGGAAGTTTGAATTGAATTTGTATTTATATTTTAGGCTGCCCTTGGCTACATATTAAACGACAAAATTTTATGGAATTGTGGTGGTTCATTAATCAACGATCGATATGTTTTGACCGCTGCTCATTGTTTAACAAGTCGTGATACTGGTCCGGTACAAATTGTACGACTAAGCACTGTTAATCTACGTGATGATGGTTACAGTAATTTTGCTGAAGATTTTGAAGTTGTCAGACAAATTCCCCATTACGAATACAAACCTAGATATGTTTATAATGACATTGGACTAATTGAACTTGCGGAAAACGTAAATTTTAGCCCTCTCATTCGCCCAATAGGTTTACCAACAAGTTCGAACATACAAAAATATTTTAAATCGATGGGATGGGGTGCGACAGGTCCATCTGATGATTTGAGCGACCAACTATTAAAAGTCGATCAAGAATTGTTTTCGCATGAGGAATGTCAAAGCTTTTATAATGTTGGACGACGGTTTCCTAATGGTATAATGCACGACACTCATATCTGTGCAGGATCTCGAAATAGTAATCAAAGTACATGTCAGGTTAATATTTTCTAAACTCTTGTATTGATCGTACTTATTGTTAAGGTTTTTTTATTTGTAGGGTGATTCGGGTGGCCCTCTTATAAGTGAACGTTATGAAAATGGTGAAATGCTGCTGGTCATCGATGGTATAGTCTCGTTTGGAACCGCTTGTGGTTTTGCTAACAGTCCAGGAGTGTACACAAAAGTATATCCGTATATTGGATGGATTGCAGAAACTATATATGACAGTGAACTCATTACCTTTTCAATGAGTGTTGTAAAAAGACTTGATGTAAATTAAAGTAAAATATAAATTTTATCAGCTAATAAAAGCTCGATAATGTAGTTTGGGCCACTCAATTATATCGCGGAATTCATGACGCCCACCACCTTTGAACTTTTATCACTATAGTTGCTAGTCTGTAGTTTAGAAACGAATTGCAGTGTTTAATTTGAGATGATGGAGTACAGAGTACAGTTTCCAAGACAATAGGCGTGATTTCAATTCGACCAGCTTGATGTAAATAAATGTGTTTCACAAAGGTTGGGTACAATGTGAAAGTTTTAATGACTATGCAAAGCAATAGAGAATTGCAACTTCAGTTAGCGCCAAATATCATAACATTTCTTGAATCAGAATCACAGGTGCTTCAAATACGAATAACACGAATATTGAAATACACAAGAACGTCATTACTATATTGTAAGCCATATGAAAAGCTCAAATTCGTAGTCTCATTACTTCACTTCCAATAAGCACACCCAAAATTACTCAATTTTCTGACTTTCGGTATTTGGAAAAGAAATATCGTCCTCTTCTTCCTTAAATTCGTTTACTATCTGTTATCTGGTTTAAGTATACCAATGGACCAGTTAGATTTACAACACATGGTTTAAAGCGTCTTTACTCCTGACGAGATATAATGGTTTAGGAGATCAAATAATGTGCTGAAAATTTATGATCACTGTACTGTCGAAATCATCCTTTCACCATCAGACTCTTGAGTTTAAAGAAGTTTCACCAATAATACTGTCTTAATAAGTGGGGGAGTACTTAACTTGGCATGATGATAGTGAACCGCAGACCGATTTACTGATACCCATTTTAGGCAGTTCGCCAATTTTGTTCCAAAAGCTCAAATGGGAGTGGATATAATATCTTAATGGAATGGTAAATTATTATAGAATTGCTGGATTTTATGTTGACACTATTGTTAATATTTTTAAGTAATACTACAAGTTTCAAATGTCACAGATTTCATACTGTTAAATTGATGACATCTCTGGGTCGATATAATAACTAAAAATGTTAATAACATATGCCGTGGGTAACAAATGGGAGTTACTGGGAAAGCTATAAAAAGGTTTGTTGTAAACAAAAAGATGGATTTCAGACGGACATAAGTTTAATACCACTGAATGCAGGAAGATGCAGTAAAATGGGCATGGGACAACGTCATTCAACGTTGGTGTATGAAAGACAAGGTATTAAAAGCCAATGAATCAGATATGCTACACATTTTGTTCCAGAATTCGAACAAGGGGATTACAGTAAAATCATGCTGGCATCAAAACGAAAAAAATAAGGCTTCGAAAGCATCATATACTGAAACCATCGCATGTGCGTTAACGATCGAGACTGGTCATATTTCAAGAGATTGCTGGAAAATGAAAAGGGAGGATGATATTGGCAAAATGAGAGATTCATATATGACAGAATACTGATGTTAAACGATAAAACGCAGTAAAGAGTGAAACCTTACTTCTAGAACTAAATCCGGCATGAAAATCATTCCCATCTCCCAGGTTAAGGTGATGGCTTGACATTAAGTGGAGATCTCGACGGAAATGTTTGTGTGATAGCACTGGATACAGGAACAATGTGGACAATTGTGAAATATGATTTGGTTTTTACAGACCATTATTGATCCGTACCGGGTAAAAAATATGACTCCATCGTTCTCAATTCCTTGTACTGTTGCAAGCATCCAGAAGATGCCAGATCGCTCTCTAGCGCCGTAGAGCTATAATCGCCTATACAGCAACCTCTTCGCCTACCACGAAGGCTGATTTCCCTTCAAAGATCGCTGTATCATTCGGTTCGGATCAGCATACAGAACGTGGCCAAGCGAGCATACTCGTTGTCCATTGATTTCAGGTGCGACATCAGGAATTTGCTTTAAATTCCTGATCTTGTGATTGAACAGAACTTGGTATGTGCCATTATCGTCGCATTTTCGGCTTCAGGAAGCGCATCTACACTTCCAAGGTCATCTACACTGTGTTGCAACGTAAAACCTTGAACACCTGGTCTCCACTTTATAGCCATCGAGTTTCTTGGAGCGCTACGAGTTCCAGCTGATAGACTTTCATGCATGTGATAAGCCTGTCAAACGCGCCCGGTTTTCGAGTTGTGACTGCACGTTCCACGTGTCGATCCTCAATCTCGTATCCGGGTACTTAAGCGGGGGGTCATTGTTATTTAGGTGGTATCCGATTTTTTTGTTTTTGTTGACATTTTTAACTGTGATTGTTTTTTACGGATGCGGGTCGTCAGCCCATCGATCCAATCAGATTTAGTAGCCTCGAACGACAAGCTCTGGATATACTGTGGTGGTATTCTATGGATCTCATGTTTCGTTCAAAATATTAACGAAACATGGATGTCCCCACCCATAAGTCCAATTTCAAGCGGACACCCTTCTTATATATTGGGCCTAACGCGGCCAGGTTCTAATAGCTTTAGTAATCAGGTTCTAATATTTAGCAGTATTTGGTGAATCAAATCAGTTCTATTCAACCAAGTAATTATTCACTGGAAATTCAACGCTGATAAGAGACGTTGCTAATTTGGAAAATTATGTTATCATGATTCTTATCCTTTTCCGGTTGTTTTGCAGCCAGACACTACTCTACCGTTACAAATACCAATTTTTACTGCACATTTAGACCGGCTATCCGAGGAACCATCTACGCAGTACATAGCTCCATGTCAGCCTTTAGTACTGACATGGACGATGGGATGGCCTATAGATTCTAATGTCTACAGAAGGTCAAGATTTACCTCCCAAACGATCGATCCTGGACTTTGTTCCGCAGATTTAACCACTTCGCCACCTATGCGCAAATACCAATTACTATCCATACATTACTGTACAGTCACAATCTTTAACATGTCCTCAACATGCCCGCAATGTATCACTGTTCAGTAGAACCAAGGTCAAATTGATGTCAATCAGAACAACGCTGTTCCACCATACCAATACTTGCCTCAACTAATATTTTGATTTGGCATGGGATTAATTACAAAATCAAAGCATCTCGCTAAAGTTGAAAAGAAACAATACTAGAGCTTTTTTAAGAAAGTTGATTTATTTTATGGCTCTTTGAAGGATCATACAAAAAAAAAAACAAAAGTAGAAATTTTATTAAGAACCGAATTGGTACATTTATTTTCTTTTGGGAAAACATGCCATAAATATTTGGCCCATTAAAATAATGTTTCCTATAAATGTATATATAAGTTTGAGCATAATGTTAATGCTTTGTTTACAAAGGTATACAGCAGCTTATCTACCTATATCACTATATATAGATCTTGAAATGGGCATCTCAATAAAAAAAATTAGTTTATAACAAAATTAAGAGATATCTTAACAAGATTTCTTATATACACTCGTATAAATCGCATGGGATAGTCAAGAACCATGAAATTATATATCTAATTTGGGTTCGTTCAAGAATAAAATTCTTCTTGCTACATAACAACAATCTTAATTTCCCATTTGGTTATTATTTTAATTGTCTTTATGTACATTTTCAATTTGCTACAAAGAAATACTTGTTTGTATCGTTGTATCATATTGTAACCAGATGCTGCTACATATAAAGATTACAATTTTTTAATTAAATGATGGATTTCGAAGATTCACATCAAAACTTATATAAATAAGATAATCTCTTAAAAATTTGTTCAAGTCCTACCTGAATTTTTGAAGTACGTCACGTAATCACCTACCTATACTCCGTATTATTCACATGTTCTAAAATAGACGAACTAAAAGCTTTTCCAACTAATGATCTAGGTTATGTACTCGTATACAAACGAAATAGAAATAATTTAAATATTGAAGATGGGAAATCATCATCATCCGAACCGAGTGAAATTGTTATAATTTTATTTATTTTTCATTATCCCAATTCGAATTCAAAATTCAAAATAGATAAAATCACCGAGGTTGATTTATGTTAAAATTCTACTCATGTCTGACACAAGGTAATGATAAGGATCATAATCATTAAGAGTATAAATTCTTGTGTAACGGATGGTTTAGGAATCGAAAACTTTTCAAATGTGGGTGGAATAATTATTTTTGATTATAAGATGGTTTTCATCATTGTGAGAGCTTTCTTGGTTAGAGCCACTGTGCTCCATGTTGGTTGAGCATCCTTACACTACATGCAGGTCAGATCAAAATTCATCTCTCGATACTTAAGTTGAGCAAAAGCTTAGTAGAACTTGGATTGATCTAGATATTTCTCAACACTATATACATATTTAATTGAATCGACCAGGTTAGGTTGTCTAGCTGCTACAGCACACTAAGACGATCCGTTGTGATACCACAGGATCTTACATCCTTTTAAACCTTACGAGAACCAGTTTGAGCAACTTATGTAGTGTGATAAGTCTAGCACCTTACATAGTTTTCGAGCTCAGAGATGCAGTTCGCCAAGAATTTACCCACATATTCATGTATTTTGTGTGCCAAACCCGGGCATGAACATAGAAGATGTACTACCGTCTCTTCCTCCTCAACGTCCATACAGCTTCTGGAAAAGTCATTAGCTTCTAGACCTAGACTCATTGCATGTTCTTCAGGTATAGAAGAAAGTAGAGGTCAGGGTCTTTGAGTCATTTCAAGCTTTGGCCAGACTTGCCTTGTTACACTATAAGAGGATGTTTTCAACCTTCCATCAACGAGGCTACTGCCTAGTTTTAATCACACTCTTGAGTGCAGTTGGAGAGCCTTGCCAGTTCCCTAGACCTGCAGTTTCCCCCTCTCTAAACAACCCCACTCTAGAAGTCCGAGAAACAGAGTCCAGTGACTTGAATACCAACTGACTGTCCACATAGATTGCGATATCAGTCGAGGATACCACATTATGTTGCAACCGACCCTCTCCTCCGAGATTCCCTTGAGGAGAAGGAAGTCCGGAACCTTTTCTCGAAGCCCAAAGTCGGTGTAACGTAGTCTAGTTGCACCGTTTTTTCCTTAGCGATCCAATTATCAACGAGTGTTAAAATGTTCACAAAACCATCCGCCAAAATAACAACTAACCCCTGCATTAATATCCAGACACGAGATTGAGGAATGACTCTGTGCTGAAGATATGGAAACTTGTTACACTGGGAGCTTGTAAGGAAAAATATGAAAGTGTCTCTCTCTATCGCTCGTTCCAGACCGCCTTGTCGAGCAAGCACCTCGATCGCTCGCGGTGGGTCGTGTCAAGAGCCTTGTCGATCCTCTCCACGTGGCTCTGACACGACCCACCTTCACCTTCCCTGACATCATGAGTCACCACTTGTTTAGTTATCCTCTATTTTTCTTTCACTTTATTTCCACTTTATTTTTATGTTTTTTTTCTTTTTTTTGTTTTAATTTTTTTTTTAATGATCTCTGTTGCTTCTTCCAGTTATCTTCAACCTCATCTCTCGATCTATCACCTCGCAACACTCAAGCGGAAAGCCCTTTTTTCGTCGACACGCATCACCTTTTATAACTTTCGGCACGGTTCATCGGGCAATACACTTTCTTCTCTATTTTTCAAACGCCATCTATGTTGTAGCACCAAACTTCAGCTATGGTTACTTATCGAAACGGGACCAACTTGCTTTTCATTTGTCATAGGAAAAGTTTTGTTCTATTTGTGGTGTTGTGTGGTGATATGTCATTTGTGTTTTTGTAATTTGTTCATGTAATCAGTGTTCGTTCATTGTAATTATTGTTTTCTGTGATTGTTTATTGTAAAACGTTCCTTATATTATGAGTGTTTGGCCGGCCAATGCTCCTATGTGTTAATCCTATTTGTTCAATGTTAGTACTATGTGGCTTGCCATGTATCTTCATATTTTACAGGTCAGTACCCAAGGCAAGGACGGGATTAAATACATGGACCGAGGTATCTCCGACACAGGTATGTAGCTTTTATTTTGCCTATTAATGTTTGATTCTTTTATTGTCTTTTCTTTTTCAGACCCAATTTCAATACCTTTCAGCAAACTTTTGGTATCGTTAAAACTTACCGGAAATGTGATTGGTTTGACGACGAGTGTCGCCTTGCTATTGAACAACAAAATATTGTCCATCATTAAGCACAAACTCGGTTTACAACTAAACGAATTTATTGGCAGAATGAAATGCAAATGGTAAAAGGCTAAGGTCTTATGAGCACAGCTCAGAAATAAGCGCAGTTTTTTTTAACGGAGTCAGCAGATTGCACCTGATATCTTAAGTATGATCTCGATCAACTGTCTTTGGGAACCATACTGAAAAACAGATTAAAATCGATTCAATACTTGATACATGGTGTCCTAGTTTTACATTTTTCTGTTCATTAAGAATTTATGCTATGAGGAATTCACCATAAAAAAAAGTTAAGTTGTTGTGGCTGCTATCGCACACTTAGACCAATTTTGATCCGTTGTGATACCACTCTATACGGCTATAGGTCCGAGTCTTTTCGTAGAACCATCTGCGCATTGCATAGCTCCATGTCAGGCCTATAGTACTGACATGGAAGATGGGTCGGCCCAAGAATTCTAAACACGACAGAGGATCCAGATATGTTCATTTTTCACCACCAATCGCACCGCCCAAATGATCGAAGGTGAAAACCCCATTTTGCATCCTGCCTCGAATTGGATTCGAACCCGGTACCTCCCGCTCCAACTGCCGCAGCTTTAACCACAGCGCCACCTGGGCGGTAGGAATTCACCATGGTCATGTAGAAATTTTTCGACCATATTCGATTGATATGGTGAAATAAAATTACGCCCAAACAATGGAAAGTGTCCATTATTCAAGAAGGCACAATATTATGCCCAATATTCCTCGTACATTATCTTGGGAAGTATTGCTATCCTAGCGGAGGACATTATCTGTAACTATACCAAGAAATATTTCGTCCAATTCGGCAGTCACTAATAAAGGATCTGATCCTGATGAACATTAATTCCTAGATTGCAACCTAACCTATGACTAGATCGTCGTGCATGAAATTAAAGGACTGCGAGTACACTGGGTCGGTCCGGTTCTGAGAAGTAAAAGCGAAGAGGTGGCTGTGGTCGATAATTACTCCACTGCTAAGAGAGTGATCTAGAAGTATTAGCTCCTGTTCAAAACTGATGGAGTTACATTTTTGACAAGGGATTGACCAACAAAAGCCTGTATAAACCGTAAAAAAAAGATGTTAAAACTGGCTGTAATTTAAAGCTAAGGAGAATAGAATGGATTCAGAGAATGCAATTATCAATACTTGTTATTTTTCAATCGCTGTTATACATCGTCATATTTAACAATCTGCAGGCTTTAACATGCCATGATTTGCCAAAACCGTGTCGATCAACTAATTCTTCATACAAACACCCAGAAGGTACCTGCTTCCCCGTGGAATCATCTATACGTCACCGACAATGAACTTTCATCCTGCCACTTCCTTGAAAGATCCCTTCTGTCTACGAAGGATATTTACGTGAACAGTTCAATCCCCCGATCAAAATTCTTAAATACTCTGTTACACTCAACACAGTCACATTGTGCTTTCTTCGTTCAATCGAAATATTACAAAATGTATAAAATATATTTTTCAATGAAATGAGATGAGATAAAACTCATTAACAGAAAGATTTTCCAAGTTTTAAGAATGCACATTGCAGTTTTTTTCTTGTGAAATCCCAATTCAATAAACAAACTAAAATAGAAAAGCTGTTCATTATATTTATCTCAAAATGAAACGATAATCTTCTATAATTTAATCTGTCAGTTAAAGTTTTTGATATACAATTTTAATTAAATTTATTTATGTAAAACTTTGATAAGCTTTAAAGAAAGCTGTATCTCTAATTTATGGTAAATTAAACATTAAATAAATTTGCTTGATTGCTGAGGCATAATTTAATTATTAATGTCAACTGTTGAAATTGTCAGTTGGATAAGATTGTATGTAGTTGGGGAATTGTTATATAAATTGAGTGTTTTTTTTCGAAGCAATAATAAAGGTAATTGATGTATAGAAATGGCCATGGGTTGTCTAGATAATCCGGGGAAAAAATGACAATAAATTTATCTTATGATATGAATGAGACAACAAGTGTCAGTTACGGAAGTCCACAGTGATGTATATCACATATTATATGGACCCATGCCCTGCTTGTGTCCTAATATAAAATAAATCATAAAGATAAGGCTGCCAGACTATTTGAAACTGGAGTATACGTTCCTTTGCTTATAATGCATGATAAGTCTCAATCAACCCGAACATTCAGTCTATGCCTGTTTCTGAATCCATTTGCAAGCTGCTGCGGTATTAGGGAAATTTATAACTCTGATAAACCATCGTCTGAAGAGAATAATGATTTTATGTTTGACTGTAGCTGGATTGAATTGAATCAAAGTATTCATCCTAATATTTCCATTGCCATTATCATAGTCCATTCCCAATATCATATTTCATTTCCTTGGCAGGATTATTGGAACTATGTATCGCCTCAAATAGCCTCGTTCTATATCTATGGTCAGAATTCATCAGCTTTTACGTTGGCTCCTTCTATTTGAACTAATTACAGTATAGTCCAGTAGCGATAAAAAGTTCTCGGGCACCAAAAATCAAATTTCCTATTAATATGCTGTAAAAAGTTAATAAAAAGAACGCTCACCATTTGCTGCAGTGTCTCATACCTCACAAAATGAAAATTGGCAAAAAACATTCGGTGGTAACTATGCCTGTCGGCCTAGTCGGGAACAACCAGTCATCCGACCGCCGATATAAAACTATAAATTATAGTTATACTATAATTTAAGCCCGCAACCGAAATACGCAGACACACATGAACTGGAAACCAATGGAATACTTAAAACTGAACCCACCGAAATTTAAGTTTATATTTAAATTAGTTCAAGTCAAGAATACCAATCTTCAGAAATAAATTGAATGATACGATTGGCTTAATACCTGAGCACGAATCAGGTAGAATATTGATCTGTTTCACAAACACGAAACTATGACCAACAATTAAGAAGGAATCATGTACTTTGCCATTGCTCACGACCATAAAGTGATGTATATGTGTTTTTTTTTCAATATAGGACGGGTTCGGGTTGTCCAAGACGTGAGATCGTATCAGACGTATAAAGTGATCATTTTTTATGATCATTGCAAATCTAACGATGGACGTTTTTTGAAAAATCAGAAAGGACAGGAATCCAACGCGATTTTTCCGTGAAGGTCTGATAGGTCAAGAAACGAAAAATATCACGTTCTAGTCAGTAATAACATTTTGGGATCTATTTATCAGTCCGATGAGTATTGAAAACCTCATTTGTTGATGCCACCCAGCCGTTAGATGGTTCCTATGTGGGCAGATGGTTCCCACGTTAATCGGATCTACACCCATAGGTTATCGATTTGTATATGTAATGGCGTCAATGAGTACGAAAATAAGCAAAGCACAGAAGAGTTGGCGGAAGTGGCTTTTTGGACCGTCAAACAAATTGCAAAGATAGAAACTAACAGACAGAGACAGAAAGTAAAAAGTGGTCCAAAATGTTAACCCATACATACATATTCACCCAGTTTACATCGATTACATAACAAATTGTAGTCAAGGTTAATAAAGATCAATAAAACAATCGTTAGGTTGCAAGAACGACACTAAAGACGTTGATATGCTATAGATTATCCTTTGTAACTGGACGTCATGGGCCTGTATTGAACCGCGTGGTTGCACTATAAAATTGAGAACGGAAGCACTGGTCGGTTTGGAGGGTTTCTCACCACGCGAGACAATTGCCATCCGACAAAAATACTCGTATAACGTGTGCACAAAAAAAAATAAATTAAAAGGAAAACATTATGAAAGCTTAACTAATTAGCGTCTCTGACATCTCATCCCATTTCGAATCCCCCGTTAGCACACCATTTTTTTACACTTTTCTTATTCAAAGAAGGAGAAAATTAAAAAAGAACGACATTATTTCTACGTATACTGAGGGAACCTAGCAGATCACAAATTTTTGACGAATTCACACTTATAATAAAATGAAGGTTGAATTTACCCGTTAAAATAAATCGCTTGATGGATTTCCCTCTTTACTCGTGGAATGCTGCTCACAACACCAAGAAGAACGGCTTAGTTTGGTATTATCCCCCAGTTGGTTATGTGTATATACTCCTCCAGTCCGCAAATATCAGCATACAGTACTGAGAAGAACGGTTTATTTTGTATTATCACCCAGTTGATTATGTGTATCTACTCCGCAAGGCCGCAAATAACAGCATTCAACACCGATACACCGAAGGCCGTCACTAACACCGGTTCGCAAAGCGTTCTGGTTCTTTTTCTTCGTTTGAAGTTTCTAGACCACCCCAAAGATTATTTGAAGTTGCTTGAGTATTTAGTACAGTCACCCACACTCAGGAGCTTACGACCCGTATCAAAAAAAAACTTTTATTTTCTTTTCGGTTAATTTGTATTCTACTTTTATTATTACAATTATTTTGTTATTATTATTTCATTTATTAAAATTTCATTTCTTAAATTTAATTAAATTAAATTTTTCAATCTAATCATTCAATTATAACCTTATTTTTTCTGATGTTCACTCAATATCGTCGTTTATTGACTGCCCGTTTATTGTTTTCTCTTCCCATCAAGATCTCGACATTTTCGCGCCTAAACACGTCACAACTACACCCAAATCACCCTCCCAAATAATTTTTCTCAATAGCTCATATACAAATAGTATTCAACCGCATTATACAATACAAACAAATTTAATCGTCTTCTTCTCTCGAAAAAAAGTTAAGCTATCGGAATGTGCGTGAGGTATTTACTTACGCATAATTACTAGCTATATACATATTGGTGAGTGCGATCAATTTCCACACGAAATAAATTATTAATATTTTCTCTTCAGACCACCTATACATTTAAAAAAATAAGTTAACAGATGGGATTCGGCATGCGTAGTGTTATCGATCGTTACACCTTTTCGAACTCATCTGAGGTACACTGCATCATTCGGTCCGGTTTTTCATATACGCTATGACTGAGCAAGGGTACTTGCTCAGTTGTCATTTAAAACACAATTTCACGAATTGTTAGTAAATTTATGATGAGAACTGACACTGGCCGTCACGATCGTAGCGTTTTGAATCATATAATTCATACATGATGCTTCTTTTGAATGTCAGAAGCTATCTCGTATTTATCCCGCAAAGTCCATGTCAACACTTCATACTGGACATAGAGCGCTATTGCCAGTAGCATATACATATCCAACATTCCAACTCCTCCGCAGTTTCGCTGCCGCAACCCAACGACAACCCTGATCGACTTACAAACCCCGGGTCCATTCTTTTCAAAATCGATGTAAACCATGTATCCGAATATGTACAGACGTTTATCTAACAAAATAAACTAAAGTTGTTTTTCAATCGAACATCCGCTAGTACCCGCTAGTGAACCGCTAGTTATTCGGTTCTTATCTTTGCTAATTTAACAGTAGTAAATCGAGCAGTGCTCAGTATCCAGAGCTTGTCGTAGGAGGCGACTAAATCTGGTTGGATCGCTGGGCTGACGACCCGCATCCGTAAAAAAAGTGAAAATGTTAAAAATGTCAACAAAAATAAAAAAATCGGATACCGCCGAGACAACAAAAAAAAACGAACCCCCGCTTAAGTACCCGGACACGACATTGAGGATCAGCACGTGGAACGTGCAGTCATTAAGAAAACCTGGCGCGTTGGACGGCCTTATCACATGCATGAAAGAGTATCGGCTGGAACTCGTAGCTCTCCAAGAAACTCGATGGCCTAAAAGTGGAGAACATGTGTCCCAACGCTATACGTTGCTACACAGTGGATATGACTTCGGAAATCTTGGGGTTGGATTTCTCATTGGGCCACAGGTAAAATAGGCTGTCTTGGACTTCCAAGCAGTCGATAATCGAATGTGTAAGCTTCGCTTGCACATGAGATTAGCCAACCTGTCAATTGTCTGTATACATGCGCCCACTGACGTAAGCCAATCCCAGGATAAAGACTCATTTTATAATAATCTGGATAATCTGATGGGCTCTATACCTGAGCACGATGTCAGATTGGTGATTGGTGACTTTAATGCTAGAGCTGGCAGAAATCAGACCGATTTATATAGTAACATAGGTCCGTACTCCCGACACGAAACTTCGACCGAAAATGGGGAAAGAATGATTTACTTTGCGATCGCTCATGATCTCAAAGTAGCAAGTACATTCTTTCCTCATAAAAACTTCCACTTAGAAACATGGACACATCCACGTAAAACATCCCGAAGCCAAATTGACCATGTGTTGATTTCAAAAGGGAGGGCTCGGGTTGTCCAAGACGTGAGATCGTATCGGTCGTCAAAAAAATTCGTAGGCAGTGACCATTTTATGGTTGCTGCAAAGCTACGATGGAAATTTTCGTACAGGTCAGGGAGGACAGGAGAATATACAACGCAATTCTCCTGTGAAGGTCTGATAAATGAAGAAACGCAACGAAAATATCAAGATCTTGTCAGCAATAGCATTATGCAATCCAATTACCAATCTGATGATGTGAACAGTGTCTGGGAAGTATTGAAAACCTCGGTTGTCGATGTTGCCCAGCACACTCTCGGTATAGTAAAAACTAAGCCCAAAAATGATTGGTGTGATGAGGAGTGTCGTCTTGCTGTTGAGTAACGAAATATAGCCTATAATGAAGCGCAGACTCGGTTTACAATCGCAAGGAAAAACAAAGCAGTTCTTGCTAGGAGGACAGCTAAAAGAATTTGTAGACTGAAGAAGCGAGAATGGTGAAAGGCTAAGGTCTTAAGAGTACAACAACTCACCAATGAGCACAATTCGCGTGGGTTCTTTAAAGGAATCACCGAATTGCACCATACCTTAAGATCTCGGTCAACTGCCATTCGGGACCAGGATGGAAACCTCTGTGTTAACGTCGATGCGGTACTCGATACATGGCGTAAACATTTTTCTGATCTACTTAATGTTCCTCATGTATCACAAGCTGTATTTGAATACCCTCAAATACAGACCGCAGAGATGTTCATTGAGGATCCATCCTATGAGGAATTCACAATGGCCATGCAGAGATTAAAGAAAAATCGTTCACCAGGAGTTGATTGCATTTATTCAGAGCTTTGTGGAACTGTCTTTTCGACCTTGTTCGATTGGTATGGCGAAATGAAGTTATGCCCGAAGAATGGAAAGTGGCCGCGTTATGCCCAATTTTCGAAAAGGGTGATCGCTTGAAATGTGAGAATTATCGCAGTATAGCTCTCCTGTGCACAGCATATAAGTTACTGTCATACATTATCTTGGGAAGAATTACTCCTCCAGCGGAGGAAATTGCCGGTGACTACCAAGGAGGATTCCGTCCAAATCGGTCAGTCACTGATCAAGTTTTTTCGCTACAGATGATTCTTTCCAAGTACTAAGAAATATCTCGCGATGTACACCAGGTATTCCTGGATTTCAAGCAAGCCTATGACTCGATCAATCGATAGAGGCTATGGTATGCGCTTGAATATTTAGGAAAACCGAAAATATATGTACATCTGTGTAAAATGACAGTAACGCAGTCACAATGCTGTGTCAAAGTTGAGAAAAGGCTATCGAGAATTTTTGCAATTACTTCTGGTGTTCGACAAGGAGATGCGCTGTGCCCGATACTTTTTAATCTCATGTTGGAATACATCCTTCGTAAAAGTGCAGCACCTCAGGACAACATCTTATTCCGACAATCCAATCAACTTCTTGCTTATGCAGATGATATCTGTGTGATTGGATTAAATGGCAACGGAGTGAAAGAGATACTTGATCCACTGGAACAGTTTTCAGCTTGCGTTGGTCTCAAAATCAAAGAGTCAAAAACCAAATATCTTATCTCGGGTTTTAGAGACCAAGACGCAATTGATTTCAGTAGTGGAAACCACACATTTGAAGGAGTAATGAGATTCAAGTATCTTGGAGCTCTCATCACTCACGATAATAGTGTGGGCGAGGATATCAAGGTCCGCCTTGCCGTTGGCAATCGGGCTTTGTATCCTCTAAGTTCACTGCTGAGGTCGCTGTCGGCGACAATGGCTCCACGGCGTAGAGAGCGATCTGGCATCTTCAAACTGCCTACAACGGTTTGAAGAATTGGCTCGTGATCGAAACCGATGGAGTAAGATTGTTGACACGGTACGGGCCAATAATGGCCTGTTAAAACCGGAAAAAAAAATTGAGCAGGGACAAGAACCGAACAATATTTTTAACGTTTGTGTTTTATTTAAATTTCAGAACACAATAAATAAATTTATCGGAAGGTGGACATTCGCAATGGTTACATTATAGAAAAACATAAAAAACTCTGATTGGTTTCTGTTTTAACGTATAGATGTCACAAATATTTACATACTTTACTTTACATTTTGTTAAAAATTTTGTGAGAAAATACAATTATTTATATGGAAATAAAGGTGTAATTAACGTGCTGAAACTGTACAGAACACTGTCTGAAATTGTACAGAATGTTTATCAAGCCCGTTGTCATTTATGAGTGCGTGGGAGTTGGACCTTGATGGGTGAATATGTCAAATGCCATCTTACATTTGAAAAAAGAATTACGCGTATAATATACATGACCCAACAAGCCACGTTGATGGCATATACCGAATTCTTTTCAATCACGAGACCTGGAATTTAAACGAATGTGTCGGATTGTCAGATTTTGGTCCGTTTTGTTGTATAATTTGTAACTTTTTTAAAGGTAGCTTCATAATGCCTCTCTCATAGAAGTCTTAGTATTGGCGAAAAACTCTTGTAATCGATATTCACATACCTCTCTTGATCCCAATTTCTTATCAATCAGGAAGTTTTGCAATTGCGAGAAAACGCTGGCATTGTCCTGATGGAACAAAACACCTCTTCTGTTGGCCAAAACCGTTGTGGTTTAAAACTGCACTATACAGCCATCGTCCGAAAAAATAATGCATTTCTTTTTCCTCAACCTAACAATGACGATGAATATACGATAAATATACGAATAAAAATGTCTGAACTGAAGTGTGCGGATAGTTTAAATTGATGATGTCTGACACGGATAGAACCGCCTTCAGTACGCGAAGCGTTCCATGGCGTAGAAAGCGATCTGATTCGTGATCGAAATCGATTAATGATTACCGAGGCTTATTGATTGTTTCGGTTTTCCTAACTTAACTTCAACTATATAATTTGGGGCCAAGAATAAAGTTCCTCCCAAAACTATCCACGTACCAGGAACCATCAATATAATAGTTGTGAAACGAATTAATTTTTAACAAAAAAAAAACCAAATTAAATTTTATTTACATTTTTATCCTTTTGAATTTATTCGAAGCAGAAAATAAGTTAATTCAAAAGTGTCAACCCAACTCGTTTAATATTTATTTTATACTTCACATACTTTTCTTCCGGTTAAAGATCAACATTATAATTTTATATAATATTTTGTTTTTGTTTTTATTAAGGAAAAACATAAAATAAATTTTCCAACATAAAACGTAACATATATAGAGAAATACATTTTATTTTATTAAATGACGACGATATGACGATGGGGACGAGGACGACGAGGGGGAGGAAGATGGCACAAGGCCTTATGTACATAATATTTGTATATTATATTCAAAATAGACTTACTTTAAGCACACTGGCGCAAACACACACACGCACCACATTCGTATACTATATATAGAGAATATATTACAAATCCTTTGGAGGATGGATGGTAGCTTTCCGTCTTCTACTTCTGTTACATTTCAATTTTCGGTTTGTATTAACTTTGCATGCATAGACAACATCTAAATACGAGTCTATGTATACCATATATTTATATATACACAATTCGAGAGATATTCTGTACCATTTATCCAAATCTTTTCCGGGTTTTCCTTTTATTTTGTTCATATACACAAATAAAATTTTACTTAAAAATTTGCATACAGACAATTTTAAATTGTTGATGTCATTTTTAGGATATTTACCAGGGCACATAATAAAATAAAATACTGGAAAGTAAACTGTATACGAGTGAGCATACATATACGAGTACGAGTAAATAGAAAAGGATATGGAATCTACTCAGAACGTTTATTTTTTGGTTAGGATGAATTCGTAATGTTATTCCTTGCAAATATCTACATATTCTCGGATGTACACATATTTGCATTCCATATACGAGTAATAACTTTTAAGAGTACACAGACAGTGTTTCAAAAGTTTCTCTATATTTAACTATAGCCACATTCTGTGTCTAATTTGTAGTTCCGCACAGTATTTAGGTTTTTGAGTGTTCTATTGGCTGGAAAATTTTGAAAAGATCTGGTTGTTCAAAGCTTACACCAAATCGCGACCTGTGATTATTAATTGAGCATTTCTGGAACTGTGATGGTTCAGGATGTAGAATCGAAATTGGTTCTGGCACTTTATGTCCTGTGTCTCGGTGTCTGTTATAATCTAACTTTTATACGAATGTATAAAATGAACCAGCTCTTCATGCTGTTGTACTTATTAACAAATGCTAGATCGCTCCTTACGCTGTAGAGTCATCAGTGCACTTGTTGTGCTTGGATAACCCATTGCGTTAAGGGTCATTAATTACAAGTATAATAGTTACCGCAAAACTGCTTTCAATACCTCGTCTGTATGTCCTTGTCGAACACCAGAACTAATTTCAAAACATAACTTTAACAAAGCATTGAAACTTCACTGCTGATATTTAAAGCACAACAGTATCTCTCGATTGGTTGAGTTGATTTACTTGAAATCTAAGAAACCAGATATAGATCGCAAAATGTTGAATAGTACTGATAGAAAATCACTCGTAGTGACTTAAGCAAGAGAATGAACTTCTCAAAATGAATCGGGATGCTGAGGGACATAGTGAACCAGAGAGTATTGAACCAGAGAATCTCAACTATTTCACTGATGTGGATGAATTATAGGAAAACGGACTGGATCCTAAAGAAAAAAACAGTCCAGGAAAGTTGTCCAACCGAAGGTCAATCAACCAGAAGGTAGTAAATCCACCAAGAACATTGCACCAATACAAAAATTAAGAGATACATCACGAAAACAACCACAAATTCATGAAATTCGAAGGATTCAAACCTCAAATCAGATGGATCAAAATCCACAACCAAGCAACGCAGGGCAAAGAAGAACATTTGCTCAGATAGTGAAAGACTCAGGTTCAACCAAATATATAGGCTTTGAAAATAACCGAATTATGGAAAACATTATGATCAGCATTGAAGCTATTACAAAGCGACTATGTGACCAAAGTAATCTGAACAACATGATATTTGATCAACTGAAGAAAATGCAACTCCCACAACGCAATCCGATAAAAAATGTTAAGTAAGAACTCAACTTCCGAAAGCCATTTTGTTAAATCTTCATTTGTTAAAATTCGGGGTTATATCTTATACCATTCCATGCATCCAGCGGAAAGGGCAAGAGCTGGTTCGGCATTACTAATAAAAGAAAATATAAAACACTATGGAGAAACAAAAATAAGGATTCACATTAAACACAGACAGCCTACTGTCCCTGCAATATACTGTCCTTCCGGGCATAACTTGAACAGGGAGGACTACATTAAACTATTTAAATCACTAGGACGTGATTTTATTATTGGAGGTGACTTAAAAACACCTATTGAGGATCTAGACTTACGACGTCAAAGGGTAGAGAATTGTTTCAAGCAGGTCAGACGTCAAAATGTGAATTTTACTCTGATTGTTCCCCAACATAATGGCCCAGTGACGAAACTAAGATACCGGACCTAATAGACGTTTATGTAGCAAGGAGTATATCTCAGAACTATACATTCACATGGAAAACAGCAATTCTCTAGTATCGGATCACTCACCGGTTATTATGACAGTCAGTGAAACGGTAATTCAAAGAGAAAGTGAACCCAGATTAACGAGTTCAAAAACAAACTGGGATCTCTTTCGTAAATTAATGGAGGATAAAATCAATCTCCAGGTACCGATAAGAAATTCTCAAAAGTTGGAAGGCAAATTGGAACAACTCAATGAAGTAATTCACTGCTGCGTTGGCAGGTATCCCCACTTTACAAAATAAGAATACGCTTAACGTATCATACCCAATGGAAGTTAGAAAGTTGGTAGAAGAACAGAAAATTCTGTTTATTCACTGTGGAAGACGATGAAGGGACTTAAAAGACCGAAAATCCAAGTACCTCCACTTAAAAAGGATGATGGGACCTGGGCAAGAGGTCACAAAGAGAAGGCTGATTTATTTGCGGAGTATCTCCAGGAAACCTTCCAACCACTACCAAGACAAACTGCCAATGTAAATATAATGCCAATTCACTGGAATCAAAGCTAGATGAGTTTGACATACCGCCAGTAACTCTCAAAGAACTAAAAGAAGAAGTAAAAAATAACATGAATGTCGAGAAAGCCCCAGGGTATGACTTGATTACTTGACAAATTTTACACAGCTCTGCCAGACAAACGATTTCGTAAGCTTCTACACATAATCAATACGACCCTTCGGTTAAAATATGTTCCACATCAATGGAAAGTAGCAGAAGTAATCATATGATATCAAAACCTGATACACAACCTAACGAGAAAAAATCATACAGGCCAATTTCTCTGCTGCTAATTATGTCAAAACTTTTTGAAAAATTATTAGTAAAGCGGCTTAAACCACTAATTGAGTACCGACCACTAATTCCTCCACATCAATTTCGATTCAGAGAAAAGCATTCTACAATTTAACAGGTGCATAACAAATATAATTGAAAGAACGTTAGAACATAAAAAAGTATGCTTAAGTATATTCCTGGACGTCACACAAGCATTCGATAAAGTTTGGCACAGTCGTCTGGAATACAAGCCGCATAGAGATCTACCGAGGCACTTCTACGCCATACTAAGATCTTATTTATCCAATAGACATTTTCGAGTGAAATATGAGGATGGATACTCTGAGCTAAAGAAAATCTCTGCTGGTGTCCCGCAGAGGAGTATATTAGGACCAATCCTGTATTTACTATATACAAGAGACATACCAACCACAAATGAAGGTCCCATAGCCACCTTTGCAGATGACACAGCAATTATGGTAATTGGGTGACCAGGATGACCAATGTGGTGTATAACTGGACAAAGCGTTGGCGAATCAAGCTTAATAAGACAAAATCCACGTATATTAGCTTTACATATCAAAAGGCTTACCATCTACCTATAGAAATTAACTCGCGACACGTGCCATATGCAAATAAAGCTAAATATCTTGGCATGACTCTGGACGCCAAGCTCAAGTGGAGAGAGCATGTCAAAAAAAAAAGAAGAACTTAACATAAAGTTCAGAAAAATGTATTGGCCCTTAGCTAGAGGCTCTGAGCTTATAATACATAATATGCTGCTCCTATATCGGCAAATTCTGAAACCGATATGGACCAATGATAAAAAAAATGATACAGACGTTTCATCTTCGTAGCATCGTCAATGCTCCGTGGTACATAAAAAATGAAAACCTTCACAGGGACTTCCGCCGTCAGAAGAGTAATTTCATGCCAAGATAATGAGCAAGAGTAACTTGTATGCTGTGTAAATGAGAGCTATACCTCGATAATTCGGCCACCCTTTATAATTGAGCATCCGCACCGCCTTTCAATTGTTCATTTTTCCATACCAATCGAATAAAGTCGCTTTTGCCATACGAAGTTCACTGCCTATGGTCACTGCCTACGACGCTTGTTTATGTTAGGTATATACAATTTCACGTCTTCGACAGCTCGAATCCGCCGTTTTGAAATCAACATATGATCAATTTACCTTCAGGATACTTGGACATCCATGTATCCAAATTTCTGGTAATCCACGAGTTCCGACGACACTCTTTTATACATGTGATAAGCCCATCGAACGCACCAGGTATTCTAAAAAACTGTGCTTTTGCGAGGGTTACGACAAGTTATGAACACAGGTGGTATTCGATGGGTTTTCATTCAAAATATGTATGAAAGATGAATGCACCCGACCATGAATCAAAATTAACAACAATTAAACCATAACCATGGCTGTAACACGAACAATAGTATGCCAATCACCATCAATGATACATCCAGTCAAAGGAATTGCAAAAGCAAGGAAATAAATTCGTCTTGTCACGTCAAATCAGTGCTGTTGTATCGGTGGTAAATATAAAAACACTCACAGAAGATCACACAAAAACTACCGGTGTTTGTAAACAAATACCTGAGAAGAGAATAAAATGCTTCTGGCCAGATGAGATCAAATATGATGAAAATGAATCAGAAAGCCCGAATGGATATGAATCGATCACACACTGAGAACGACCCCGAACATAACACGAATTTCGTTGATATGGAATCCACTAGTAACTTCAAACAAATGATGGGAAATTTTTCGACCCGATAAAGTACAAAATACACTCTTAGTCCTTAAAATTTTTTTTTGTGTTCAAGAAATCTGTATTTCTGTATAATATTACAACTAATCTCAGTGATTATCTAGTAAGTGTTTTGTATTTTTAATCAGTGAAGCATCTTATGGGATGAGAAAAATCGTTTCGTCCCATTTCGTCCAGTCCTTTGATTTCAGTATAGTTCAGGGAACCACTAATTCTTTTAAGGTGCTTTGTTCCATTGGTGTGATCCAGTAGGTTCCGCAGCTCCTCGTTGTCATGTTGCTGCAGTCGCAGTTCATGACTCCTTGCAAATTTAAATATTTCATCACTGACGTATTCCATGTTAAGGTCTCGATGGAGGTTGTCATTTCTTATATATCACGGAGTATGATCTTAACTGTAGTTTTCTTTGCACAGCCCCAAAGTTGAATGCCGTATGTCCAGAAAGGTTTAAGGATTTTTTTATATAATAGTAGTTTGTTTTGCGTTGTCAGCTCAGAGTTTCTTCCAATAAGCCACTGCATTTTTCTGAATTTAAAATTCAATTCATGTCTTTTCTTTTTAACATGCGCTTGCCACCTAAGCTTAGTGTCTAGTGTCATGCCACGGTATTTCGCTTTGTCAGAGAAAGGAATTCAGTCTAATCGGGATGTATTCTACTTTCTTGTTGGTGAAATTGATGTGTGTTGATTTTGATTCGTTTAGCATTATTCTCCAAGTTTTTATTTTAGACCATGGTGCCAAACCTTGGGCTACGTCTAGGAATACTAATGAACATACCTTTTTCTCTTCCAACGCCTCTTCAATCGTATCAGTGATTCTATGTACCTGTTCTATTGTTGAGTGGCCTTTTCGAAACCCAAATTGATGTATATATGATGGTATATAAGTTTTCTATATTCTCTATAATTGGCTTAAGTCTCTTCAGAAACAATCATTCGAAAATTTTTGATGTGGTTGTTAATAAAAAGATTGGCCATAACTTTGTCTAAAGACAGCATTGATTATGTGCTGTAGCTTCCGTCGTGCTTTTTCTGGTAGTGCTTTGATTATTTTTGCTGTTATCAGGTCGTAACCAGGAGCTATTTTATCTTTAAGATTTTTTAGTTCATGTTTGATTTCTTTCACAGTGACTGGTAGGAGAAGTACCTCGTCTATTTTGTTGACCGATGTTAAATATTCATTCTCTACCTGCCCAGTAGGTGGTTTAAAGGTAATTTCTAGGTGTTCGGCTAACAGATAAGCTTTTTGTTTATCGCTGCGAGCCCAGGTTCCATCAATTTTTTTTATGGGTGGCACTTGCAGTTTTCTTCTTTTCAGACTTTCAGTGGCCTTCCACAACGAATAGTCCGTCTCATATTTACCTGTCAGGTTACTTGGAAAGCTAGCTACTGACTCATTCTTGATCTCTTTTATAAGCAGTTAAAATTTGATCCACAGATTATTTAGGATTGTTTTATCTTCAGGAGCTCTAGTTCTCTGCCAAGTCTTGCGAGCTCGTCTTTTTTCGTTAACCAAGTCTCTCACTTCAACTGGGTAGCTTATACTTTTCTGTAATTTACCATGCTGGATGGAGGTACTTTCCCACGCCTTATCATATAATCGTTCGAGATCGGCACCTGTAGATTGACGTTTTCTTCGACTAGCTCGCGAAAGTACTTCCAATTTGTTTTGTTAGTTTTGGATGGCTTGCTTTCTTTATTGTCGTGAAACTTATTGTCATTAAGGCTGGAGAGATATTCGATGATAGTCCTTCTTCATTTTCAACTATTAAGTAAATTTCGGAGATACCTCTTGATATATAGAAGTCTAGAAGATCAGGAATTTTAGTTACGTCCGTAGGCCAGCCGGTTGGCTTTCTACTGGAGTTGAACTCACATTTTAATATTCTACCTGCTTCAAAAAGCTCTCTTCCTTTGGGAGTAGTTCGATCCCCAAAATATATTTTTTGCATTAAAATCGCCTCCAATAATGAAATTTTTACCAAGCGATTTAAAAAGTTTGATGTAGTCATCCTTTTTTGGGTTATCCTTTTTTGGGTGAAAAGTTTGATAGCACTGGTATTCACGAATTTTGAAATACGAGATTCTAGTAGAGTGACTTTCTGAGATTAGGCTTAGATCAATGTTTTTTTTGTTTAAAAATATTTCTAATTCTGAAATGCGTTGCGCAAGACCATTTGCATTCCAGGTAGCAATTCTTAAAAAGTGTGTTATTATTTTTTCTTGTTTAGTTTGTATATGGATTACAATTAAGGTAGTAAATAACTTCTGTAGTTTTACCTGTCGCTTCTGTAATTTTTTTTAGTTTAGATCATCGATGTACTTTCCAATGTTCCTAGTCTTTTTTCTTGTTGATTTAGTAGCTCACTCATAGATTCTAGTCGTTGATTTTCTGCAATATTTCTTGCAGGACATGATTTTCCTGACTGGGTGCTTTCTTGACATTTTCCTTTTGTCAAGCCATTTGGGCATATGTCGTGCCTTCTCTTACTTTCGCGCTATTAAGAGGAATTTGGTTTGGATAAGATGGCGTCCTAGGTTGAGAACTAAGAGTTCTGATGTTCTCTGATGGATTTCTTTTACTATTTCTCACTCTTTAAATGATGTACTGTAAAAGCTTGTGAATTAAGGTAAATACCTATACCTTTGTACGAATAACAAAAACCCATTTGGGAAATATACAAAACATAAATAGCATATTTTATATAAAGGTAACATTTTTTTATATAATTGATTGAAAATTACATAAATTTTCCTATAAATTCATTTCCAAATGTACGAGTACTATATATTGTCAATACATTTTTTGGGAAAATTTCAAATTATAATAATAATATCTATATATGTATACGATGGAAGTCTGAGAAGTCTGACGAATCCTACTGAAACACGACATAAGATATTCGGGAACCACAGATGGTATTTTACACTGTAAATTACACGTACAAAAGAAAGACAACTCACAGATGGCAGTGCCATCTGTTTAAAAATTCACATTTAAAGCGATTAAAACTCAATCAATTTATTGGTGTCTTCGTTACAAAACTATCCGATCGATCAGTCTGGTAAGTTCATCTAAAAACTCCAGGTCATTATCCTGGGTCAATAAGCCCAGGTTATTGTCCATGGTTATTTTGAGTATATGTCTCAAAAAATATATATAGACCAAGTATGAGCGCGTAATCTATACTTTGTTACACTAGGCAACAAACCGTAGAATGGCGACCTTGAGGGGGTTGCCAGGCATTAAATTACGTAACCATTTCAAATCGACATCTTGCATCACATTTCCGGGCGTTACATATGACCTTTCTGGTACCTGCATATTTACTCATAATATGTAGTGCGAGCATATAATTAAATTTTAGTGGTTCCATTTGACATTCCAAAACACAGCCATAGTAACACCTTTCGGGTTGTTCGAGATTTTTTTAATGATTTTTGAACTGAAGAGTGTAGTTCGGAAATCAATTCTTGTTTATTCACTTCAAACGTTTAATTTTTGGTAGTTGTGCGGCAATTCGATAAAATTAAACGGTAGGTCAATGAAATATATGTTAAATAATGTTGGTTCCCGTAAAAAATTCTTTCCTCTTTTAGGTCACATTCATAACAGCCCTACTCCAGATCATCTCGCTTTGTACAGTGAATTGATCTTTATTTTAGAACGGTTCTTGAAATAAATCTAGGATAAGCCACAAGGCACTCAACTGTAGTCACTAACTATTCCATATTCCGCGTCACTGCAGCTATCTTCGATTGCGTTTTTGTTATGCAGCCACGAATTGTAACCGCCAAGACACAACAGTAACCATTATATAGCCAGTGACATATTGACAGACCAAAAAAAAAAAAAATAACAGGTGTCATACAAAACCATCAGGAACAATAGAAGTCTTGTGAACTCAAGGAACAGCTTAGTTGAGCTTCACGAGATATTTTATCCAAGAGTATCTTGTGTTAAAGTATAGAAATATTCGATTCACTGAATGCGTTGATAGTGACATTGTGAAGATAACCCATCAAAGTTTTACGGACACTATCAATAGTCCACATACATATATTTATAAACTGATAGAATTGAAGTTGGGGGATTCAAAATTATAGTCCGCCATCTCATTGATTTCAAACCCAGGAATGAAAGAGTTCCTCAACTCAACTCGTGCCATAACGATAGCCATATAGGCTATGAAGATAGCAGGAAAAAAAACTGAAAGTATAATAGAAAACTGTTACAGACAACTAGGTTGGTGTATAGTTATCACGATGCAGATGCAAAAATCACGATGAAAACGACCTAATAACAGTCTTCTGGAATAATCCTAACCGTCTACTTTCCAGAGCTTTACAACTGGTTGAGGTCAACAGATTCATTGGAGGTTTCAGATGTTTTGGAGGTTTTGAAATTAATGACGAAAGTGCCTTTACACCTACGGGCTATAAAGACCTTTGTAACTGACTTACCGTCTTCGCACATAGATATGACCATTTTCGATGTGTAAAAACCTTTTTTTGCATATATTACGTAAAAGGCAAATTATATGTAAAAAACCATTCGCAGTGCCACCTGTTTGAAAATTTACCGACGTTCGGTTTGGTCATTAACGTAGTCCACGATCGAAATATCTTTATTTTAGCTTCATCTGAGACAGTTAAGGTGATTTTTAACGAAGAAACCAATTATTTGGACCTAAAGTATATTGTCACATTCAGTATATTGAAAGAGGCCTCTTTAGTTACAATTCGATAGCAGAATATACCGGAAGAATAACAACAGAAATGGACGGAAAGATTACCATCACAAGAGAAGCAAGGGAAAAAGGGGTTCCTACCGAATTATATGTCCATTTTCTAAGGTGTACCGGAAAATATTGGTGGAACATCAACACCAATTCGACAAGCGCCAAGAAGGTTGCCATTAGAGTCCATAGAGCTCACCAGTAGTGTTGGGGTGAATAAAGATAAAAGCATAAGGTTCTGCGCGGATTATCGAAAACTCAACAGAACTACCAAGAAGGATAGTTATTTCTTACCTAGACACCACACTGGATACATTGGCATGAGATCGAATGTTTTCAACATTGGATTTGCAGAGTGGCTATGGACACGTGGATGTCGCGTACGAATATAAGGAAAAACAGCGTTCAGTATGGGCAATAGGTTGTGGCAATTCAATGTCATGCCATTTAGGCTTTGTAACGCCCCTGCAACTTTCGAACGGTTACTGGAACGTGTCCTAAGAGGTCTCCACCGGAAAAAATGCCTGGTATAGTTGGACTCGATCATCGTTATAGGAAAATACTACAAAATTGATTAAAGATGGCGCTTCAATTTTTATATGACATCATGTTACGCAGGTAAAAAACCGTGTAAATTATATCGTGTAATTTATACGCCCAATTGTGCTTGGCACCGAGAGCAATAAAATCTTAATATATATTGAAATTCGACCTCTTACAGGTCGTGCCAGTTCGGTGCAATTGAATTTTTTACAAACTTTTCAAACCACCCTCTTATATAATTTATAGTTATCTTCTGTTCAATGTATAATTGATAATAATCCTTATTATATTTAATAAATAATAATGAGTTTATTTTTATGAATTTCTTCCAAAAAATTTAATAATAATCGAAAAAAATATTTGCAAAATACTTGGTCAGAATTGTTCACATAAAACCATATTTAGATCATAAAAGTTGATTCTTCTTCTTTTTAAGACGATTTTGTATTTCTATGTGAGTGTGTCCAGAACCAAATAAATATTTTTCAGTTTTTGAGAATCTTACAATCCTATATAAATGTAAACATTCACAGAATGTCCATTTCAAGGTATAAAGTATACTACAAAATTTATTGCAATACCGGGAAGAGTTCGTCATGTCTCCTTCTACGAATAGAATGGCACTCTGTCCTATATAAGCTATATGTCAAAGGCGTATAAAATTGTGCTACCGTATTGATGGTGTTCATAATCGTCCAACTGAACGCACTATTCGCGAAGCAATCAATAAATTCCGAACCACTTTTTCAAAATTGGTTATTCATCACCCGACTTGTGCGTACTAGTCGATCTTATGTAAATATTTCTGTTGTAGCTGAAAGTATGTCGTGCTGAAAGTATGTCAAGCTCTGTCGCGTATTTTGCATCGAGATCTTGGTTTGAAGACATACAAAATACAGCTTGTTAAAAAATTAAAGCCGGTTGACCATCCTTTGTGTCATCGATTTGGTTGAGAGAGGGCGTTGTAACAACTCTTCAGCGATGAAGCTCATTTTGGGCGCCAACAACCAAAATGGTCGTGTTTGGGCTGATGAACAGTCAGAAGAGATTGGTGCCGTGTATGGGCAGGTGGCATCGTCGGACTGTATTTAATTAAAAATTCAGAAGGGTATGGCGTGTAAACGTCAATAACGCAAACTTCAGAGTATAATGGTCAATGAATTTTTATTGCCAAAAATTTAAAATATAGGCTTAACCGACTTGTGATTCAACAGGATTATCCAACGTGCCACACAGCAGGCCTTACCATCGATTTATTGAAATAAAATTTTTAATGAAAACGTCATATCAAGAAAGTAACCGCGGTGAATTTGCCTCCAAGAACGTGTGATCTGATGCTGTTAGATACGGCCAGTCGCCAACAACATGTAAAAGAACTTATTACAAGTTATTCCAATTATGCTACTTAGCCAATTAACACTTAAATTGGTGTTATGCAGACATATTGAGTCGAATATTTGGTATCACCTAAAATGGTACCACTTCGGTGGTCACTTTTCAACGTCAAATTGTGGAGCATTTTACGAAGTGACCAAAAGTAACAGCACATCATCCTTCAGGGAGCAATGAAGGTTCCTGTTACTTTCACCACTTTTTAAGAAGAATGGTGAAAGTAACAGTTTCATTTAGCATACTATAAGTGAGGTGTACCACTATACCTGTATACAGGGATAAACTATAGATCTGGGGTATGTGTCTCGAAGGGTAAAGTTCCGTAAGATATATCAACATTCAACGCTTAACATTGATCCGATACCATATTATGGGTGTTCGAATAGTTGTAAGGTTTTTAACAACAAAGTAGTTGTAAATATGTCTAGCGTGTAGCTTCAATAAAGCTTAATCTGAATATACATGTTGACCGATTGTTGGCTTCTTTATATCCCAATGATATCATTATCATTGTGTTTGTACCATCGAACATCACCGTACATCTGCTTTTAGCCGATATAATAGCAGTTTGTTACATATACTGAAAGCTCGGCTTTTATTCCTCGTTTCCAAAACATTTTCTAAGTATTTCGTTGTAATCGTATGTGGAAAGTTCAGTTCGATTGGTGTCCAGATAACTTTGCAAAGCTAACATGTATGGATTTCGTTTCATTGAGTGTAGTTGGATGAACAACTGACGCTCAATGCTCATTACTATTATTGTTACTTTTGTTGAATTTTGGTATTCTATCTCAGCTCCAGCTGATATATTTTTATGTCACAGTACACATCTTTATATCTAACGTAGTGTCGTCAGTTGGCTTGATAAAGGATTATAAAATCTGGTAAAATTGTTTTGGTAGCTTTTGTGTCGGTAATATTATCTAGTGAGTGATACTCCTTTGAGCTGCAAACAAGTCAGTCTTTTGCACTTCTAGCTCATCCTATAATCGTATATGGAGCTTTTCAAACCGACTATATTCAGTATCGTTATAGCTGGAAAGGCCAATTAGGTATTCACTTAACGGATTCTTCTTAATTTCTTTTGATTAGCAGAATCAGTTTGTTCTTAGACAATTTTGACTCGAATTGTTGGCTCGATTTTCCGAGCTTTCCATTTATCACTAATCCACGTTTCAACTTCCAATGAATAGTTTGATTTTGATAAGGTTGTTGAAAAGTGGTCTAAAAGTTTTGTTTTTGGCTAATTTCTGGCAGACTTCCCAAAACTTTTTAGTTTTTTTTTTTCAAGAATTGTAGTTTCTTCATTAAACTTAATACTCAATGGCTTCCGTTGTTGAAAGATCGTAGAAACTATACCCACTGCTACACTTGGTTGTGGCTTAACAATCACTGGAAGTTTGGATGATATTCTGTCAATTGGAGTTTTACGGTTGTTTTGAGCAGTAACTTCTTATACTATATCTAAAAGATTTATGTTAGAACTGAGCAGAAACCTGGATGAGGATATTTAATCACTTTATGAAAATGTTGTATGGAAATCTGTAAGGGTATAAAGATCAAATATTTATCAAAAATGTTCGTTTTCTCCAAACAGCATTGGTTGTTTCTTGTCAGCAGGACCCTAACTAATTTACTTTGGTTTATCAATTGTATCACCAGTTTCTTTCACAGTTCTGTTATCCCTTTAATAAAACAAATGATTCGCTCTTAACTCAGATGAAGAACATATGTCCGTTTTTAATGGTATGTTCGTCAGTGGGTCCTTGTCATGTAGTACCTGTAGAAGATAACTAATAATGATTATAGGGGAAACAGGATAATTATGTCATATACAGGATAATTAAGTAGAGGATAAAAAGGTTATAGGTGTTAAAAAAGTTGAAAAGGATAGCGGATTTCTGGCTTCATCGCGTGTTTTGTTTGCCAATTTGAATGCAGAACTTATCAAACCACATGGAACCATTACTGCTGCTAATGTTTTTCATGACTGAAGGACTGAAGCAAAGCTGGATTAACTCTAAACGACATCGATTGTTAGAAAATTCATGAATACTTTGCTGCACCAATTTGTGCTAGTCTTAAATCACTCGATTCAACATATTTTAGCGAAAACTGTTAAGGCTTTGCCGACCAATTTGGAACTTCCTATTTAAATAAATAAAGGAACTGAGGAGATTTCACTCTCCTTTGGACATCCTTTCGATGCGATTATTGTACGTCCTTGCATTCTCGCTAAACAACAATATAAAATCACACTTAACCAAACATTACTAATTATTTGATATTTTTAGGCTAATCGTATGGTGAAAGAACATGGAGGTATGTAAGTTGTCAGTGGATATGCTGCTGGTGACCAAAGTATTCGTTTTCTAAATTTTATTTTCTGCAGGAGGTTCCTTTTCGAGCCTTCTTCCATGTTCCAATAAGTGTTCTTACCCATTCTTAAATCTCGTCTTGGAAACTACTGTTTAAAAACTTATTCCACCTGTGGTCTGTTATGAAATAAATCAGAGTCAGATTTTTCCGTTAACGGATATATCCGTGCTATTATGAAAATAACAAGCAATCGAGATCTGACTCCAATATGTAATTTTTCTTCTGCTGGTGGTCAAGGCATTCCTCACAGCTTCTTTACATTTTTTTATATTCTATCCGAGGGTTTCTCATGTCCTTTGGACTTTTGCTTACGTCCCTTGCCAAAGTAATAACTGCAGTGTAGAAGTATTTTACCTTCGCATTTCAAATTATGATTCAACATTTCAAAGTATTTACGATCTCTATGAACTCAGCATCAGCATGGAGTATATAGAGTTAGTTGATAACGTCAAAAATCCAGAGTAAATGATGTGGCGCGGATGTGATGGTTGGCAACGGCACTGCAAAAAAAGATCATAAATAATCGCTCACATAATCTTATATGGTCACTACGAAGCTATATGTTACATAAAGATCTGAGAGTCCGCTGTGATAACATCCACTTCTGTTTTGAGATATCAAAAACCTTATATCAAGAGGTCTTTACCATTCCACTGCCTATATTATGCACATATTTATTGCACCACAAATTATTTCTCAGGCCGTTTAGCTGTAATATTAGTGACACAGTTCTAAGTTGTAAAAAAAATCTATCAGTCAATATGTAAATGGTTTCGAGCAAGTTACATATAATATTTATGGTTTTTGTGATAGACAATGGAACAACAGCTTATGTAAGTGGCATTGGTGGTGGCAGGAATCTGTCACATAATATATTTCAAATTGAACTTCGAGACTCCGAACAATAATCTCGATGCATCGTCAGAAGTCGATTTTTTTCGACGCTTTACCGAACCGTGTCAACCATCTGACTCCATCAGTTTCGATCATGAGCCCACTCTTCAAACAGTTGTAAACAATTAAAATATGCCAGATCGTTCTCTACACCGTGGAACCATCGTCACCGACAGCGACCTCTTCGCCTACCGAATTTCGGCTCTCCCTTCAAATATCGCTGTTTCATTCGGTTCGGATCAGCACGCAGAACGTGACCGAGCCAGTGTAGTCGCTGACCCTAGATTTCATTCCTGACTGAATTCCTGATCTCGTGATTGAAAAGAACTCGGTAAGTGCCATCGACGTCATGTTTTGCGCTATATATCACACTCATAATTATTCTCCCGAAGATTAGAAGCTATCTTTTGTAATCATCCGTCAAGGTCTAACTCTCACATCCATACATGACAACGGGTCTGATCAACACTCTGTACAGTTTCAGCTTATCCGTATTTGCAAGATATTATGATTTCATAAGTGGGCGTAGAGGATATAAAGCACGATTGCCAGCGACAAGGCGAACCTTGACATTCTCTCCCACACTATTATCGTGAGTAATGAGTGATCCAGGATACTTGAATATCATTACTCCTCCAAATATGTGGTAACCATTACTGAAATTAATTGCGTTTGGTCATTAATTCGACCAAATGTTCTCGATAGCCTGCTCTGAACTTTAACGCAGTATTGTGACTGCGTTACTGACATTTTACACAGATATACGTATTTGTCTGGTATTCTTAAATATTCAAGCGCAAACCATAGCCTCTCTCGATTGATCGCGAGATGTTTCGTAGTACTTGGTTAGAATCATCCGTAACGAGAAAACTTGGCCAGTGACTGATTGGTTTGGACGAAATCCTCCTTGACAGTCAAAATTGGGCAAAACGCGACCACTTTCGGTTCTTCAGACATAACTACATTTCGCCATACCAATCGAACAAGGTCGAAAAGGCAACTCCACAAAGTTAGTGAATTCTTAATTGGATGGATACTCAATGAACATCTTCGCGGTCTATATTTGAGGTTTTTCAGAAGTCGATATAATATTTCCAAACAATATAAGATCAACGTTAAGCTTATTCCCAATTTCAGCCAAAGTATGGTCGTTCATACGTGTATACAGGACATCAAAATCAACTGAACATCCTGAACTCTCAGTTTTTCGTTTTTAATATTTTTCATTTATCAACATTGTCCAACCTTTCTCAAAACTGACCAACCAAACAAACCATCACATTATATACCCTCACACTCTCGGTAGTGCAATAAAATTTTTGCCAAACACGCATTTCTTAATTTACCACAGATGAATTAAAATAATCATTATCTCTTATCATCATCATCGTCATCTTCATCGAGACAATCTTCGGTATATTATGTAAAAAATTCGTTATATTAGTCGGTTGTTGGGGTACATCTATATGAGGAAATGTGGAGAATATGAAAAGCTGCGCATGAATTTCCCCACATTCGAACTTCGAAATATTTCGAAATACCAATTTTTTTTTTTGCTTTGTCTGCCACATTTATCATATTTTTTGATAGTGTTCCCGGTTATCTGATTTAAAACGGACAGATATTTCCGGTTGATGGTATTATGTGAATAGAACACGCGTTTCATTATATATTGGGATACACTTGCTCGACATTGCGCTCGAAGTATAGTGATGCTGTTTCCAAATGGATAACCCTGATTTTCGTATTAATCGGTAAAATTAACTTTTAACCAATAAACGGTGAATTGCGGTATAACCAGGTAAAAATTTATAATTTTAGGAATTTTGAAAGCACGTTCGTGCTTTCTAAGTACAAAAAAAAATTATAACTAAATTTATTTGGGAAGATGTTACCATTTCATGTTTCACAGTTGAGAGGGGGTTGGGTATATATAGCTTTCATGGTATATTGAGTTTTCCATGTTACATAAATTATTGGTTGTAAATGAATTTTAGGTTTTTTCTGTACATACACACATAAATTCGAGTGTATAAATATGTGAAGGCATGACATGGTTAATGGATTGTTATGAGCTTAAATTTAATTACATTGAATTGAGGTTGTGTATATAGTTTTTCTTCATTTTGGGGAAAAAATGTATTTTATATGTACAATACATGTTCAAGTGATATTGTTTGTGTATGTGTAGGTGTACATACATACATATATGCTATAATCAATATATAATGATTTTTGGTGATGTGGGTTGATTAGTTATTGAATTGTGCATGGTCAATTATTCTACGATATTGACTTGTACTGAACCTAGACCTTGTTAAGTAAAACGGGACGGAACTTTATTACAAGCCACTCATTGCAAAGAACTGATCTTATGACACTTCTCAGAGACAAGTTATAGGTATCTAGTATGGTAATCCCGCTATTCGATTTGATGATCATGGATTCTGTCACCACTTCCTGCATTGTAAAGGTAAAGGTAGCTCACAAATCTTGGAATGGATAGATTTGTGGAACCCTTAAAAATCATTACTACACTGTTTGTAATAATTTAGGTTTAATGGAAAGCTTTCGCTCTGATAGTGAAGTAAGCTTGTTGTTTCCCCTTTGTTGTATGGAAAGATTGTAAAACTGTACTCAACACCTTGGTGGTTTCAAAAGTCACTAGAGTGAACACAATATATAGTGATAGAGTAATTCTATTAACACAATAGAGTAATATTACCTTTAAACAACGTAACCTAAAACTTCTTCTTGATTCTTGATTCAATCAAACGGATTCAGCCATGAATTTCTTCAAGGTTTTGTCAGACAAATGTGATGACAATTGCAATCAACATCCCTACTGCGAATTAATTCTGGTTGGTGACTTTAATGCCCACCATAAAGAATGGTTGAATCACCAAAATACGAACTGTGCTGGGCGTCAGACGGAGTGGCTTGCTGTTTCACATGACCTTACGCAGATTGTCAGTGATTCCACATCTAAATGTCAAAATTCTAAGAGCAGTCATATTCTGGATATTTGTCCCACAAAAATTCCGCATTCCATGGAAACACGTATCGTTTCCAATTTCACCGAAACCGTTGTACGTGGAATGTAAAAATATATATCCCATCATCCTTTTCCAATCCCAATCCTTATTTTAATCTTTTCAAAAGAAGCCACCAAAGTAGCCAGACAAAATAAATCTGCTCACAAGAAATATAAACGCAACGAAGAATATAAGGCCACACGTAACATCTGTAAAAAAATCTGTGCTAAGGAAACGAAAAGAGCTGACAACAAGAAAGCCGCTAAGGATTCCGAGTTGAAACCTTTCATTGCAGGATCGCGCGTTGGGTGCAGGAGCTCTGATAATTACAAGGAGCTAGGACTGTTTAAAAGTTCGCCCTGCACCTAATTAAAGCTAAATTTAAAATAAAAATCTATATGTGCAATTATTCTTTGGGGCTCAAAACCGATTTACGCACAACCATCTGCACATGGCATATTCAAAGAAAATAGTTCGGCCTTACAACTATCCACTTCAACAGAAGTTCTATAGATGTGTTCATTCACGCACCACCAAACATAATCAAATGATGAAAAATCTTTTAAGCATTCTGGTACTATCGCGAGATTCTTTATCAGTACCCAGTAGCTTTAACCAGTGCTACCCTCAAATGGACACAAATGAAATCATAATTATTACAAATTCTATTCTCACGAGGAACGTTATTACCTCACGCTAAAAATTTAATAGGAATTCCTATCAAATTTTGATCGGATCGTATTGAATCGAGTTGGCTGACAATGTCACTGATTTTGATACCTTGGAACGTAATGATTACAATCCTGGGTTTGTCAATGTGATCCGAAATTGTTATTAAATCTAATCAGATTAGTCATTCTAGATGTAGTTCATATCTTAAGAACGCATTATACCTTGAAATACATTCCTTGTGCGAGAGGAGAGATGTGTGTGTAACATTTATACCAAAATGCGACGGACGGACCCAACCCATAGTTTTTAGACGAATTGTACTTATTCTGTTTCTTTTGGAGACGACGGAGATGATCGTCCCGTGAACGCAATCCATATATATTTGTTGGATACACCGATACCTCGTAACCGATATCCGTTAACAGATTTGCTTTGAGGAACTATCTTGCTTCTCTGAATTTCATTAAAGCATATTATTGCTCTGCGTTCTTCATAAAGATAAGATTGAGCAAGTGTCTAATGCCTTGCTCATTGTGATCAAAAGCATTCGATAAATCATGCAATAATAACTGTCAAGATACGGTTGGTTGAATTGTTCTTGGTCAAAGTTGATTAGATGCTCGTTCGAATGGGATTCGTTGCCCGCATTTACACGTCGTCAAACCCCACCTCATTCGCTAGAATAATAATATTTTGTTGAAATTTGGAAAGTAAATCAGTCTCTGCTATTCCATTAGCATTTCGACCACCTTGCCACACTTTATTCATAGCTGGTAGGTTAATAACCTCCCAAGATTTGCTGATGTTGTCAAGACTCATTATTAGCCTTATATAGGCTAGATTAAGACGGTTGTAATTTTAGGTCGATATTGTACTTGACGTTTCCATTTATTTCTGTCAAATTTTCTGGGAACCCTGGAGGGTTGTCTAAGAGCAATAAAGCATTTAAATATTTTTCCATTTCAAGGTAAAAATGCCAAAAAATAATTTTGGCAACCATGTCTTTTAATTTGACGGCCAATAAACCAGAAATTCCCTTAAATGGACTTGGTTTTGTTTTAGATCAACGGTGGTTTAAGCCTAAATCTTCAGCAGTATTACTATCGAGGATCAAAGTTAGACGCTCCTTGGAGACTTTTTATCCCGTATTGAAATGTACGGACCATCCGGAATTCTCTTCCAATAAGCAGCAGTTTCATCAGCACTATAGCTAACTCTTCTTTGGCTCATAGGAGATTATATTAATAAGATATTAATTTTCTGACGAGTTAACCTTGACGAATTTTCGGAATGATGCTGCCTTGAGTCAGCTGAAAATGCATAGTCTGAAGGAAACAATCTATAGTGATCATACAAAATTCCTGGTACAAAATTCCACCCTAGAATCACTAGGTTACTAGGGTTTGCCTAGAATTGTTGAGAAACGGGTGGTTTAATTGTTCAAAGAAGATAAGATCCTCGTTCGAAAGGGGTTCCATATCCACATCTACACGTCTTCAAAATTCAGTTCATTTGCTTGATTAAACATATTTTGTTGAACTTTGGCAAGTAAGTCTGTAAACTCCATCTGTTGTTACGCATTCCGATCAAAATGCTCTCAAAATGGTGGCTTAAGCCCAAAATCGCCAGCAGCATTACTAGCGAGAAGCAAAGCTCCTTGCAGACTTTGTATTTCGAAACTGATCCTTAACCTTTTGAAATGAAAGTACGATCCGAAATTGGATTTTCAATAAGCAGCCATTTCTTCAATATTAGCTGACTCTCTTTTGGCGGATAGGTATTCTGCGATTATTATTGTTCTCAATTCACATTATTTAAAACTTCCATCTTCTCTAACATTTTACTTTTCTGCCGAATTTACCTCGACTTATTTGATGCTGCCAAATATGAATGCCAAATTGTTTGTATCATCGTTATAAGGAATTGTTTGAACAATTTACGTTAAAAATTAGGTCGATTTTCTCCCCAGATTCGATACGGCGTCATAATTAGAAAAAACCGTTAAAGCGAATCGTCATAAAACGATGCTCCGTATAACAAGGTTATTAAAGGTCAAGTCAAGGTCATCTTGAAGTGGTGTCTTGTTGGGATGATGCTGCCTTGACTCAGCTGAAAATTGAGTCTGAAGGAAACAATATAGTGAATCACCTGAAATTCCTGGTGAAGTTTCAGGATTATATCTAGCAAATGGTATGCCTTCTAGAATTGTAGACGAATTTTTCAGAATAGGCACAGAATGGGCAGTGTAGCAAAGCTTTATAGTTTTCTGAACAACCTTTGTTCTAAGTAATTGGTTTGAGACTATTTAAGCTCAATAAAGCTTGTAGTTGTGAACTTGATGCAATCGTGAACGGGAATCTTAAGAGCCTCAGGACATGGTAATTAAAAAAAACCACTGATTTTAACGTTACTGACCTCCAGTAACCTAACCAGATCCAGTACGCTACCACAAAATTAAAAAGCTTGAGTCTATTTTTAGCTTTTCGGTTAAACTTTGAATTACTACTGTACACCAAATGTTTTGTACAAATTACCAGAATACCTTTAAATCAACTCGACGTCAAGCTGTTCTGCGAATTGTGTTCTATCCCATTAGCAAAAACCTTATAGAGCTTTCCCCATACCCACATGTATTTCATTCCTGTGAATCATTAATATAAACAAAAAAAAACATGTCCTTTCACATGCGGCGATATGATATGTACATATATATTGTATAACAATGACAAACGAGACGAAAGGACGCGAAACGGTAGCGCATAAATTAATTACATTTTGTCTCCATATCATAGTACAGCAACGAACCAAATCTAATAATTTATTTCATGTTAAGTGAGTTCAGCTCTAATGGTGTCACCGAAATATTAATGTGTCGCTCGTTTTAAACACAATCTAATACAATATCATGTTGCGGGTCATAGTTGATGAACATATTTCATTCGTACATACAGAAATAGAAAACGTTACGCTATCATAGACGGAACAAATTGCGATTTGATATCGGTGGAAGTTATCTTAAACGATTCTACTCATTAGTATTGTTGACCCTTGAACTTTCAAAACAATGAAAGCTACTTTTTTGGGAAAGGGGTGTAGACACACACATATTTTTATAATTTTGTTCCCATTCTCACTGCATCTTAATACCGAAAGTGTTGGTGTATATGTATACATAGAGCGATTAGATCGCTTTCAATTTTCAACAAAACATAAGAACTTGGGGATAAGAATATTATTAGGATATAATGCTCGTGTATACGAGTGTATGTACAGCAAGGCAGCACCATTTTATGATAAGGATAAGAATTTTCGAGAAAACAATAAAAACGAAAAGCTAGAAAATTGTGCTTCGAACATAAACATAAAGTTTCTGTACAGCTGAAACAATGAGCAAAACGTACGGAAACGTTTAAAAAAAGAAACGAAAAACAAAAAGCCTGAGAACATCCATGTAATCAGGAAAAAGGATGTTTGAAAGAGAATTCTTTTCGAAATAATAATATTTTAATTAAAATAAAATAAAAATATTTGTGCTTTTTGAATTTAATTGGTTGTTGTTGGGATCTCTCTATTTTGCGAAAATATTTAAGAAATTTTAAATGTATGAATATCTCGATTGGGATGAACATGGAATAAGCTATGATTGGCTTTTAATGGAAATTGCTTGTATTATTGGAATGGTTGTTTTTCTTCTAATATACGGTGGGTGTTGGCATTCGATTATAGGTTTGAACATATAAAATTTGAAATGTAGTTCATTGAAAGGTTTTCCAAAGGAAATTTAGGCTGTCGAATTCCCCTTTGCCTTCTGGTAAAAAATGCAGCGTTGAATCTATAAGCTGTCGATAATAATGGGTTTTTCAATAAGAGCACTTCAACTTATTATTTGAATAAAACACAAATTGTTCGACTTTTGAATTTTTTTTATTAATGAATTTGAACATATACATTTAAGTATGAAACTCGACTTCTTTTGCATGACCACCGCGTGCACGTTTTACGAAGTCCAATCTTTGAACCCAATTTTCGACCACTCTTTCGCATAAATCGGCCGAAATTCCAGCAATTTCACGTTCAATATTGGCTTTGAGCTCTTGCAACGTCGCCGGCTCATTGGCATACACCAATGACTTCTCATAACCCCAAAGAAAATAATCTAGAGGTGTCAAATCACACGAGCGCGGCGGCCACTAGACAGGCTCATTTCGCGAAATAACACGCTCATCGATCTTATTCTTCAATAACGCAATTGTATCGGGTGCTGTGTGGCATGTGGCCCAGTCCTGTTGAAACCACATGTCGTCCAAGTCCATTCCATTCAATTGCGGCCAAAAAAAATCGTTTATCTTATCACGGTATCGATTTCCATTAACAGTAACGTGGCAATTGTTATCGTTGATGAAAAATATGGCCCAATGACGCCACCGGCATGTAATCCGCACCAAACAGTGACTTTTATGGGATGCAATGAATCACGTGTGGCTTGCTTCCTACCCAGTAACGCATATTGTGCTTGTTGACAAATCCATTTAGTCAAAAATGAGCCTCATCGCTGAAGATGATTTTTCGGGTAGAAATCTGGATCATTTTCGATTTGCTCTTGAGCCCAAATCACGAATCGGCGTCGCTTCAAATGGTCAAACGGCTTTAGTTGTTGTGTCAGCTTGATCTTATACGGATGAAGGCCAAGTTCTTTCAATTGGCTGCGATGTTTTCAACACTTCGAGCACTTCTTGCTCTCGAGGGCACCGGAACATTATGTAGCGAAAACGTATAGACTCAAATTTTGCCACTATACGGTCGATTGTCGAACGAGCTGGCTTATTAAATGAACCGTAAAATGGCCATAATGCTCTTAAAGTAGCAGCAACAGAACGATTATTTTGATTTAAAATTTGCACAATTTGCAATCGCTGTTCACGTGTGTAGCGTTCCATGATAAAATGTATACAAATGAAGTTTCCAAATGACATAAGAACAATAAAAAATATGGCGTCGTTCGTCGTCCCTATCGGAAAAAAGTTGAAGCGTACCTGTTGAAACACCTTTTAGTATATGTAAGTGACAAATACATTATTTTCTCCCAGAAACACCAACTTTACAAACAAGGATGATCTACGTAAATAATCCCGAAGAGAGGCTCTGTATTCATCAAGACAAGATATCGTATCCATTATCAACGAGATTCATACGCAGTAACCAGTGACCAATACGATGTAAGGAAAGTTTTCCAGAAATCTTGTCGACAATACAGTTTTGCGAAGTAGTTTAAATTGCGATTGTCGGTGCAGTTCTGCTTACTCTCAGTATAGAGAAAACTTGAAAATGAGTGAGTGATGGTCCGGGCTAAGAACTTACTCAGCCATAAGCCAAATTCCAATGGTTTTTTGGAAGACTAACTTTTTTGTACCATAACATAAAAGTTAAGAAATGATAGGAGTTGTTCATTTAGGATGCGTCCGACAATACATTAAAGATATGTAGAAGCTATCGTATAAATTAAGTAGATTGCAAAATTCGCTGGAAGGATAACTTTATTGAGCACTCTTTTCTGCCTTTTTTGATTGGTATACAAGGTGGAAGGTATACAGTATAATTTCTTCCAATCGTCTGGCGAATGCAATAATCGATGAATACCAAGAAAGATTTCGTACGAGTAGGTCTGGCACTGACGTCCATCACTAACGTCTGTTTAACGTCCGACAGTGAAGTCAAATACGGACGTGTACGGCTATAAGTCTCACCATCTACACCTTACACCACATTCTAACCTTAAGTACTTACATGGAATATGTGCCGATTCCTGAGTCCAACAGAGTTCAATCACATCCCCGGTCGTAATCAAATGACGAAAATTCGCTTTTATATCCAACAGCTACATCGAAATGGAAACCCTGTAGCAATACAGAACTAAAAATAATCCACATTTTAGAAATGATTCAAACCTGAAGGATTCGAATTAAATGAATTCTCTATCACACATAATATTTATAGCTAAACATTCGGACTTTTCCTATCTGATACCGATGCAACGTGTTGTTTGTCTGACACGAGTGACAGTTGGACATTGCACCATGCTATTAGGTGAAGCTTGGAATTGCATCCAGTTTACTGCTTTCATAATCGCAATCACCTTGACTTGATAATTGTTGCAACAGTCAGGGCGACGGAACCAAAGGTTTAACGTTATGCCTTATCCATTTTTGAACCAATACCTTTATTACTTAATCAGTCCTGTCTGCAAGGTATTTCAGTGAGAAACGATAGTGAAACTACTGTAGTCGATGTTAGTGGAGAAAAGCCTACTGAGAATGAGAGATGTGCCGTATGCTATAAGAGGTCCAAAGTAAAGTAACTTGAAGCCTGGTTAATAGCTTTAATGATTTACCATTTGCTCTATAATCAACTCTCCCTCTTTAATTTTACCTCTCGAGTTATTTTACAAATGTTAATACAAAAAACTACAGGTTGCATCTTTTCTTTCACAAGCTTAGTGGTCTTAGAGTGTTGTGTGACCACTCGTCTGAAAGGGTTATTATGGTTAAGTATTAAATCTAGTACATAATAAGTACCATAATAAGTACTATTATAACATTTATCAATATGTCTAAAAATCTTTCTTTTTGAATACGGATCTCATCGAGTAAGGTCAGCACAGCCGATAATTGTACACAATATAAGTACAGTATTATTTCATCATATTAATTTTTGGGAATATAAATTACTATTCCTTTTTCTAATAAAAGAGATACATAATTATTATAAATTAATTTTAATTGTTCATAATAATAAAATCATTAATGCAATTTATGTAATGAATTTAAATATATACAAGTGCAAATTTGTTGTTTTATTTTGTGAGTAACATAGTGTGGTTAAATTGCATTACGCGCATAACAAATTGGTGGCAGCGGTGGGATCCCACGGTCTAAAAATGCCAAAGGATTCTGTACCAAAATAAAAAATTTGTGTTTGTGCAATGAATAATTCTATAACCCACCATTAAGTACTTCACTCATAAACAATAATGAAACTTAAATTTCATTCATACGAAATATTTGAACAATTGATACTTTTTTTTTTAACTTTACAAATTCGAAATTACCGGTTTGAAATTAATTTTTTTTTGTGCTGACCTATGCTCGCAATTAAACAAACACGTTGTAAAATACCAAGCTGAAAACTATATTAATCCTGCTGAACTTCTACAGTTACTATCTACAGTATTTAAAATCCAGCGATATAAACAATATTTCAACATATGCAAAAAAAAAAAAATAATTTTGAATACTGCGGATCATTTCGGAACATCTTATTAACATTACTTGGAACCATATAACAACGCTTGAGACAACCAACATACTTGGCAATCAAAAACAACATTATCAACATTGCGTATCATATAGTCATCAAACTGAAACTAAATTAACATCATTCATCATATTACACATCTAATTTAACTCAACTATCAACATTTCGGAGATTGGACAACAACAAGAAACAAAAAAAAAAAAATTTTTTTTGTGTAAAGGTTAGTGAATTTTTAATTTATAATTCTATCGTTTGCTTATCAGTGTAACCGTACACTGTACTACTTCCTAAAACTATATAAAAATTTCAAATTAATGAGCGAAAGTTCGCGTGCGCGGTTAAGATCAGATTGTAAAAATAAACGAGAAATCAAAACTGATATCAATCAAATTGATCAAGATCTGAAAACATCCGAACAATTGAATCCGGGTACTTTAACCGAATATTCTAAAGTACCACAAACTTCACTTAACAAACACGAAGACGATTATTCCACTACAATGTCGTTTAAATTAGATAACGCGATAAAATTAATTCCTAGTTTTGATGGTGATTCCTCTAAGCTACAACATTTTCTTGCTTGTTGTGAATCAGTCAATAAAGTTGTTTCCGATAAAGATATTCCTAGTTTTATAAGTTTATTGAAGTCTAAAATAATAGATATCGCTTTCGAGCAAACTTTTAAATATAATGAATATTCTACATGGGATGAATTAAAAATCGACCTAAATAACGAGTTTTCTGAATTATACTCAAGTGAACACTTACAATTAGAACTCGTCAACATTTATCAAAAACGAGACGAATGCGTTAAAGATTATGCTCGTCGAATTCAAGAACTTTTATCCAAATTAAATGAAGCATGCATACGAACTGAAGGAAATGATGCTGCTAAAGTGATTAAAAGTATCAACTCTAAAACTGCCTTACGTGCGTTCCAAGAGGGTCTCCATGAAAACATAAAATTAATAGTCAAAGCCTGCCGATTTGATAACTTCAAGGACTCAGTAACTAAGGCGTGTGAAGAAGAATTAGCTTACAAGCTCCACAAACAAAAAACTAACTCTATATCATCTTATCGACAACAGATTAAGTGTCAGTTGTGTTTCAAATTGGGTCATACAGCGTCTTCATGTTACCTTCGGAACCCTAGACAGCAACAATCTTATCATTCTAATACTTACAGTTTTCCGAAAACACAAGGTTTGCAGACACCTAACTTCACAAATTCCACACCATTTCGACAGCCTAATGTCTCTTTTAAAGGCCAAAACGTCCCTTCGAATCTACCTAATCATACGGTAAAGCCAGTTTATGTGTGTACTTATTGTAAAAATCCTGGTCATCGAATCAATAACTGCTTCAAACGCAGAATAGCTAATGCCAATAAAAATCTGTACAGTACAACTGATAAACAGGAAAACTATCAAGAACTCAACAAGAACGACACGACTTGCCGAGTTCAAGACATCTAAAATCGTGTCCCGATGAAAACATAATAAATAAAAATAAATACCCTTTAAATCATTCTATCACAATTGTTGAATCGATTCTTATAACAAATTCAAATGTCAATAAAAAATATGTCAAACTAAAACTAGATATCGCCAATACTAATCCACTATTTCTTTTAGTTGACACGGGAGCTGACATAAGCCTTATAAAAAAAAGTTTTATTAAACGCGATACCATATGCTATCCTAATTTAAAATGCTCTTTGAAAGGTATCTCCAACGATCTCATACAAACCTTAGCTATGTGTGATGTACAAATTGAATTATCCGCATCACATCAAATCTCTCATCAATTTCACATCATAAAAGATGACTTTCCAATACCAGGCTGTGGTATCTTGGGGAAAGATTTTCTCTCCAAATTTAAATGTCAGTTAGATTTTCAAAATAATTCTATTAAAATTCCATTTGAGGGGGATATGTTCTGTTTAAAATTATGCTCCGCACCTTCGAATATTATTCCACCTAGATCTGAAAAGTTAGTTCAAATTAATTCCAGTTACAGCAACAACAAAGAATATTTATGCTGTTCGAAAGAAATAGCACCTGGAATTTATATCGGGAATTCTTTAATCAAAAAAGAAAATAATTTAATGACCTTAAGTATTGTAAATACCACAGATGAACCATACGCGTTTACACCCATTGATCTTAACTTGCTTCCTTTGGAAAATTATGAGATATTTCAAATTGAATCATACAGTGATTACCTAGCCAATCGGTTAGAAGTTTTAGAAAACACTATTCAAACTGATAGTTTGAATTCCGAAGAAAAATCTTCCATTCTGAAAATATGTCGAGATTACAACGATATTTTTCTATTACCTGGTGATATTTTAACGGTTACTGACACTATTACACATAAAATTCCAACTCTTTCAAATAGTAGTCCTATTAATGTACGACCGTATCGTTTACCTCAATCTCAAAGATCTGAAATTAACTCACAAATTTCGAAAATGTTAAAAAGTAACGTAATCGAGCCCAGCAAATCTCCATGGAATTTTCCTCTGTTGGTTATTCCGAAAAAATCGGATACGGACGAGAAAAAATGGCGCATCGTAGTCGATTATAGAAAATTAAACGACGTTACGATAGGTGACAGTTTTCCTCTACCGAATATCACCGATATTCTGGATCAACTTGGGAAAAGTTCCTACTTTAGCTCAATAGATTTAGCTGATGGTTACCATCAAGTACCATTAGATGAAGAAGATAGAAATAAAACCGCTTTTAGTACCACTTTTGGGCATTACCATTTCACACGAATGCCATTTGGCTTGAAAGGTGCACCGGCGACTTTTCAACGGTTAATGAATTGTGTACTAAGTGGACTTAATGGTATTAAATGTTTTGTTTACCTAGACGACGTAGTTGTCTATGGCTGTAATTTAAATGACCACAACTCGAAAATACGAGAAGTTTTTGATTGCTTTCGTCAACATAATTTAAAAGTTAATCCAAATAAATGTCAGTTCTTACGGAAGGAAATTACTTATTTGGGTCACATTATAACATCAGAAGGAATCAAACCAGATCCTAAGAAAATAATTGTAGTTACCCAATATCCGGTTCCTAAATCTGTAAAAGAAGTCAAATCCTTTTTAGGCTTCGCTGGATATTATCGTCGGTTTATTTCAAACTTTTCCGAGATCGCAAAGCCTTTAATTCAACTTTTAAAAAAAGATGTTGCCTTTAATTGGGATGCATTTTGTGAAGAAAGTTTCAACCGATTGAAAAAATCACTCTGTTCCTCACCAATTTTAACGCGACCTGATTTCGCCAAACAATTTACAATCACTTGTGATGCAAGCGATATGGCTATAGGTGCCGTACTATCGCAACAGATAGAAAACGTCGATATGCCGATTGCATTTGCTAGCCGCGTTTTGAATAAGGCAGAAAAGAATTACGCTGCTATTGAGAAAGAATTACTTTCCGTAGTTTGGGCTGTCAATCATTTTCGTCCTTACATTTATGGTCGAGAATTTATTGTTGTAACTGACCATAAACCTTTAGTCTGGTTATGTAGTATTAAAAATCCATCTTCAAAACTTATTCGATGGCGAATTAAACTAGAGGAGTATCAATTTAAAATAATCCACAAGGCCGGCAAACTTAATACGAACGCTGACTGCTTAAGTCGGATCCACATAGAACCACTGAATGATAAGGTTAATATCAATGTTCTTACCAGAGCACAAAAATTACGACAAACTATTACTGATGATAAGGGTCAAATGTCAGAGAACGACGAATCTATCGTTAAGAAAGATATTGTTGAGTTGACTGACCAATCTGAAATAGAAACTGTAATTAATGAATTTCATCATAGTGTAACTGGAGGCCATCAAGGTATTTACCGTACATATAATAGGTTACGTAAATTTTATAGATTCCCAAATATGCTAAGTCAACTCACTAAAATAATTAAAAATTGCAAATCTTGCCAAATCAATAAGTCTCGTCTATCTAATAAAATGCCCATGAAAATCACTACTACTTCCACTCGACCATTTGAAAAACTATTTCTAGATATAGTTGGTCCATTAAACACATCTCATAATGATAATAAATTTATCCTTACAATGCAAGACGATTTAACCAAGTTTTCGTTAGCTGTGCCTATTCAAAATCAGGAAACTGAGACAGTCGCCCGTGCATTTGTAGAAAATTTTATTTGTGTTTTCGGTATTCCTTCGTCGATTCTTACTGATCAGGGATCAAATTTCATGAGTGACTTATTTACACGAATAGCTAAGTTATTCAAAATAAAAAAGCTAAATACAACCGCATATCACCCACAATCGAATGGAGCTCTGGAGAGATCTCATAAAACTCTTATAGATTTTCTTCGTCACTATAGCAACCCTGATTCTTTAGATTGGGATTCATGGGTGCCTTTTGCTATATTTTGTTACAATACAACTCCACATTGTACTACGAAATTTATGCCGTTCGAACTAATTTTCGGTTGCAAACCACAGATTCCTAGTTCACTTACCCATTCTCGTGATATCGTTTATAATTACGATGATTATTATTTTGATTTAAGATATAAAATGCAACAATCTTTTGAAATCGCTAAAAATCATATACTGCAATCTAAGGAAAAATCTAAGACTTACTACGACAAAAACTCTAAATCTATAAAGTATGACGTTGGCGATCTAGTGTTTTTGAAAAATGAAAGTAGACATTCAAAGTTGTCTAAGTTCTGGTTAGGGCCTTACGAAGTACAACAAATAATCTCACCTGAAAATACGTCAATCAAAATCGGAAATTCAACTAAGATTGTACATAATAATAGATTGAAACATTTTGATGAATGATCCGGTTTTAATATCAAAATTCATTTGAATATTTTATTTAGTTTTTTAAATTTTATATTAATTACTTAAATTTATATTCAAAATAAGCAAACACCAATTGAATTATAATTTGAAATTTCACTATCTTAGTTAAGTTTATATATAGTTTAAGTTTATTTCTGAACTCATTCAGACTTAAGAGTACCATCTTAAGACTACGGAGGGAGGTGTTGTGTGACCACTCGTCTGAAAGGGTTATTATGGTTAAGTATTAAATCTAGTACATAATAAGTACCATAATAAGTACTATTATAACATTTATCAATATGTCTAAAAATCTTTCTTTTTGAATACGGATCTCATCGAGTAAGGTCAGCACAGCCGATAATTGTACACAATATAAGTACAGTATTATTTCATCATATTAATTTTTGGGAATATAAATTACTATTCCTTTTTCTAATAAAAGAGATACATAATTATTATAAATTAATTTTAATTGTTCATAATAATAAAATCATTAATGCAATTTATGTAATGAATTTAAATATATACAAGTGCAAATTTGTTGTTTTATTTTGTGAGTAACATAGTGTGGTTAAATTGCATTACGCGCATAACAAGAGTTATGATGAAAATTTTGAGTTCAGTTTCTTTGTCGTTACTTTATTAGTACAGAAAGTTTCTGTTTGAGCGTGTACTGGCTTTTCTCTATTGCAGCTTCTTTTTATGTGGAAAAACAGTTCTTTGTGATCTAGGATGTTCTCCCTAATATGAGGATTCAAAGAATAGAGATTCAGCTCACAAACCTATCATCAGAATTGGATGAATCATCGAACTACCGTCCAAAAGATCACCAGGAAACGCCGGATATTTCCAGCTCTCTACGAAGAGGAACTGCAAATCGTGCAGGAAGTTCAGAGATGTGTTCATCTCAAAGAATATAGTGTCCTAATATGACCAGAAGCTTTCAAACTATAAGTCAGTCTTCGTTTTTTAAACCAATTTTCATTCAATTCCAAACAACATGCAAACCAAAGAGATATAACTGCTGAAAATCATTTTTGGACACTGACATCCCTTTGATAATATGCCCTTCAGTGCAATGATCTTCGCAGCTAAAAGATCTGGAATATGCCACACTTGTTAAATAATTAAGTTCCATTTTTACACAGTCAAAAGGAATACCAGGCAACTAAGCCATCAATACAGCTACGATAATTGCCCAAAAGAGATGTCGTCAGCTTTGTGTCAGCTTTTGTAATATCTGAAAGTTAACTTACTTCTAGTCCATCTCATTGATAAATATACGTATGTACATGTGATCACATGCAAATGGAGATTATTATAGTGGTAAGTAGGTGTAGTGATCAGAGTCAATCAGTTATAACCATAACAAAACCGAGTTATTTTAAGGACTCATAGGTCCCACTAGTTCTATAAATTCCGGGTCATGCCAACCCGCTCTTTACAAATCATTTATGATAAGGAATATGATTAGATCGTCAGTACCTGGCCAAAACGTGTGTGAGAAAATTATAAAGCATGAAAGATTAATTGTGAACGGGTGGAAATTCGGTAAACCATGGAGCTTGAAACTGTGTTTAACTTGAAAACTCCACAGAGTGGATTGATTGGGCAGTCAGAGGAGCTGAATCAACCATCCGATGAGAAGACGTTTCTCTTATGAAATGTAATGGCATCTTGTATGTGATCTATCGTGTTCAGACCGGTGTTTCGACCTGATGACGTCATGACTCGTTGTGTGATCGAAAAGATCAAATCCATCTTATCAGGCATATGCGACCGGACTTTATTTTTGATGTATGTTGCATTTTCGTTTCTATATATATTGTGAGGCTCTATGGTTGCAACAGGTCTATTGAATTACAGAATTTTTGATTATTTTGTTATTACTTCACTATTGTGGCGTGACTGTAAGTCGTATTTGTGAACGCCATAGTTTCGGCTAACAGAGCCATAATCTACTTTGCCACATATATTTAGTGGCTGAGACTACAAGTGGACAACTTAATGGAAAGCCTTTTTTGAAAGCTTTGCGATGCGCACACTTGCTAGGCATATGAAGCGGAAATTGGATTAGTTCAAACGTCTCAATGAGAGATTATTAAGTGTAATTATCACCAAAAGGCATCAAAAGGATCACAATAAAAAATCCTTCCTCACTGAGGAAGACATAATAATCGTAACGAAAAGATCAATATGGCCAAAATTTCGCTGATGGCAGGATATACTTGCTGAATATATTCTCCTTAGGTACGACTAAATTTATCAATTCTGCCCATGAATTCTGCACTCCAATAGGTGGCCATAGATATGTTTATTGAAAGCCCCATTTTGCATCATATCCCATCGGGATTCAAACCCAATTCCGCTCGCTCCAGCGTAGCCTTGGCCTAACTTTGGTACATAAACGACACGTTTACCTATTATTGATCCCATATGGTCTCATCTACGTTTCATACCTACGATTACAGTCTTGGCTTATTAGATTCTCACCATTAAAACTATAAATTATCCCACAAAAAGTGTTTAGCTAAAGTGTTTTCACCATCACATTATTGCGTCTTATTTACCTTTCTTTAATGTTGAGGTATATAGATATAATAAACGATCATGTACTGCCTCACCTTATATAATATTTTACAACATCCATCCTATCCATTTAGTATAGTATCGTTCGCCAATCGATTTTCCATAAAATTTATGTAAGCACTCTATTCAACCTACATTCAACAATAAAAAAAACAGAGTTTTTTTTTAAGGTGAGACAAAGATGATTAATATATAACCTCATCTCTTTTGGGAACAACCTTTTCTGTGTACACTATACCTTTGTATATATACCTAAAAAATATAAAACTTTATCCGAAGTAAGAAAAAAAAAGTTATAATTCTCAAAAGATTTCTTTTGATGGATCTGGCTTTACAGCATTTTTTGTTCATAAACAAAATAAAATCCTTTCAGACGGATCTGATTTGAATACACATTTGTCAAAGACACTAAAATGAATATACTTAAAGTCATAATTTGTATTCTTAATCTCGAACAGAATATTGTTGAGGTCAAACCGACCCGGCACACAAATTAATTAAATTTAATTTCCAATTGTGACCACAATTTGGTGATACATAAAAGGGTGACAGAAATGCGGTCATATCTCGTCAAAGTGAAAGGTTCACTATATAAATTGCGACACGTTATCATACAATATTCTATAAATCACACAGCATACACGCACACGCATTATGTTCATTACTAACAACAACGGGATACCTGCCTATATACCTACCCATACGAGGTATGGGTAGACCCAGCTAAGCTCATTTACAGATATAATATAAAATCTGTTAAACAATATTTGCAATACACCATGTTAGCGAATATATGTTCTAACAGCAGACTGTATATACGGAGAAGAACAGTGGGTATATGCAGGTGAAATATTTAGTTTTGAATGCGAGGGGGGTGAGGGGTGGTGTCTGTTTATTTACTGTGGGAATTACAGTATTTTCCTATATGCGGTGGAAAATCAATATATTCGGTAGCATATGTGTTTTGGGTTTTTTTGTGGGCGAAAAACGTTTGCCATTATGAAATATGAGGTACATTATTTTCTTGTTTTTGTTGGATAGGTTTAATGTTGGTACATACACGTGCGGTCTCGTGTACGAAATTATGTTTGTTTTTGCAAAAAGGAATGCGAAAATGTATATATTAGAAATCGTGTCCGGGTAATCAATCCCCGATTTTCCACTTCCAACGACCTACTTTGGGTGGGGGCATCCATGGTTCGAATGAAACATTAGACCCATGGAAAACTACCGCAGTATCAAGATATTTTTGTAGTAGGCGACTAAATCTGGTTGGGACGCTGGATTTACGACCCGCACCCATAAAATACAACAAATGTTAGAAATATCAACAAACAAAAAAAATCGGACACCGTCAAAACAATAATAAACCTCCGCTTAAGTACCCGGAAACGAGATTTAGGATCAGTACGTGAAACGAGCAGTCACTTCGATAACCTGGCATCACTTGTCAGAAAGAGTATCGGCTGGAACTAGTGGTGCTCGAAGAAATTCGGTGGTCTTAAAGTGGAGGCCATGTGTTCCAAGACTATACGTTGCCAAACAGTGGAGATAACCTCGAAAATCCTGGAGTTGGATTTCTCATTGGGCCAAAAAGTTAAAAAATCTGTGTTGGACTTCCAAACAGTATAAAGACTCATTTTACAATAACTGGGATAATTTGATGGGCTCAATAACTAAGCACGATGTTACATTGGTAACTTTAATCATACAGCTGGCAGAAATCAGACCAACTAATGTAATGACATAGGTCCGTACTACCGACACAAAACTGCGACCGAAAACGGGGAAAGAATAATGTACTTTGCGAAAGTATTCAGCATTCGTTGGTCTCAAAATCAACGAGTCCAAAACCAAATATCTGTTCTCTGGTCACTGTCGACGATGATGGCTCCTCGGCGTAGAGGCGAACTGGCATCTTAAATGGCTCGTGATTGAAACCAATGGAGTCAGATTGTTGACACTGTACGGACCAATAATGGCCTTTAAACTCTGCTAAAAACAACGACCTACTTTTAATCGAAGCTAAAGCGATAAAGTAAACATACCGGTTGACAGTGAGTCTAAAACTGTTACATCGGGATTTCAATTTGGTACCTTCCACAACAGGAGCATTCTAGTCATCCCATTTATAATGAATTTCATATATCGAAGGTATTCTCACTTAGTTGTCATCCGTATCGGTTTTTATTCAAATGTTGCTGATCATGACTTCTTCCACAATAATTATACATAGATACTTTTACAATATCTTAAAGTACCTTCATGATAACATTTATCCTTTAGTGTGAGATCAGGACAGAATCTTAATTCATTGATTCATTTCAAAAGAATGCAAAACAATAATTTGCAATTGTATAGCCTTTGTTTTGGACCATGGCACCACAACCAAATCGTTTGAGTATTAATTTTTCAAGCCATCAGTCTAACACCATTTTCCAAGTAGCGCACTCATTACTGGAAAATTTTACTTTCAAACCGATATTGATTCTAAGAGTTCATTTTTCTGAGAGTTCAAGTTTCATTTGGATACTCTCAATGTTACGAACATGTTCGTTGCCCAACGAGCACCACATAGGCAGAAACTGTATCAAAGTCTTAAATATTTCCTGTTCAACGCTTAATAAAACCATGCAAGGACTTACCTCTGGCAAAACAGAGTTCAATGTGTTTATGTTAAAGCATCTTGATGTTGAGGCTAAGAAAGTTACACTCACATCATCATTAATCAAATTTATAGGGATCAGAGAGAATACCCATTATTAAAATAATTTCCCCAGTGCTTAACAACGGCAGAGGAGTTAAACACCTTCACAATTCTAATTTTTTAATCGAGATTTCTCATCTCTATAGATCTTCCAATAAAATAAGTAGATTGTTCTGAATTTTAAACTGCCAATTACCAGATTAAACCAATTTTGTATTGAAGACGCAGAGATGTCGTATAACTTGGGACGGAGTTCAAGAGGAAGAAAGATCCATCGTCTTTGTTAGACTACTCGTTTTTAGTGTACTCTATACTCGTATAGGTAGAGACTTACACAGTAGTTCAAAACTATATAGCAGGATCCATACAAGCTTGACGAGCGCTACCAGTAAGCGCATGGAGTTCACTAATAATATTGGTGGAAGAGGAAAGCATGTTGAACCCATGACAGACTCATGATACATTGCCAGCCAATGAATGGGTCAAGAGTAAATCTGCGGTGACCAGCATAGAGTGATATTACTCATATAATCCCTAATGTTAAAGCATATTGGGCCCCCTGAACATGTGGGAGAGGCGTTTTCGCAAAACATAGCAATCGTAAGTGGTGGTACCTAAGATCAAGAATTTTGGAAGAATATCATACAAGAACGTGAAGAAACCATATAAACATGTAGTAACAAGACTGTACCTAAGGTACGTGAAAGGTCCTACTGGTTAGAATGTATACAGACAGTGACAGAATAGTATGTGTGGCTAATGTATGGCAGTTGAAAGTTCAGTAGCACACAATCGTGGAACAATGCTGTATAATATAATGTTGGAGCTCCATTTAAACGGATGTTGCAGGACCATTTTTAACCAGTGAAAGTGGCAAAAAATATATGTACTGTAGTGAAATGTACTTTTTCTGTAAATAGTCGGAGAGGACAAATCAGGTAAATAGTCAAATCAGGAAGCAACTACAATTGGCAATGCAGTGGCAACTGTATTCAGCCCAAAAACCGGATATAAGGTCATATCATCAGCTTCATGTAAATAAGGATATTTGATCAAGAAGTGAGGATAGATTAACAAAATGCATGGAAGAACAAAGGCTTGAAACGATGTATGGGAAAATAGCCAAGGGGTTGAAGAACATTATATTGGTATAGCTCCACAATTGTATGAATAGTAACGCTTGTACTTCTGACGGGCTTACATCAATAATACTACTCACTCCCCAACGGCAACAATTGTAGATATTGAGACTATAGATGGTTTCCAGGTACACTATCCTGAACATAACCCATGTGGATCAACATTTTTGGTCAGACTAGAGTTGATAGCACGATTAGTCGCCTTTCACAACAACACTATTAACTTTGTGAAATTTATTTTGCCCCACCCAGACCAACAGAATGCTCTAATATTTTGAACAATCTGTGAGTTAAACCGAATAATACAAAAACTTGACCTTGAAATTATATCGACCTTGATTTAATTTATTCATAACAATCCACCACTCTTCTCTTTTTTCCAGCCATCCTTCGATTAATAAAAAGAACGATAATAAGAAGAACGATTAATAAAACCAAGCGTGGACTTACCCCTGGTAGTTTATTATAGTTGAGCAAATTCATGTTAAAGCTTACCTTCTTTTAGCTCATAAAATCATAATTTAAAGGGATCACAGGGTAAATAGAAACCGATTCTCAATTTAGTTTGAAAGTTGCTTAAAATACTTTCACCAGTATTCAGAAACGACTGATGGAGTTAACTTAAAAGTCTTCACAAAGAAAAAGTTGGGACTATTTAATCTCTTGCTATATCCTGTTCATGAGATTTATTGTTGTTGACCCTTTGGCGTCAATCTAAATGAGTTGCCAATTAATAATTTATGTTGTATACCTTTGCACCGACTACTCGAGAGACAAAAACCCGTTGTCCTTGTTAGACTACTCGTATATATATATATATATATATATATATATATATATATATATATATATATATATATATATATATATATATATATGTATATATATATATATATATATATATGTATATATATATATATATATATATATATATATATATATATATATATATATATATATATATATATATATAAGTAGTACAGCAAAAGGTAGCGGCTATAACAGAAATTGCAAAGTCTTAATTAGCGTAAATCATATTATATAGGTTCTGAGTGTTACTATAGAGAGTCCATTGAGTTCACTTATAAAAGGATGATATATCATCTGATTGAGGAAAATTATCTCTTAAACCAGGATGAACGCCACATTCAACACATTGCTAATAGGAGGTCATACATGAAGATAAAATAAACATCTGTAATGCAATGGGTTATGACAACTTTACGGTATCCCTTTTGAATTTTGAAATGTCTCGACATCTTGACAAACGGCTAAGGGAACGCGTGCTCAAAGAACTTTACTGAATGCCTGGTACGACATTATCGATATATGATAGGACTTCAATGAACATCTAATACAACATCGAAAAGAAACCACTCATCGGTCAAGTAGAAGGCAGGGAAAGTATCAGAGATGTCAGATCTTTCGTCAGTACTATAGTTATATCAATGAAGGAAGAGCGCTTGGAAGATTGCTAAAAGTCTTAATGCTAAAGTACATTGAGCCTACATTACGCCTAATGAGTGTCTCAATTGAGGGTGGGTGCTTTCAGTGAGTTTGGTATTACACGAACGTGTGAAATCCAACTAAGTAAGGATCAGCAAGACTTTAGCTACGGTACGTGAAAGAACCTATATTGAAAGTATACTTGTTATAGAAAATAGACTGGCAGTATGTCAAAAGTCAAAAAGTGCGACCAAGGCAGTAAAATTATCAGCAAGAACTAGTTCCGGAACAACCCAACCGTATAATATTGGAGATCCATTTAGAAGGGTATTACCATTTTCAACCAGTGAAAGTGGCAACAAAAATGTGAACTGAGAAATGTAAATACGATTTCTATCAATGGCCGGAGGTACATCCAAGCTCAAATCAGGAAACAACTACAATTGGCAATGCAATGATATACAATTGGATAAGAGTACCCAAGTAACTGTATTCAGACCAAAAGAGATGTTTAACGTCATATCACCAGCTCCATGTGGATAAGCATATGTGGACCAGATGTTAGCGAAGATTGTAGAAAAGAAGATCACAACGATGTATGGACAAATAGCACAGGGTTTAAAGTTGTTAAATATTGGAATGGCTTCACAATTGTAATAAATGTTTACCTTAAACGATCGGCTGATAACGCTGGTACTTTTGATGGGCTTACATTACATGTGTGGCTCAACTCCAACTGTACAACCAATCAAATCTGATCTTATCATACAACAGCTGCGATGGCAATTTAACAACATTATTCAAGATGAGTTGCTAGCTCAGAATGGCATTTACCCACATAGGATGAGACGGCAAGTAGACGATATTGTCAAAAAGAGAGGCAGAACATTACGAACAGCAGTTCGACCAGATAAGGCAAAATGAAGAGTACACTCTAAGACTCCTGAAATATTTATCTCGGTCTGTTTTAATAGGAAACCCTAGCTGTTGAACCGTTTCTTCTGTGATCAGTGAAATTTGGGAACCTGGATCAATTAGAGCTCGGATCTTGAATGACGCTCTACATAGAGAGTTGATCGTTACCACGCCGGTTGACAGAATAGTCGTTTGGATGACCTCAGAGGTGCTTATTGCTATATTTTATTCTCTAAAAGTTGGGCTCATGTAACAGTGTATGATGTTTCATGTTACAGTAGCAAATGTTTCATGTTGCAGTAGTCGACACATATGTAATACCAAAATTTACCACAAAAATACTGGTACAGCCGATCACGAGAAACCTGAAGCCAGGTGGAATAGATTACGCTTAGCGGATCCAAGCTTTGATTCAGCCGCGCCAATTAATCGTCTTTTAGTAGCGAACGTTTACAGGGAATTCATAGGGAACTAAATAATTCGCTGTAAACGTCCGCTCCTTAAAGAATTGGCTTCAGGGTTTCTCGTGTTTAGTTGTTCCGGAATGTTTGTGGTAATTATTGGTATTACGACGCTCCACATATAGAGTTGATCTTTACCACGGCGGTTGACAGAATAATTGTTTGGATGTCCTCATCGGTGCTTATTGCTACATTTTTCTCTATAAGTTGGGGCAGCTCATGTAACAGTGTACGATGTTTCATATTACAGTAGTTACATCAATAAAGAGGAACATGCCATTGCCTCTTCCCGTATTTTAAGAGAATTATCATTAGCTTTGGAAAATTTGTTTTTGCCCCACAGACAAACAGGAGGCTCCTAATATTTTGAATAACCTGTGAGTCAAATCGAATAATACCAAAACTTGACCTTGAAATTATAATCATCTAAAAACTTTCTTAAACATCTTAAAATAGGCAAATCGAATCTTTCATATATTATATTACACAGAACAACAATATAAAATTCTATTCTGTGATATATTGACAGCACCAAAGTAAAATTTATAACCATTGGGACGGGATATTAGCAGCAGACCTATACTCACATACAATAAAAATGGAAAAACAATACCGTAATAATTTACAAGCCGCCAGAAATATCCAAACACACACAACAAAAAAAAACAAACAATGATTTATTCTTGGAAAATCTAATAAAATGAATTCCATAACGGCGTTATGGTGTGTTTCCAATAAAATCTCACATTTTCCAACCGGGTTTCGTTTTTTTTTTTTTTTTGCTTCAAAAATATATAGTGACAAGGTCATGTGAAGGAAATCATATAATGTTACACATCGATTTCCATAGAAAATTCATTTACGTATATAAACTCGTACAACAAAACTATAAACTCATTTCGTTTTTATCTCGCCCAATATATCCTTCTTTAATCCTTTCGATATATCTTAAAACATAAAACGAAAAACCTAGACAATAAGACATATCTAAATTCAGTCAGAGCAGAAGTTACTTGTCTGTCGTTTTATATTTTTAGTGTATGTGGTGCACACAAATTCTTAATCATTTTTATCTCAATATAATCTTTTAGTTTTCGGGTTGGTACAAGAGGGAAAATGTCTTCGTGTATGTGTGTATGTATCTCAAAGTTCATTTCATTCTATATATCGAGATGGATTCATTGTTACTTAAGATGATTAGATTTTTTTCTTTCGAAAGCCAACAACTATATATATATATACTCTACATATGTGGATGAAACTATGTATACATGTACACTAAACAGTTGTTGGTAGGTTCTGGGTGTATATATAGAACAGTGTATGTATTTAATCAATTTTAGTCTAAATTGAATTAAGTGGAAATGAAAATTTTCCTGATAAAATGAAAATAAATACTTGTGTAATATGTGTGTGTGTTTGTGCAAATATAAATGCTGGTAGATTAATCTGCTAAAAGTGATTGGGATTTATATTTAATTGATTTAATTAAGAATGAAAGATTTGTGTACGATTGCCAGTTGAAACAGAATGATGTATGTAGCTTAGCAACTTAATTTAAATTGATTGCTATAAAAATCGTGGCTATATATGTCCAACCAATATTGGCTATTTCGATCGGATGTGCAACGTGCTTCAACGTGGTGTGTAGTTTCGGTAGACAAAATGAAACTTAAAACTACACAGATTGGGCGCCAGTCTACCGGCACGTAACTTCCCGGACTTTAGCTCGTGGAACAGGTAAACTCAGGCGGGACTACCACAAAACACAAATCCAACGCTGAGAAGAGAATGCGGTACGGAAGCGAAGGACCAAGAAAGAGGAAGATAATGTTGGGAAGGGAAAGACTCACCGTTAGTATGCGGGACCTCCTGGATGTTATTGCACCTGTTGTTCTCACGAGCTACCACTCGATCCGCCGCTTAATCTTTGCTGCGTACGCCCTTTTCTCGTGGTTTCTGGTTCACTTAATCTTTTTTTTTTTGATGAAATACAACTACGTATCGTAACTACGTATCGCCGACAATATGCACCCATTCTGCCGTATTAGCCTGTGGATGATAGTATAGGCACTCAACCAATGTTTAACCACGTATCGCTGCAAGAAATCTTTACATTTTTTGTTTCCCGATTTGGGTCGAGGGTATGGACCCATATAATCAACTGCAATGGTCTCCCATGGGCGAGCAGGAACGCGAGACTCTCCATTGGTACTCTCGATATTTCGCAGTTCGACTTATTAGGTTGGCATTGCTCACAAGCTTTAACGTATCTCCTGACATCTCCAGCCATTCTTGGCCAATAGTATCTCTCTTGAAGTCGTCGTAGCGTCTTAAAAAATGCAAGATGTGCCGCTAAAGGTCCATCGTGGTTGTAATATGAAATTTTCCAGATGCTTTATTTAGGAACATATAGCTTCCACTCCCAGCTATATGTACCATCACCTCCCAATGACTGACAATATTTATACAACTTATCCTCTTGTACGCGAAGGTTAGGATATGCAACGTCGTCGTCACCTACCTCGGTGTTGAATTGAACGCACTCAACAGCTCGTGATAATGCATCGTGAACTACATTAAGTCTCCTTTACGGTGCCGAAGCTTGAAATCATATCCTTGTAGTCGCATTGACCTTATAGTCGCATTGATACCGGGTCTTTCTAGTTTCTAAGCCATATAAGTGACGCGCAGTCGGTTATCACTCAAAATTTCACACCATCAATATATAGGCCTAAATTTTTCGATAGCCAATACTACTGCTAAACACTCTCGCTCTGTAGCCGGATATTTTCTTTCGGTGAATGTTAGTTTCTGACTCATGTATGCTCCCAATTATCAGCATCTTGTGTCAGAACAGCCCCAATACCTATGTCAGACGCATCAGTTTGTATGGTAAAATAATAAAAAATTAAACGTGACTTGTGCGGCCATGGTCCATTTAAATTTTTTCTGTGTTGTTTTCCTTAAAATGTTTGAGATTGGTGCAATTATAACAGAGAAGTCGGGGATGAACCACCGATACCAACCAGCCATTCCAATGAGCCTTCGAGTGTCTTTAATATTTTTCGGTGCTACAAAGTTTAGGATTCCAGTGATCTTTTCGGGGTCGATTCTTAGTCCTTGTTCATCTTGGATGTATCCGAGGTATTTTATCTCTTTGAGACATAAACGTGATTTCTCCAGGCTAATAGTGAGATTAGCCTTTCGCAAACGTTGAGCTACTTCTGCTAGTATAGAGTCATGTGTTCTTGAAACGTTTGTGACATGACGATTATGTCATCCTTGATGAAAGATTCTTTCCACGAATAGATGGCTAAAGTGGCAAAATACAGGGGATGTAAATATTTTTTAGTTCATGAATCAAGGATGTTTAAAAGTTTCTCATAATTGACGCATTCATTTCGTTCTAATGTTGCTTTTATATCAACGCAACAGTTGACCTCTTTGGACAAACCTGCTTTCTTATAATTCTCAAAAACTGATGTCTATTTAGTCTTCGCAAAAGAAAGCGAGTTCACTAAAGAATTCCATCGTGTTTTCACAGGAAGTTTATTCGTAATAAACTGTGATTTGCGGTCGCACTGTATTCACTCAAAGGTAGCGTGCAAATATGAGAATTTTTTATGAATTTATGAGAAAACCATCCGAATGACTGAGGATTTTAATCTGTCGATAGATTGAATCTTAAAGATGTCTACAATTAGTAAGTTAAGCCCATGTCAGATGCACCCATACTTGGTAATACGTGGATATCTTTAATAAACCATTTTTCGAGCCGCCTTTATATTCGCGTCATTGTCAGTAATATAAACCCAATAGATTTATCAACACCGACATCAGCTTTCAAGACCATTTCTATTTCATCGAAAATGCCATATGACGATTTTCCTTAGTGTGGGTAGATTTGTAAAAAACCGGCTTGGGCGTAATTTGTAATGGAGTCCCTGCGTATGGAGACCAGGCCTCCGTTTGTAACGTCAGTATAGAACAGCTGGTAGTTTGCTCTAAGACACGTTTTTCGACACGATGGTACTCAAGGTTCATCAATGGATTTGATGGTGCACCAAAGACGAAATTGCTCGAGTTTAAAACTCGTCAATGATCTGTTGTTCATTTGGCCTCATTGTGTCAACGAAGGTGTTGTTACAATTGTGGAAGTGGCAGGTGTCACTTATATACAGGGGACATTATATTCAGGGTCAGAATCCAGCTCGACTGTAGATGTTAGATTGGATGACGTACCTCCTGGTTTAGATATAATGTGGTTGACGGCAATGGGATGACATGCTTTCTGGATCTAATGACGTGCCTTCTAATTTATCACCATAGGCTGAGATTTCGCTTCGAACATCTTTGGGTACTTTGTTACATTTCAGCAAATGTTGAACTTGCCTATATTAGCATTCTTAACGCATTCTTAAAACGTTCAACGAAATTTGTAATACTTCCATAATATTTTGTAGCGTTTTCCCATCATTCTCGATCAACATAATTAATAGTGAAGTAGTATAATCCAGGAGGATAACCCGTTGGCGTTGCAACTTTTATTGCTTTTAAATTAGTTGAGTTATATTATTACCGGGTAACACGACTATGGGTAATATAACCTAATATTACCTATTTTACCGGTAATATCATCATTTACATCACTACTCACACCCATACAGTAATACACTGTTATCACACACGAGTTAGACATTTCAGTCATATTCTTGCGTGACAGGATAGAAGCAGACGTTATGTAACACGACAGATTTCAACTTAACAGAATGATGTAAGCTATACATGATCATTTTGCTTGTATATCCAAGAAGACTGGACCATCTTAATCTGTTCTCTTCCTTGACATCGTCGGTCCTCCTACTTCCCTTTTCTTTTTCAATGACATCCTTGTTATATCATTAGCTGATTGCCTCAGCGTAGGGCATCTCCACTTTCACTTCTTTAAATTCAATGTTGATTGGAATGTTAGGCAGGAAGTATTTCAGTATTCGTCGACTGCACTTGTCTACGAACACCTGTAGCTTTCTTTCTAAATTTTTCCGTCTGTTTCCAAGTCTCACACCATATCCAGTAGTACCGATTTCAAACACGAGTTGAACATTCGTATGGATCTTGCGTGACAGGATAGAAGTTTTCCCGACTTAAGGTAACATGTTAATTGTATTCCTCCTGTTGTCGCTATTGTGCGTCCCAGATGTACAAATGCATTACATCTTCAATAAGTACGAGTACATTGATGATGTGCATCGTTAAGGTTATGTTGAATCACATCATTTTAGTTTTTCTGATGTTTTTCTTAAGACCTAATTCATTAGATCTGAGTGGCGTTGTATTTCCAGCTGCATGCTCGAGTGTTTTTATGAGAGTCCATTCACATTGTATGACCGGTCAATTCACATTGTATGACATTAATGAGACGTGTCATTCAAAATCGGCATTACATTATCCGATATGATCAGGATCAGCTTTGATGAGAGTCCTGACCTTACTCTTCGAGTGTTATATTATCTTTTAAATGGTTTTCCTTTATATTGAACTTGGTTTCCAGCAAAGTGAATTCATTTACTGGATTCTTCAGTGATGAAACGAATTGAGTTGATGTGATCGGGGCAACATCTTACAATTAATTGCATCGTTACTTGCTGGAAGTAAAATGAATCAGGTGATTTATCTGGTCTCGTTAAACAATTTGTTAGAACCATAGTTAGTTCTATGCACATCAATTTGCATGAACTCATTTCTTCTTAAGTGTCTACTGGGTACTTTTATTTGAAAATTTTTCATTATTGACACTGTGTCAAAGTGGTCCAATGAAATGTTATCAAAAAACAAACAACTTAAAAGCTCGAATTTATTTTTCAAATACCATATGTTGGATGTTTTATAGCCATTCTGATGTACTGGTAAATGCCGTAGATTTTCATTGTACGCTCGTGATCATACTCTCAACCGTCTTTTTCAACTTAAGTGATGGAAATACTTTTCTGAATGCCCTCAAGTTTACCCATGTTTATTGTATTATATAATAAAAGGAAATAAAGGTGGAATATTAAGGAGGGAGATACGTCACCAATTTTTGCAGTTATTCACTTTTCTTAGGGTTTTTTTATTATCAAGCCATCCTTTCATTTTGTGGAGTTCTGCCAGGAATTCTCCATACTTCTGAGATTATTGGGTGAAGTATGCTTGGAGCTGCAGATGAATCTTCTTTGACAATTTCGGCGGTTAAGTACAACAGTCTTTTTGTATTCAGCTTTGCAATGGCACTTTTTACATTATTTGACTCTTGTTTCGTTATTGGTGTCAATTGATGACCCGAGATCCGAGATTTTCGCAGCACCCGTGCTGTTGACAACTCTTCTCTGCAATATTCTTTCAATTTCTTTAATTGTGCTTTATTCAGTATCACTACTTAACCGTATCATCCCATAAACACTTCAGCAGTCTTGACAATCATTCCTCGCCATGACGTTTCTCAATCATTTTCCCGATGATACCAAAGTGTGATAACCGACTCAAAAGAAAGTGTGCACTCATGATCAAAGCGCATTTCATCAACAAAGTGCATCAATGTTAGCTATTACCGGCGATAAGTATAGTTGACACTGGCTTTCGATTCAAAGAATTTGTAAACACTACTAGATAAGAGTATTGTGTTGTTCTAACTCGTATGGATGGTAATACGGTATGGAGTGGAGTGTACCATCAGTTTGGCTTGATGCATCTGTACTAGATTGTTTGTAAGAATGGTTTCTCTGTGAGCGAGTTAGTGGTGTGTTAGGCCGACGTATTGTCGGATTATACCGAATATTTAGGTTGCCCCTCGCGTTCCATGGATAATAGAAAACATCTGCATGGGATGGGATAACCAGTAGAGGAGGCTTACTTGGGGTGCTCTGGTTTTTTGCTGTTATGGGGTAACTGCGATGCATGTTCATATTATTTTCTTATAGTCTGGTCAGGGCTTTAATATGCTAGCAAAACCAAGCAGGCTCAGATCTGTAAAGCGCAAGTGCATTGTTCTATCCCTTGTATATTGAACTGGCGAGGCCTGGTCTCGTATCGTTTTATAATGTTGTAGGCTCACAGATATCTGAAAAGATACTCTATTCAGCGTGTTTCAGGATTGGGGTGGCGTACTTGGAGCCACCGTTGTTGCTAGTCCCTATCCTTTCTTATCATACTAACTCAACTAATTAAAATGGGAACCTAGGATCACCACAATGGTTGGTTTGTACTTCTACTATCATATCATATGATTTTAAACTTACAAGCCGCAGTCAGCTACTCGATGCTGTACTAAGGAGCTCAGTATACTATCTTTCACTTGCAACGTAGGAATAGCACCAAAACTGAGTCGTACTTCCCGTTCCGTCGTTATATTTGATTAAAGGTTTTTCAGTCTGAAAGTTTTATCTGCTATGTGCGGCACATCGTAATAGAAGATGCCAAATCTGGCGACCACTATGGACTATATGCACAAAATAATGGTTTCATCTCCTTAACAAGATTTAAGTTTCATATGAAGACATGGTTTTAGTATGAAACCTAGTTTTATACTAAAACCATTCGATTCCATCATAACTCAATATGCAAGGTGTGATCAAAGCATCGATTTTAAATATTTTAATACTTCGATCAGAATCAAACCCTTCAGAACAGAAATGGCCTCGAGATCGAAACAATTTTATATATACGATTCATTTTATTTCGAAACTACAGATTTTCTGAGAGCTTACTAAAGATATCGGATGGGAACAGTTCTCTTCTTGGAAAACGATGTGATGAGGGTGGCGACTAGGTTCTGTTTGTTCTAGTTTGGACTTCATACTAGTTCTTAAAGTGGGAGTCAGTTTGTATAGAAAAAATCTGGTTCCATTGCTTTTTATGTATTCAGTTGGCGCTTACAAACATATTGTGTATCGATTTATAACCAAAAACTTGTCAAGCACTAAACAAGCTTTTGAAAAATCTTCTAAGCCAAAAAGTGAGAGACTGTGCCGACTAAAATGTTTTCGAATTTCATTCAAACAGATTTTATCACGATATACTGAAACACATATGACCCTCAATCGCGATAAGATAACACACACACTCATATCATTTATATTATACAACCGATATCACACCTTTCCCATCTTATCACTAAAAATAAACAAATGTATATTTTTATCAAATTTTTATTTAAAATTCGCAACATTCGTCATCCGGCAATTTAAAAAATATTTCAAACAAATTATTACTCGTTTCTGTAAATGTGACAGCATCAGATGGTCCCACAATGAAGAGATCAATATTCGGGTTCCGGTAAGCAACCTGAACAGTTGGACGGCATCGATATATTATTTCGACCGTATAGTCAACATTTGGAATCAGTTTTATCGACTCGCCGAAACTGATGGTTTTTATGGGCTTAGGCGTCCCACCAAATTTAAATGACAAAACCTTTGTTCGACCATTACGATGTTTTCTAAAAATATGTACTTCAAAATCATTTGAATCAACCCCATATTTTAAACCATGGAGGATTAAATTATACGAGACAGTGAATTTGGTTTCCCATTTGCGGTCAGATGGAAATAGAGCATATGTAAATGTGTCTAAATAGTTGGTACTCCGATTTTCTTCAGATTTAACGATTTGAATTCGGTCGTGGATTATTGATACGATTTCACTTGAAAATAAATTTGGATGATTTTGGCTGGACTGAATAAATTCATCTCGAGTGATGTGTGCAAACCGAATGAACTGTAGAAAATGTTCAAAAACTATTCGACGTTGTGTGAGATGAATTTGACGTTGTGTTAGATTCACCCAATCGACCAGTTTGTTGAGCAGCTCAATTTCCTTTAATTGGGGCGATACACGATCACTTTTTAAAATGAGCTCCACAACACTCGACGGCAAAACAAGAAACCGGTCCAATTTAATAACAGAATGAAGGTTTGCAGATATAATGTCTAGACACCCTCGAAAAATAAGATCATATCCATCAACCACACTGAACTCTAAATATTTAAGGTCAGTTTCCAAACTACATGTCATGTGCAATACAATATTCTCCAGCTTAATAATTTTATATTGCACCGCCAATCTTAACATTTCGATTTTCATTTGCTCTCCAATGTCGAGTTCGTCGGTATAAATAAAACGTAGAAATTCGTAAAACGCCTTGTACGTAACACCCTCAATGGGTATGAGTTTGTTGTCGCCCAAATTACTTCTGAATTGTTCACGGAACACAATACTACGCTTCATGAGTTCCCACGAGTGGGCATACAATAGTTTTCCCTCGACACGAAATTGAATGTCCGACATGATTTCATTGTTGAATAGTTGTTTTGTTATCTGCTCCATCGATAAATCGGGTGAATTATTTAGATCAACTCCTGGCATGTTATGTGGTATCGATTGTTTCGACGATTGGAACCAAACTGATAGAAATTCACTAGGGTTAAAAACCAACGAATATGGAATCATTATCTACATCAATGATAACAGTTTCTAGTACAAATATAATGTCTTATCTTATAAACAAACTTCAAGTGTCATTGTCAATGCCAATTAGGTGATATCAGTATAATGTCACTTATATTGCTGAATTTTGACATTCACTTCGTTTTGAACGAGCTTTTATCATAAAACATTGGTCACACGTTTCTGCCCAGTACCCACTTTTGGTTCCCACTTTTGGGATTCCAATAAACGTTTTTGTTGAAACCATTGGGTACCACCATCAATAACTGTTTACTACTGCCATCAAAACTCTTTCAACTTTTCTTAAAACATTCATCTTCAATCAACAAAGTATTCCATTCAATACTCTGATCGTATCTGCCACAATTGTTTTTTTTTTGCAACTGTCCGCACGACCAAATGATATCGCCAATATGACATAACTTCTTCATTACTGTAAAATAGAAGCAACTATAGTTCTTTCAACCCAGCATGTCGGGTTTATACCACAATCAGCACCTCAGCTAACATACGAAGAATTGTCAACAGTAATCCCCCAAAATTGAAGCATGTCTAAATTCTACACCACTGACTATATATTAGCAATACTATAAAACCAGGTCATTTTTTTAATATGTGATGCACTGCTCGCTATTCCAGAACCGAACTTGTTGCCTTGTGACAACGTTGGAAATTAGTGCAACAGATGGTTCAACACTTTTGGAAACGATGGTCGAACGATGAAGTCTTCAACAGCGACTAAAGTGGAATAGTCGACAACCAGAAGTGAAAATAGGTGACATTGTTTGGATTAAAGATAGCAACCTACCATCAACTAAGTGGCCGCTTGGCCGAATTATCGATTTGCATCCACGTCTAGATAATTTAACTATGAGAAGTAAAGATGAATAGCTAAAGATGGTCACGGTAGCAAAAAAACGACCAATCTCGAAAATTAGTTTTCTTCCTATCACGGACGCTGAAATTCTGGAAAGAGACCAAAAGAGGCAAACCTGTAGTAGATGCATTTGCACAAGTGTCAGCTTCAAACTTATACACTTGCTTGTATAAGGTCTTATGACAATGTGTACAATTTGTCCAGAAACTTCAGCAAGTAATCTTTCATATAACCTAACCAGCTTCTCCCAGAGTTAAGATCGTGTCAATGTTGATGCCAATGTTGTACTTTAAAGAGCTTCAACAAAATATATTTGAAGGGGTGCTCATTACTCACAATAAAGTAGTTAACACTTCCATCCTAACACCATTACAGCTACTAGAAGAAATCAATAAAATAACATAGCACATGCCACCTGATGTAGTTCGGCGAGTACATCAAGGCTTGTAAAGGACGTACGACATTATTTGTAAGCTTTAAATGTTAACCTCAGCAAATATAAATGTTTGCGCAACATCAAAACAAGAAGTATACAGATCAAAACCTAAATGGATTAAGCTGAAGAACAACAATTGGTTTTTCTCATCGCAATATCAATAACCAAAGGTTTTTTCATTAACTATTCCAATTAACGGACGAAATTCACTCAAAGAAGGGTGTACGTTAAAGAAAAAATATCAAAAAAAAATTGTAATCGCATGTTGTTAACAAATGGAATCTCGCGCTTGAGCATATATCCTAGGCTTTTGACAAGGTTTGGCATGAGAATCATATTTGTAAGCTTGTGGCATACGGCTTGGATTCGATGACGATCAAGTGGATACAAAATTTTCTCAAAGACCGAAAGATCAACGTTGCGCTAAATGATCATCAACGACACACTCCCCAAATGCCGGAGTCACTCAGGGATCAGTTTTGTCACCAACTTTATTTTTGTAATACATTAATGACTTGTTGGATAGCAGTGTAAACCCTATCCACAGTTTTGCCGATGATGATATATTGCACGAGGTTGAGCCTACTCCTTCATGTTAAACGGTAAACGGCTCAAAGTTGTCACTTCGCTTAGTTACGATTTGAGTTCAATATTTGAGTGGGGAGTAAAAAATCAGGTCAAATTTAACGAGAATAAAAATAAAAATATCCAGGAAGTGGAATTCGTTATCCGGTTTATAGTTTCTGTTTGACTATAAAATGCACAAGTTCAAGGAAGCTATCAACTTTTACTTGAAAGACCGCGCGTTGGATGCAGGAGCTCCGACAGTTACAAGGAGCTAGGACTGTCTAAAAGTCCACCTTGCACCCAATTTAAGCTTAATTTGAAAAAAAATTATCTATTTTCCGGTATTTAGCCATTTTCTTCCAAAGGCTCCCCATATGTAGGACAACTACTGGAATAAAAATACCTCACCTTGCGATGAATACTGGTATTGCTCCAATAAACCGTTCGGTTGTAAGGTTATCCACGACTTCAATGTTAACTGCCTTAGACAACATGTATACAAATTGTAAAGCACAACCGTGTTGTAATTTCTCGGATACTTGTAGCCATTAAATGGGCTCATTTTTTTTTTTTTTTTTTTTTTATTCTATGCTATCTTTTTTGGGGCTCAAGGCTCTCCCAGCTCTTTCGCGGATCGCTTATTTACGTCCTACTTTACGCCTTAACGGCCAAATCGAGGACGTACGGTTATAGGTCCGATTTTCGTAGAACCATCTGCACATTGCATAGCTCCATGCCAGCCTATAGTACTGACATGGAAGATGGGTCGGCCCATGAATTCTGCACTCCAACAGGGGGTCATTGATGTGTTCATTAACACCACCGATCGTAATCAGATGGTGAAAAATCCCTTTTGCATCCTGCCAATATCAGGATTCGAACCAGGTACCTCCCGCTCCAACTGCCACAGCTTTAACCACTGAGCCACCTGGGCGGTTATTGAGAATTCTGAGAGCTCATAAATAGGTCTTAACTCTGAGTGTAACTTGTATCGTTTTCGAGAAGTGGGAAACCAACTCTATATTCAGGCGTTTTGAGTACAGCCTAATCAATTATACTGCTATTCAAGTGACTAAGTGTCGATACATTCTTTTGATTAACTATCTAAGCCATTTCTATTCTTCGAAATAGAAAAGAACTCTTCACGTTTCACCAAAGCCCAATTGCCTACCATATATACTCATCCGTTTCAATTCTCACATTCATCATTACAACGAGTAGACAATAACTCTGATATTCATTGATATGTTCATTGAAATGTCGGTTAAATTATAGGTGGTGAATTTCTGAACACCGATCGGAAGCTGTTACACGATTCGTTCAAAATATTCTACGGAACGCACATAAAACTATACATATGTATCCTTTATACATTCGACTAAACCCCATCACAACCATTTGATCCTAATTTCTTTTGATATACAGAATACATATATAGAAAAGATGATATATAAAGGAAGAAATTGCCTTTCACATCCGATACTATAAGATTGAATAGTCACGAAAAGAAAATTATTCGAGTGGTTTAACATTGTATATAGTTTTCTGTTCGTGTTTTGTATTTTGTATTCATATCAAATAGAAAATTGGTTTTCCTTATTTTCCATCCATCGATCAGCATGCCTCAGGCACAAGATGGGTTATGTATGTGTACGTGTATCAGATGCGAAAGGTATAAGCAATAAGCAAATTTTTAGTTTTTTTTTCTCGATAATTGAATGATATATTGAATGGAATCGACACGTGGATTGTGTATGCCAAGCTTTTTGATCCAATCTTGAGTACAAATATCATTATATATGTCTTATAAGAAGCAAACAGGTGTGGACTCATAAACAATCGAGCCAAACAATTTATAGCAAGCAAACGCCATAAAAAACCGCAGAGCATTTCGATTTGACGGATTTATTACAACGAATTGAAAAGCTTTTTCACCATTTACCAATGATACAGTAAATCATAATAAATTGAAAAATTGTTTCGAAATCCCATTTGCATTTTGATAGACGATTATAAATCAATAATCGAATGAAACTTTATGGTACTATGAATATTTATATGGCGAGTCACACAAGCCTAAGCTTTTTAGCTTATTCGCACCATTAAGGCGCTCGAATAGTAGCCTTTATCCAACTTCTACATCTTTTTGTTCAACCGTACACTGAACCCACCACTTTCTACCACTTATATATTTTCAGGCGAGAAGTATGATTATTTCTGTTATCAGATGGTAGTAGGTCGATATGGAGCCACCACTAACTCACCAACTAAGTAAACAAAATTTTATCTTTGTTGAAGCTCGTCAGACAGAAAGATATTGGTGCTTTTTTTTTTTTTTTTTTTTTTTATATTAAGCTTTAATTGGGTGCAGGGCGGACTTTTAGACAGTCCTAGCTCCTTGTAACTGTCAGAGCTCCTGCACCCAACGTGCGGTCCTTCAAGTAAAGGTTGATAGCTGCCTTAAACTTGTGCATTTTATAATCCAACGGAAACTGAAAACCGGATAACGAATTCCACTTCCTGGATGTTCGATGAATGAATTCGCGCTTTGTACCTTCAGTTCGAGGTTTCGGCAGCTTCACCGTAAACCTATGCGCATTGACCGTTCCTCGTGTTACCCTTCCTGGCGTAACTAATGGTGGTATTTTCTCCTTTAATTCTGCAGAACATTTACTATTTATTAATCTATAGAACACGCATAGTTCTGCAACATCTCTGCGGTGCTGTAGGCTGTCTAGATCTTTCGTAAGTCTGGAGTTTCGTATTATTCGTATGGCACGCCGCTGAACTCTATCCAGCAACTGGAGAGCAGTGCCATATGCTCCACCCCAAACTTGACAGCAATATTCTATACACGGTCTAATAAAGGTTTTATATATCTGGAGAACCTGATGCGATTTAAAAAACCGTCTGCATCTATTGAGGAACCCGAGTTTACGTGAAGCTGATTTGGCCAATGCGATAATGTGTTCATTCCATTTTAAATTGTTACTAATTTGAACACCAAGCAGACGAATTGAGTCACAACCCACGAGAACGTGGCCTTTTACCACAAAAGGGTATTCGTTGCGACTTCTTTTACGCGAGAACGTGCATATTTGTGTTTTTTTCTCGTTAAATTTGACCTGATTTTTAATTCCCCACACAAATATTGTACTCAAATCGGAATTAAGCGAAGTGACCACTTCCAGCCGTTTACCGTTTAACTCTGAAGGAGTAGGCTCGACCTCGAATGAAATAGAAGAGTGCAATGTTGCATCATCGGCAAAACTGTGGATAGGGTTCACAGTGCTATCCAACAAGTCATTAATGTATAACAAAAACAAATTTGGTGACAAAACTGATCCTTGAGGGACTCCGGCATTTGGGGAGTGTGTCGTTGATGATCTCCCATTTAGCACAACGTTGATCTTTCGGTCTTTGAGAAAGCTTTTTATCCAGTTGATGGTCATCGAATCTAAGCCGTATGCCACAAGTTTACAAATGAGATTCTCATGCCAAACCTTGTCAAAAGCCTTGGATATATCCAAAGCGATTGCAAAGGCTTCTCCATGGTGCTCAAGGGCGAGATTCCATTTGTTTGTAACATACGTCAAAAGATCGGTTGTGGAGCGGCTTTCACGGAAGCCATATTGTTTATCTGAAATTATTTTATTAATCTCAAGATAATTCACCAGTTGTTGGTTAATGCATTTCTCAAAAACTTTAGCCACGGCTGACACAATTGATATTGGCCGGTAGTTTGAAGGGTCAGTTTTATCACAACCACGTTTAAGGGCCGGTTGCACCATCGCACCCTTCCAGGCGTTCGGGTATTTACCTTGCTTATAAGAAAGGAGAAAAATTTTAGTTAATATTGGAGCTAAGTCACTGGCAAACTCCTTCAATATTCGAAGAGGAATTCCGTCAGGTCCAGTGGCCTTATTTATGTCCATTGTCTTCATGTTCTTGAAGACAATTTCCTCCGAGATGTTGACAGGATCCATTTTGGAACCACAATACGGAATTGACGGAGGTGTAACTCCATCGGGGACAACTAAGGTCGAGTTCGAAGTGAAGACGTTTGCCAGTAAGTCGGCCTGCAAATATGGATCCACCACCAAAGCACCGTCTGCACATTTCATTGCTGAAATAGATGTTTTGGAAATATTGGCAACCGATGCGACCATCTGGTAAAAGTTGTGATCGGAGATTTTCAACTCGGCTTTCTTGTTGTCAGCTCTTTTCGCTTCCTTCGCACAGATTTTTTTACAGATGTTACGTATGGCCTTATATTCGTCAAACGAAATTTCGTTGCGCTTATATTTCTTGTGAGCAGATTTATTTTGTCTGGCGGCTTTGGCGGCTTCTTTTGAAAAAATTTTAAAATTAGGATTAGGATTGGAAAAGGATGATGGGATATATTTACTCATTCCATGTAGAACGGTTTCGGTGAAATTGGAAACGGCGTCGTCTATTTGCTTGTTATAAAAACAATGGCTCTCCCACGGGAAATGTTGAAAAAATGACCGTAACCCATCATTGTCAGCCTCGTTAAAATGCCATAGACGCCTTGGCTGCTGTCTAAATTCTGGTGGTGTTGCGACAGAAATTTTTACTGTTATCAGGTTGTGGTCAGAATTTCCAATTCCAGCCTCGACACGCGCTTCCATGGAATGCGGAATTGTTGTAAGGCAAAGATCAAGAATATGACTGCTTGTAGAATTTTGACATTCAAATGTGGAATCACTAACAATCTGCGTAAGGTCATGCGAAACAGCAAGCCACTCCGTCTGACGCCCGGCACAGTTTGTATTTTGGTGATTCAACCATTCTTTATGGTGGGCATTAAAGTCACCAACCATAATTAATTCGCAGTAGGGATGTTGATTGCGAATGTCATCACATTTGTCTGACAAAACTTCGAAGAAATTCATGGTTTCTGAATCCGTTTGGTTGGGGGATCTATATAAACTAATTAAAAAAAGGATTTTATTAGGAAGGGATATTTTAAGTACAATAGTTTGAGCGGTCTTTGAGAAAATTTCGTACTTCTGATGTCGAGCGTACGGTATGTGCTCTTTAATGAATAAACACACTCCACGTTGCAACTCGAATGCTTGTTCGAACTGGTAGCGCTTGAAGTAGATTTCGTTCTCGTAGATGTTATGAGATACTTTTGTTTCCATTAGCACTAATATGTCGGGCCTGCGTGATTCGAGATGTTGATGTGCGCAGTTTTTATTAGTCACGAGTCCACGGACATTGGCAAAATGGATGGTAAGGCTATCAATATTATCTTTACGAGGATTATGCCTCGCCCCGCGATCCGAAGAGGCATTTTTCGGGGATTTTTTAATTTTACTACTCATTGTAAAAAGAGGCATTTTTGTGCGCAAAAATGCGTAAAACCGTCCCAACAAAAAATAATAAATGGTGCTTAGTAGTGTTTTATAATAAAACGAATAACACGATTACATGTGCGTGTTACGAGGAAGCAGTGGCAGATTATCCTTCATATTTTTCATCTCTACATCGGGGGTTGTTTTTTGTTGTATATAATAATACTGCCAACCACTCGACTGAGTTTAATTAAAAAACACTCGAAAAAAGGCATTCTTGATCTTTTGTGAGGTGGCACGAAGTCTTAATCCCAAAATCTACTTTCGTAACTCGTGACATGAATTGTATTTATCGATACAAATTGGAACTAAAGACGTTCATCGTTTATAACAACCAACTTCGAAATGGTATCAGTTGAGTAACTCAAAGTTAATCCTTAAAATATAGTTTCTTTTATTACAAAAATCCACTCTCGGTACAAAAACAATTCTCATATTTAAGATTATTGTTGGCATTAACATTAGAACAGTCATATAGCTAAAATCAATGATCTGGCACTTAACAGTTTGGAAAAAGTTTATTTTACAGGAAAATATCCAAAAAGTTCGATTTTTCTTATGAAAAGCTATCATTACGAAAGTTTGGATCTGGAATGGAATTTATTAAACGAGACAATATAAATTGTTTTGAATCTTGGTCACTATATCGCCTGACTGCAAGATACAATCCCATATCGTTATTTTGGATCTCCTAAGGGTAATCAGATTAAGAAGTTCTCGATTCAGACCACCTCGACACTGTTGGTTTTCATATGTAAGCTTCAATTGAATCAGTTTTGGATTAAACGATCATCAGTACAAACTTATCTCTTGGCTGAAAAATAAGCTCAAGTTACAATTATGAAAGCCCAAAAATATGATTTGGGATTTCATAATTGTATTTTTTTCTAGAACTAACTATCATCACAACTAAGTCGAACGACTAATTTATATTCATGGTTGCCACATTCAGTGCTATAGCGAGAACTTACTACATTATATACGTAATAATTAAATGGCCACGTACTTACTAAATGGAACAGCTTAATCGGAGTCCTTCAACCACTTCAAATTTTAAAATAAATTGATAAGTGTAGCGTAACACTCTTTGTTTGATGGGGCTGAAAAATAGTCTATCAGACCCAAAAGTTTCAATGGTACAGTTATACTCCAGAATTTATTAATTTTTGTTCAACCCCGTTGTCGATGGTCGAGTGCTGTAAATAGTATATCTTATCTCAGATCAACTGTAGCAAATGACATCAGCTTCTTTACTATCTTGGAGCCTTTCATATACTGCCTTATAAAATCTACGAAATATCGATTTACCAAAGATCCTTTTTCTTCATAACCAATCGAATTTAACATACCTGTTTGTTTGTTTGTTTTTATCTCTATAATCTGTTTCAGGGCTCGAGGCACTTCCAACTCTTTCGCGGTTCGCTTATTTACGTCCTTACCATATGCCATTACAGCCAAATCGAGGACGAACGGCTATTGGTCTGATTAACGTAGTAACCATCTGCACATTGCATAGCTCTATGCCAACTTATATAATACTGACATGGAAGATGGGTTGACCAATGAATTCTGCACTCCAACAGGAGGTAATAGATGTGCTATTCACACCACCGATAAAAAATATCAAAAAAAAATTTATCTCTTTTTAAATTAAAAGTCTACCTATCCTACGTAGTCTACGTAGTGGTACCTTTTTTGTACTTGAACCATGCCAACAAAACATTTTTATGTCAAATGCATACAGCAGGCTTTCGAATTGAATTTTAAATATAATTCAGCAAGATCAAGACAATAGCATGTCATTCCATGAATATCTCGCACGGATTTGTGATCATTCACAAATCCACGCTTAGTCTGAGGTTACGTCTTTGTCTTTTCATGCCTATATGACACCATATATGACTGGCGTAGTATACCAATGCCTTCAAGAGGTGGATGTGTCTGTTATGGAGTGGCCAGTTTGAAGCCCAGACCTTATCCCATCGAACATTTATTTAGCACATCTGATTTTGATTTCAGTATCTGAAGCTTATATAAATACAGGTTTTCAATACGATCGAACATATACAGCTTAGGTAAGATTAACATATTTATAAGACGAATAAAAATAGTGTTAAAAAAATGCACCACGATAAAAAAAAACGTACCTAATTTTTTAGATCTGCCAAATGTACCAATTTTGGTACACTGCCACCCAACCAATTATCCGAAGAATCACCACATGTGCCGTGGTACGTGACCATGACCAATCCAATATCCATGTCACACTCAGTTCACCATAATATGCAAACATGAACTATGCAACAGAATTTAGTTGCTAGTTCCACCACTCTTTGTAATTTTCTCCATCGATGGCTCCTTACTGTAAATCCTCCAAAAGTACGCCTACTCTCAAAAAAATTCAATATATTCATTATAAAGTTTGTCGCTTCGATTCATAGTTGATGTTCAAATCGACTTTATAGGAGAGTACCAATCGGGGTGAAAATGTATCCTTACCAAGATTACTTATGGTTTCTATCCTCATTATTTTATACATATTTGAAATGTCCCGAGGCTTCTTTCGTTGTTTCCCAACTTAAAGAGTCGTGACTCGAAGTAAGTGTACAGCCTAGCTTTGGTTTACTTGGCTTTGCTCATTTTGATTTCGGACATAAAATGTCGAAGATATTTAATATTTCAGACAAAACTATTGAAACTGTTGTTTGTACCATTTCAATAAAACAATCTTGACACACACTGTTCTGGTACCCGACATCCGTAATCGTAAAGAAGATTACAATTTAAATTCCGAAGTAATATAAAAGACGATTTTACTACATTTGGTCAATTGATTTTCAGCTCTTTGAAAAGCATCTTTTTGAGTCTTAGTTTTTTATAAATCTCGGCAAAATTAACATTTTAGGTCTAGTACTCAGATCGATATTTTATTTTTGTTTTCACTAAGCAGTACTTTATTAACGCAAAAACTATAGTTATTTTAATGCACCAAAGATGGCGCGCATAAACTCTACAATTTTGTTTTACGCAAAAATAATGATTCGAACCATTTTTTTCACGTGGAATTGGAACATTTGAACTGTTTTAACATTTGAATTCTCCAAAAAAATTCATTTCTATTGCACGAGTAAATAAATAAATTTTTGGAGACCGCGGTAAAATTTCATTTCACTTTGAACTGAGTACTAGCCTTTAAGGCTAGTGCTCAGATCGATTTCACGTGAAATTTCCTACCAAACTGAATTCAGAAATAAAAAATTTAATCTGTTTTCGCTAAGCAGTACTCAGTTCATCAGCGAAAAAAATATATTTTTCTCATTGCATCATAGATGTCGCGCATAAACTCTACAAATTAATTTTACGAGAAAATAATAATCATAAACATTTTTTTCACGTGAAATTAAAATATAAAATTTTAACAGCTTATGAAATTGTAGTTTCATTGCGGATTGGTAGTACAGTTTTCTGGCGGTTTCTATAATGCAAAAAATTAAAATTGTGAATCGATTGAACTTCGGCCGCAGTAAATCCGGTTAGCTTTATAATCGACATGAATATTCGTGACGTCATTCTCACTGAAATCGATTAGGCGATATTTAGAGAGGAGGATGTTTAAAGCCCAAGTGATTAGCAAGTGTATTATACTGCTTCTTCTGTCTCTAATAATTAAAAAATGCTACGTGAGGAGACTCTAGTGTATTCTCATGTGGACCTATTAGACAGTGGTCGGAATACAACTCCTTGATGTTGCCTATTCGATATTAATTGCCCACTGTATCTAGTCCCTATTTAAAATTCCATCTGAATATAAACGAATGATAGACTGACTCAAAATATTCCAATTTCAAGGTGCTAGTTCCAAACCTGTCCATCACCTAAAATGATATGATTTTGATCTAAAACTTTTCAAACAAAATTTGCATACAGCCAAAAGCTTGAAAGCGATAATCTGTCATATAATTGTACGTATAACTCTTGTGATCTTACCAACTTATCAATTTTTAGTTTCGTTCCGTTTGCGCTCAAACTACCTTTTGTTGTACCATAAAAGAAAATATTTAATATTCCACCTTAAACGTGGTCGTTGCTTTTGTTTTTTATCTGTGAAAACTTCGGGAAATTTTTCATTTTATTTTTACACAATTTCAAAGTTTTTATCGTATTATCCGGCAAGTTCGTGAATTGAATACTAAATAAGACTATTGTATAGTTTTGATATAGACAATTTACCGGTTTTTCCCACCCCGAGTATCTTTATGTGGACGAAGAAGAAGAAGAGTTAAAATAGTATTTGCAGTTCCAATTTTTTTTTTTACTATCGAGTGAGTGATTCTACACAGTATATTATCCGGTGAACAGCTATTTCGACATAAAAAAAAAAGTTCGATACTAGAGAAAATTTTAAATGCAGTGCTGCAGGTATTAAGTGCGCACAGTAAATCATTCGTCATCGTGAATATAAAACTGATACGATATATACCTAAGTGTACGCTTTACATGTAAAACTGCACGAGAAAAGCTTTTGAATCGAATTCCGAAATAAACTGAATTTTAAATTAAAAAACTTTTATTGGCTTCTCATAATCTCGTGTAGTTTTGGACTTTTCATGGGAAATAAAATATAAAAAAAATATTTAAATGTGACAAAAACAACAAACGTGCAACGAATCCAATAGGTGACACAGAATCTCTATGATAAATGAAGTGGAAATTTTAAGCGCTTGAATCGTTAAGTTTAAGCAAACAAATGTTTGTGTATGCGACAGTGCCAAATTGAAATAAAAAGCTTTATCGTTCGGAAAATTTCTGACCTAAATTTAGCAAAAGTTTTTTTTTAAGTAAACTTTAACTTTTGAAGGAAGTTGTGTGTGACTCAAAACTGTTTAAAACTTTGTGGTATAACATGTCTGATAGAAACAGGTGTTATCTTCTATTTAATGGCTGGATTAGTCATGTTGCGGTTGGTATTAAAGCTCTGTGCGATATTTCAGTAGCATTGGTACCAAAACTCAAAATACTCGTATAAAGATAGGCCTTATAGAATGTAAAACCCCTAAACAGCATATTAAGATCATTTTGGAATTCAATGGCTCGGAGGGGTGTGAAGAAACAGATAAAACATTGAAAATCACAATAAGGAGGAAGAGGAACAACCTACATCTATAAATATAATTGGTATTAGAGACTATCCGGCTGTCAAAGTGCTGAAGCCTACAATTATAGTAAGATTATGGCAAGAAAACTGCATATAATTGAGGGGTTGAAGAGTTAAGTATTTAAAGATAGAGAGAACGGTGATAAAGGCAACAGTGTCTTCATAAATCTTGTACTATAGAGGGAAATATTTGAACCATTGAGGAAAAAGGTACTGCTGATGAAAAACTGTGTAATCTTACTGATCATATAAAAGTATGCTTATGCTACTCCCAATGAATGAAGAAAACCGAAACCGTGATGTATAAACGGCCGTTTGATATGGAAGAAACATGGATATATGAAGATTAGTATATTAGCTAGAAGCTGGCCACTCTAAACTATCGAGGCCTACAATATACAGCTTTGAGGGTGTCCCGAGAAAGATAATACAGAAATAAAGACCTGGAAATGAAAAATATAATGATTACCAAGCATCATGCCTATACTTGATAAAACCAATTAGATCAAAAAGCCCACTTATGTTACACAGCCTCTACTTCGCCTTAATCTCCAATATTGATTTGAAAAGCTTTATATTATATTTAAATAGTTTCATATCGACACAATAATCTTGGCTACTCTCATCGAAAAATACTTTAACCTCTTCTGTCAAAACTAACCTAACCAACAACCAATAGGCGAGGCAGATGGTGACACCTTTGTGATTGGTCTCTTGATGTTGGAACTATCAGCGGTTTTTATAGTTACATCGCGACTTAGTACATCTACTCCCATCTGGTCGGGGGTAACAACTCATCTCATAGTAGGACGATGTTCCCTTTGTCGATGGGTTTTGATTCCTTACGCCATTTGGGCCGTTGTCGTAGACGATGTAAGTAATCCGTCATCTACTTTTCCAAAACATGCGATCGCATGTTCTGCACCACCTTCCTTGGAGATGAGAAATTTTTCGGTGCTTCTGGTTTTTTTTTCAGGAGGAGCTGTCAGTGCACTGTACACGTCTACTCCAAGCGAAAGATCGATTGGGGCTGGAAGCTGATATTCCGGATCAGCCAAAGCCGATTTAATCCACCTATCGTTGGGGCTTCGTGTTATTGGTTTTTATGGTACATCGATTGTAATTTTTGGCAATACGTATGCCCTTACCTTTAATTTGTATGTTGATGGAAAATGCATAGTAACATTGGTGGTGGTGGCTCCAATTTCTGAAATATTTATCTCGGTTTGTTTTAATGAAAGCTCTAACTGTTGAACCGTTTCCTCTGTGATCAGTGAAATTTGGGAACCTGGATCAATCAGGGCTTGGATATTGAATGGCGCTCCACATAGATAGTTGGTAACAGTGAATAGTAATAGTGTATGATGTTTCATGTTCCAGTAGTTACATGATTCCTTTTATCCGCAGGTTATATTTGAACTGTGAGAGAGAAAATTCGTTCAAATTCTAGCTCTATTCACGAAGTCAATTCTTCGACGCAATTAGTCATCGCATGCTCCTGCTCATCGCAATAGTGGCAGTCGGTTGCATTGTTCTCAGCTGGCTGCCTTACGTTGGTGTACCTGGTGTTTAGGAACCTCCGGTGGTTTTCTTTAACTTCGGGTTAATTTTGTCGCATGATTCCATGCATTCCAGTCTCGGAACTTCACGAGGGCATTTGAGGCGCTTTCATGACGCTCTTTCATTATTATGTGAGCAATTAGTGTATCTAATTGATTTTGTAGATGCAGCATTTTAATGTTGTATATAGCATTTCGACTGTAGTATCGTGTAATGATCGAATCCCTGCTGCATTCGCATGATGTATATTGGGCATCGTAAGTATTGTGTTGAAATACGAAGCTACCCGTTTGTTCGTAATTTTCCTTGTTGACGGAGTAGCCTCTGAATTGTTGAGATGGCTGCGTCTGATGTTATTGCAGTTTTTACCGATGGTGATGGTTGCACTACAATGAATGCCGCTTTTAATCGGTTAGCTCAGCAGGAATGTGGACACTTGACTCTAGTTTTTTGTCAGTGCCAATGATGGAACTCGTTGATGGTGTTTTGGCGATTTCCCTTTTTTGTTTTTTTATAGTAGTGGTAGTAGAACTTTGTATGCTTGGCATTCCTCCATAAACTCTTCGTAAGCACGCTGTATTTGTCGGCGTTCAATCAGGTATGTATGGTTGGGATCAATATTCTCCTGGGCTACCAACTCTTTATCCGTATATCGATACGGTTGTAGTAAGTTCTAGTTCCCTTACAACTATAACGAACCCAATGATACCTCGTCACAATGATCATAATCATATAGTTTGGAAATCAATCTTGCAACCAACCAACATTTCAAATCTGTATGCCAACTCGTTTTTGAGCAAATAATGCATGCGTAACTACCACAAACACTGCAACCTAAAAGGACCTTTGGCCACAAAAGGATCATTTCCTGCTTAGAAACCTCCCAATCAACATTAAGGCTCCCAAATAACTTCGGATGATATTTGCATCATTTTATTCGGCCTTCAAGTTCCGCTCATCTTCCCGAGATTCACGGGTCCATGTTTAAAGATGAAATCTTAATGGGTCATAATCAGACGAGAAGCCAGTTAAAAGCTTAAATTTAGATTTGCGTAGTAAAAGAAGTTCTATGACTCAATTTGACGATGGTCAAACAAATCTTTTTGCCAGCTGCAGACCGAGAATTCTGTGCCAGAAGGAAGTCTTAGTGAGTCCACAGAGAGGCCGCTAGGTTGTCTGATGCAAGACTTGGGCAGTGATATCTGCACTCAACAATGTATTCAAAATATTTATATCGAGAGAAATCAATCCCCAATTTGAAAGAGAGTGTATATCCGATTACCCCAATTAAACACTTGATTCGATTCAATAATTAATTATTATTATTTTTAATTATTACTGATCTGTGTTACATTCAAAATTATTGCTATCAATTTTCAATATCTCAAGTGATTTATTCGGTTTAAGAAAGTAGGTTAATTTATATTATCGATATATAAACCGAACCAATAAAAATTGAAGAGTATATATGGAAGGGGTTGCAAAATATTTATCGAGATTTAAATTTTCACTACACACATAGTTATGTACATATACTGTATCGACAATCTACACTAGTGGGTGAAAAAATGGTATACATAGAGGAAATCGGTTAAACAAGCTTTTCTAGTAACAATGTGAGAGCGACAGCTTTTTTATGATCCACTAGTGTACATAAGTCTGGGTATAAACATCGTTACTCATATAGTTATAGAACCCAAATCTAAATACAACTTTAACCCATAATACTGTGGTAGAAATGTGCTTACGTAGATTACATCGATTAGATCTCTGGAAGTTTAATTAAAGAGGTTTAGAAATCAATTTTGATACAAGTAAAATATTAGGCCAATATGGAACGTTGACAGGTTCATCAGGACATCTGCTGGAAATATTTATAAACTGTTACTAAGATATCACTTTTGGGCTAAATGTTTTTGGCTTAACCAAAGAGAACAAATATAAAGAGGGACATCTTATATGAACCACGGTTGCATATAGACTTAAAATTTTTAAATATTTCTATTACAATAAAATTATAATATGAAATAGTAGGCGAAGTTTTGAAATAGGCAAATATTTTTTTTTGTTGTCGTTCGAAAGAGAAAACGAAATAAAAAATATGTTGATCGTGTCACAGATTGTGTCACAGAATGAGATCAATTCCGTGAAACGGAATTGATCTCATTCTGTGACACAATCATGTATACACAGGGATACTAGTCGTACCAATAACTATCATTACCATATAGAAATAGCGATTTTTAAGGTACTCCCCATGTCACCATTACCAATTGGCAAGTTCACACGGAAAAGAGTACGGGTAAGTTCGAATCTCTTCAGAACGAAAATTCCAGATCGTTAACCATAAAATGTGAACTATGAACAGAACTGGATCCAAATGAGGACGATGGAACTTTATCAGACAATAAATCCAATTGGTTAATGAACCAATTCATACTGTCGACAGCAGAGTATATATAATGGGGAAATCATCAATCAATTCGAGAAAGTCTTCACTGACAAAAACGAGTCATCTTCTAGGTTATGATTGTTCGTCGAGTTTATATAAAATCTTTGTTGAATTGTAGTGTTGCAAATACCTCTTCCAAAGAAGAGTCGGCTTAAAGTCAGACTCTATATGGTGACTTTATAACACTTCATACGAAAGTGCGTTTATGTTTCCAAAACGATGATTTTTTTTATTTAAGCTTTAATTGGGTGCAGAGCGGACTATATACTATTAACTACATGGTTAACGATACTAGGGATTACATGGTTAATGATAAATAAAGATGTCACTTAACTAGCAGACTGTATTAACAAAATGTCATTAGGCTTAAAGTATAAAACAAATGAAAATCGACACTATTAAGACTGCAACCACTATAAAGACTGCAATTTCGAAATTGCAGTAAATTGGAGCAACCTCTCGAAATATTAAATATCGTAAAAGTGGGAGTCGACCATTAAATTATATGAGTTCTTAACCAATTTAAAAATTAATTAATGGGTAAAACCCCAATGACTCGCTTTGAATGAATGTAGTACACGATTCTCATATTAACACTAGGTTAACAATTGTAACTCATCAACTCATCAATATAATGAAGTTGCGAATTATAGTTTACAGGGATATGATTTATTCACTTTTGGCTTAAATGATAAACGCTCGGGTGGTGTTTTTTTTTTCTATGCTATCTTTTTTTGGGGCTCAAGGCTCTCCCAGCTCTTTCGCGGTTCGCTTATTTACGTCCTTACCTTACGCCATTACAGCCAAATCGAGGACGTACGGCTATAGGTCCGATTCGATTTAAGTAGAACCATCTGCACATTGCATAGCTCTATGCCAGCCTATAGTACTGACATTGAAGATGGATCGGCCCATGAGTTCTGCACTTGAACAGGGGGTAATAGATGTGTTTATTAACACCACCGATCGAAATCGTATGGTGAAAAATTACTTTACCATCCCACCCCTATCGGGCCGGTCTCGGGTGGTGTTGCAGTTTATGCTTGAAGTAGTTTAAACTGCAAACAATTTAATTTCGTTTTTCAAAGATTCAATGCTGTAGGTTTAACATTTCTTATAAATTCTAAATTGGTTTGTATTATTTGTATTTATCGACTTGGTAATACTGATATTTCTAATTTAATTGATGAGTTCAGTATGCTTTTGCAAGCATACCTCTTTTTAATGGGAGACTTTAATATTGATTTTTTAAAACATAACTTAATGTTAGATAGGTTAGTGCTTTTACTGTCGGAACATGGCTTGGTATTTCTGAACCAACAAAGAATCACAAACACAACAGCTACCTGTATTGATAACGTTTTACACAGATTCGACCAAAGATATTTTTCGCAAGTTTGTTACAGAGTTTTAGACCTACATATTTCAGACCATTGCTTAATTGAAATCAAATTATCCGGAACTACTTTTAATTCCAAATCCAATTCTAGAAGAATATCTGTAGTTTCTCATATCGATTTCAATAAATTGCAAGAATTGTTATTACTTGAAGAATGGACTGATGTTTATTTGTACCGAGATGTTTCAAAGGCCTACGATAATTTTATTAACATCTTTAAAGCCCATCTTTACCAATCAACTTCAATTAAGAACGATGAAAAACGACAAATGAAATTAAAAACATGGATTCTGAATGGATTCTGAATAAAAACATGGGTCTGATGATTTATTGAGACTTGCAAAAAAAACACCCCAACAACATGAGATTAAAGAAATATAGCTTAAAGCTGTGTGATTCTGTTAATTGTCATATTGATATTACCAAAAAAAAATTTTATTCTTAACAATTTAGTAATAACAATAATGATGCTCGCAAAAATTGGAGAACAGTTAATGAAATAATAAACGGACAGTCAGATCCAAACAAAATTAAAAAAATTATTGATCAAAAGGGTCGTTTAATTTCAGATTCAATGCAAATTGCAAATGAATTCAACAAGTATTTTACAAGTGTTGGTAACTCAAGTAATGCTACAGTCCTTATGAAAGAAGCTGACAAATATCAAATAATATCTCAACATTATCAACCAATGAATAGTTGTGTTCTTCCGGAAATTTCTTCCAGAGAAGTATATCTCATTATTTCTACGCTCAAAAACAATTCCTTCCCTGGTTTGGATGGCATATTTAGTTCTATTGTTAAAAAAATGGCATACTTTCTAGTTGATGTGCTAACATTTATTTTCAATTTTAGTCTTGGTATAGGGATCTTTCCTACATCATTAAAAAAAGAATAAGTTGTTCCAATTTATAAAAATAACCAAAGAACTATAATCTTAAAAATTATCGACCAATTGCACTACTTTCGGTTTTTTCTAAAATATTTGAAAACCAGAATTGTTTCTTGGTTAGACAGAATTAGTTTTCTCTCTCCCGTTCAGTTTGATTTTAGGAAAAACAAAAATACAGAGCAAGCTGTCTTGTCTTTCTTACAAGTAACTAAAAATATTGATAAAGGACTCAAAGTTTTAACACTGTTTGTAGATCTAACTAATGCATTTGACCGCGTTGTACATATCACACTTTCAAAAAAGCTGCATTGCTGTGGGTTCAGAGGTTCAAGTCTTAAATGGTTGTGTTCCTACTTGAATGGACGAGCCCAAGTAGTTAGAGTAAATCAACATTTAAGTTATGAATTACCAATGAATGTGGGTGTACCACAGGGTTCTGTTTTAGGACCTTTATTGTTTTTAGTTTATGTAAATGGATTAATTCAGCAACAATTCTGTGGGTCATTAACTGCTTTTGCTGATGATCTCTCGTTTGCAAACGGTAGTCCCAGTATGAAAGACAATATTACTATCATAGATTGTGATTTAAAAAATTTATCTGTATGGTTAAGAGCTCATAACTTTGTTTTAAGTCCCAAAACAAAATTATTACATTTTAGAAACACCCTAGCAGCAAATCTTCAAACCACATACCATGCATTTGAATGCATCAAAATCAGCCAGTGCTCTATTAATGATTGTGTTTTAATAAATCCAGTTAATGAATTTCGATATTAAGGTATTTTAATTGATAAAGATTTAAACTGGAAAGCTCACATTCAAGTTATAAAATCTAAACTATTATTAGTTTCGAGGAAAACGTATGTTTTTTGCTTATACTGTCCGCAGGGATGGGCACTTTACATGTAAAACACGTTATTTACATTTTTATTACAACGTAAATTACAATATAAAACGTGTAATTTACATAAGATATGTAAAAAACGTGCAAACTCTGAAAAATAACTGGAAATAGTGTATAAATGTAACAAATATTTCTTTGTAAGGGTTATACACATCATAAATATCAATCAAACCGGTCATTTAGACGGTCAATCATAATTATTTTAAACTTATAGTTATCTACAAATTCTAGACAAAGTTCATTTATGTATCTACACTGCCATCTGTGTTCAAATTTAAAATATAGATATTACGAATGCTAATACATACTTACGTTTTTTTTATCAAAACGATATCAATATTTTTTGTAATATTAATTTGTTTTTGTTTTACTTGAAACGTTACACAGTCAATTTTTACAATAATTAAATTATTAGTTATTAGTTATTTAATTATATAATATAGCGCCCTTGTCATGAAAAGTCGTTATTTACATTACGTAATGTAAAAAGTAACTTGTGTAATTTACATGTAAATTACATGTAAATAACTGTGTAAACTACATCGTGTAATTTACGCGCCCAACCCTGACTGTCCGCAATATTTACTAAGAATGATTTATTTTGCCTTAGCGGATTCGATTTTACAATACGGTTTATCATGTTGGGATCGTGCATGCAAAACTATGTTACGTGCTATATACGTACGACAAACACAATTACTAGGAATTTTGTCTTTTAAACCATCATATTCACCTTCGTGGCCCTTATTTCGTAATCTAAACATACTACTCTTGCGTCATATATATGTTTTCAAGGTATTGAGACTATTTTATATTAAAAGTGGTAATAATTTTGTTACTCACGCAGGTAATAATCTTCGTACTATAATCAGAATTTTGTTAAGCATGTTCCAAATTTTAGATTAGATCTGCGAAAAACTTGTTTCGATATTGTAGCACCAATAATTTATAACAATTTGCCGATTGATATTCGAATGTGTGATACATTTTCTCTTTTTACTAAAACTCTTAAAACATGGCTTTATCAAACCAAAAATATTGACCATCTATTTGTTTAATTAGTTTAACAATTATAAGTCAAAACAAAAAAAAAACAGCAGTGATTTTTTGTACAATAATGGTTTATTGTACAATGCGTATTAAATTTTATTAATTTTTATTTGTTTTATTGTTAATTGCTAATTAAATATAAAATTTTTTGTAAAGAATCAGTGGACCAGGCACGTGATCTCTAGATCCAATGGTTCCACTAATCTTATCAGCTTCTACTGTATATATTAATTATAATTTTTTTAAAAAAATCGTTTAAATAAAGCTGATAATGATATTAAAAAAAAAAGAAGAAAAAAAACTATGTTGCATAATCCACTTGCTCGTAGGACTCGTAATCGATTTTTTCCATAGCTAAATCGAAGTGGCATACCAGTGAAAACTATTTAAATCGAAGGACAGCGAGTACGCTGACTCCGTCCTGTTCTGCGTGCTGATTCAAATCGAATGATACAGTGATCTTTGAGGTATTGGCTCGTGCTCGAAACTGATGGCGTCAGATTGTAAATACGATATGGACCAACAATGCGGCCTGTAGAAACCTTAAAACAAAATCCTTTCTCTAACAGATTAACATAATGAGTCTGCCCTAAAATGCTTAAATTTTCTTTTACGGACTTCGCTGTAGAAAAATCACTTAGTATTTGAACCTTCTCTGAATATACTCGTATACTGTACCATTATTCATGACATAGTTGAATGAAGGTTACACTGGCAAGTGAGATAATGCATTAATCCTCAAATTGGTAACACTTGGGGTATTGCAAAGCTCGAACAACATCGTTGTAAACTTCCACAACGAAATAATCTTTCCCAAATAATATATTGATCGAAGGTAGAGTGAAATTTGGACATTTTTGCGAGTACTGCCTTCTACCCTTGCACAGAGGTTCTCATTATCCCGATTACTTCTGAAACAGCTGCACAATCGCCCATAATGTATATTCTCAGTCCTGCAAACACCGACACTTATAGTGTTATAACCACATAAACGAGTATCCGAAGCAAGACAAATCCTTACATTTTTCCTTCCCGCATATAATCATTATTTGCCGATGGTTTTACAAATCGTTCAAAATAAAAAATTACGCTCGAAGCACAATAATTATAGTAAGATGAAAATCTCAAGAAAAAATCCTCATCTCATATTACACACCATGTTTGCTGTTTGGTCTACATATAAACCATACAACACAAAATGAACATCTTCGTATTGAAAATCTGTAAAATGTATTTTCTTTTCTTAAGATAATACAAACGAAGATTACAACAAAAAAACATAATTGTCTTGTAATATGCGAGTACATACTTTGTGCTTTTCTTGTACGAGTATCATGGTGATTATATGTCGTTTAAATACACTGTGTGTAAGTACGGTTACCTTCGATATAAGAACTTGTGCTTTGATAAACAAAACATAAGGTTGTACTCCAGGTATACTAATTTCTTGGTACAAGTTTTACCTGAGCTCGTCTTAGTGGCGAAACAACGAACTCATAACATTTATATAAATTATTGTTATTATGATTATGTTCGTTTAACTCCAATGAGAAATATTAAGATGAATCTACTGTAGAATATACACAATGGGATTGTATTTCTTGAGAAAATTAAACCATTCTTGGAAAGTTAACCACCTGGAAGGTATTTAAAAGTTCATACAATGTCTGACAAATTATATCCATCATTTAAATATGTATTCTCTTGTTTTGACTGCGTGTAGCAAAATGGGGTGATTTAACACTTAAGAATTTCTTAACAATTAAAAGATGACAAGAAAAGTCTCGCAATTCTGGCCTCTTAATATTGATACGATTGAATGAACGACTATAGGTCCGATTTTCGTAGAACCATCTGCGCATTGTACCGCCCAAACGATCGATGGTGAAAAATCCTTTTTGTGTTCCTATCGGGATTTGAACCCGGTATTTGCCGCAACTTTAACCACTGCACCACCTGGGCGGTGTTGCTACGAATAGCAACAGAGAATTGTGGAGTAAAAGTTTTTTTTAAATTTTCACTGGATGTAGCACAATGGTTATTAGAGTTTCTTGTCTTGAGAATGGTTTAAGATCGATTACCGTCGAAATTTATCACATAATATAATCAACAATCACAAAACAGTATTACATATTGTATCTGACTTCTATGATAACCAGTTATACGAACAACTGTTGCGCAGTTTGTGTATACTGTTAGTGTTACTCTTATCACGACATCAGCCCTTTTGCTAAGCACCAACCTTAACCGACCATGGTCGAAAAGTAGTCGAAAAGCTGATCCAATTTGGCAGTTCCCAATATTAGTACTGAACTAATGTCACAGTAGTCAAAAATATGTTAGTTGAATTGTATAAGCTACCGACTTCCAATTCTAATAAGAAACTAAAACATTTTGACGATTGTGAAGAGAATGAGCTCGTCCATGATTCCCTTAAGAGTGTTTAATTTACAGATTGACTTATCTTTCAGGTCAGTGATATGGTGATTTGCCATGAACAATTGGTTAGTCTTTTGATTGTTGGAGATATAATAGCACTCCTCTAATTTTTCTGAAGTATCAAAATAAAAATGACAACAGCCTATACCAGCCGACTTTTACGTTTTGGCCGTTTCAAATGGCCTAATCCAGACACTCATGTCAATTATTTGATTCTCTATGGTAGACCGGCAAGCACTTTGAATAAACAGGTTTTCATGAAACTGCGTTCTGTGTATATATGCGCTGAACAGGAACAGAGAAAGTGATCAATCGTTACTTTATCATACCTTTTAAAGATGTCATTACAAACGAGACTCACCCTTCTCGCATGTTTTGAAAGAGAGAAGTGTTCTGTTTATTCGTCAAACCATGTAATGGAAGCAGGATTTTCTAGCGTTTCGAGATCAATTTTCAACAAACGTTACCCAATGCGTCCTAATTACCATAGACTCGAGTTTCCCAATGCGTCCTTTATCAGGGACTAAGATAATCTGGATACTGAAATGCTCCCCATGATAATTTCCGACTTGTCACAGATGATCCAAATTAAGGCGTTTCTACTTTTCTGCACACCGACGATGTTCTCCGGGAGAAGAAGACATAACATACTAAGATCGAAGGCGTCGTCTTCAGAACCCCGCTTAAAACCGTACAGGACATCCTGTGCACCTTTTTCAGTAATTTACTGTAACTCTGTCCAGATCTCACACAAACTTCATACATAAGTTTAGACCTTGATATGGGATTATAAAGCCAATTGCATCACAATCGATTTGCCTCATTGAACCTCATCCCTTAAAGTACAACAATAAGTTGGTTCACTCTTTTAATAATAATATCCATGATAGTGCCCAATCCTTGCCTTGTCAGTTAAAGCTAGAATGTATATGTTCGATGTAATCATGTCCCTATCGGAAAAATGTATGGTTCTGTTTTAGATGGGTTTACTATCTTGGTAATGTACACGACCCATCCGGATTAAACAAAAAGATTGGTGTTGTTGGATTTTTAGATATTGCTGAGCCGAGAAATATCGGAAACGTTTTGTAGATTATCAAAGAATTGTCCCCAAGATTTTCATTGTGCATTCATCAACTATGTTTTATATATCTTTAAGTTATAGCTTTGTAAAAGTTCCAGTCTTTAGCTTCTCTAGTGCTTTATTTCGTTTGAAAACTTTCTAAAAGGGTTTAGCTTGTCCTTGGTTTCAACTCGTATTATAGGGCTCGGTTACAGTATCTAATATTCATTCTATATCTTCCACCGTCAATGTTATGGCGACTATTTATGACTCGTTATCATTTAGCATAGGCGACGATAGTGATTTTTTCCTAGTATGATTTGACCAAACCACATTTTTGGTTAGATCAACAATTATAATAGATGATTCCCGAATAGCTTTTGAATATCAGATATGAATCACGGTAGCCTGAGTGCAAAGCTCCGAGCTAGAGAAATCCTTCACCATCTGATTGCTTTAATGTCAGTTTCGTGTAGGACGGCTTCAAACTATGAAATATTTCTAGGTGGACTAGATCAATTGGTTCTGTAGGCGAATGTCCTAGCTAAGCCCCAAAACGTCTGGCAAATATATAAAACTGATCAAAACATTGCCTTTTGGACATTGCCTTTACTGGTGAAGAATTACTTTTGGGTGGCAATATTGAACGTCGAGTTCACTGTCTAAAGTATAAATATGTTGGCAAATTGTGAAACTATATGAATTAAATTATCGGTGCCTATACCAGTTTTATGGCGTGTACCGCAAAGTCCAGTCATTGGTTTTGAAATTCTACACTTATATACTACTTACACTTATATATATATATATATATATATATATATATATATATATATATATATAATGGTTTATAAATATATATATATATATATATATATATATATATATATATATATATATATATATATATATATATATATATATATATAAACTTATATATATAAATATAACATTTATAGTTTATCTCCCAGAGTCTTTTGAATTACATCACTGATTCGAGAGAAGTTGCTACGTTTACCAAATGATGAGCTTACTTCATCTAAACGGAGGCTCGAGAAGTACTTCAGGTTGTACCTCATGTCAAAACCGCAGAAAGGCTTTTAGCCAGAAAATTAATACATCATGAGGTACAACGTCTTCCTATAGATTATGTGCTGATTATGTGCCAAAACCTTTTCTTTCTTTTCCAATTGATTTTATATTTGTTCCACCATTGGAGCAGGAGTAGATTAATTGTTATTCTAAAAGCTGCCATGTCGGACTATACTGATCTAAAATTCTTTCTAGTGGCTATTAGTTAATGTCGGACTTTTCTAACAGTTTAATTCTTGATAATTAATACGCCAAATTTTGAGAAGAAGTTTTTTAGTTCTGATTTAATAGACGTCAGTTACAAGTTGAAGTAGCTGGTGAATTTTTGGAACCACTTCGGCAAGAAATTCTATATTATTGGTTATTTCCACTTCACTCACACTGCCTTTAATCTTAAAACTAAAGCAACACCTGTTGGGTCTGTAGGTTCTTATTAACTGTACAGATGTGAAATTATCAAGTAACTCAGTCAATGGGGACCGCCACAGGGCTGCGCTCATAAATGTGATTGAGGTGCAGCTACTTACACCACCACAAAATGGTGCCACAATCGCAAATCACAGATGTCATGTGTCAATACCATCTGTATACTAAAAATAATCTATAGCTAAGAGGTCATAAACGGCCCTTACTGCGTCTCGACTGAAACCTTACAAACCAGTTTTAACGATTGGTGCAGATTGTAGAAGGTCAGCCCAACGAAAGTTTTACACACAAACGCGTTTTTATGTCATCCGGTTGCATGTTAATTTTTTGGTCAACGGCGAGAATCGAACTCGAGACCGCGGCGTGATGAGAAACTCCCCTAACCATTAAGTAATAACCGGCGACACCATCTGTCACTAGACCGTTAGTTAAAATTTTCAGACAGATCTTTTATTTAGTTCAGTTTTGAAAGCCATTGAAAACTGACAACCCAGAATTTTGTGTGTTATTCGCAAACCACAAAGCAACGCTTGATAAATGTCATGGGAACTCTTAACCATCGATCAAAATGATTCTCAAGTGGTAAACTGATTTTCGTTGTGTTCGTACTAGCACAATTGATGCCGAACGTTCAGGATGTCCACCAACTCTATCTGCGCGTTGGGTATCGCTTACAATCGACAAAAAACGCACACGTGTGATAACTTGAGAAGCGAAATAAAAAGGATTGTTGCGTCGTTTCACAATTGTGGATGGAACACTATATATACAAATAGTGGATTTCTACTGGCAAATCTGCGTCCAAGAAGCCTAAGGCGGTTTTATAGATCATGATATCAATTACCTTCAATATATAGAGGAGAATAGTCAATTGCGAAAGAAAGTACACACGTGTGTCATCCAGCGATTATTTCCTGTTTCCTCTTCTCCTTGGGATCTACTGTACTCCGGTAAACGAGAAAGTTCAAGTGAATATGTCAAGGATTTATGCTTAGTTCAAGACGTATCACAAACCCACAACCCAATTCACTAATACGTAAATTTATGAAATTGCTCATAATTCATGGTCGAATACGTATGAACTCTCGACAAGTTTTAGAAGCATAAATATGTTTGTATGTATACTTATGAAAAAATATAAGTGGAAAGTTCATTTTTATGCTGATTATTATTACAAAAATTCATAAAGGTAAAATTGTTTTAGATTATACGAGTTTGTGGAAATACCTGAAGATGGGAGAGGAACATGGTTTAGATTAAATTTTCTGCATAGATTTGCTAATTGAAAAATTTCCTAAAATTAATATCTATATAGAAAATATTGTCTTTAGTCTTTTAGTTTTTGAGAACTATATATGAGAAGAAGACAACATTATATTGTCCAAATATTAATTTCTATAAATTTTTTGATTCCAATTTATTCAATTAAAATTTCCAGAAAATGAATAAAAATTTTATTTTTTAATTAAAAAGTTTGCAAAAAGTTTAAAAGTTTTGACTAGAGATCTAGATGAAAAATAATAATTAGGATTTTATTAAATTGTTTCAAATTGAACAGGAATGTCTTCAATTAAAAAGGATTATCTTAGACATTTGTTAAGATTTGCTGTCTAGTAGACTAATGATTAAATCTGGCCACATATTGCAGTTAGGAAACTTTTCTAGAATGTTATCGTTACATGGGGAGCAACAACTCAAACACAGATAAGCTCTATACTAATAAAAAAAGCTCGAGTAGAGGATCCCAAAAATTATCCGTAAGAGGTGGAAGTATCGTACAAAAATTCTGTTCTTGCCCAGTCAAATAGGACCAATCGAGTGAGAAGTTTGGAAAATAACCACATTTGTGCCTTATAACCTCTCTTAAATAGTTTCAGGAAAATTAATGAAAAGTTTGGAAGTGCTAGTGGATAGGGTGGGATGGTCAAACTACTATATGTTCGCTTCTTACCATATTTTTTTTGGCTGATAATAACCAAGACGGACGCGTACCAAAAGATCCAAAAAGGAATTTATTATTTTTCTCGTCTTCAAGTCCATAAATGTATAAAAGCTCAACTCGATCCTATAAAATTGCCTAATAACCCGTCAAATTTGTTCGTTCACGACCAAAAAGATAGGCATAAACAAGACACCGATGCTGGAGAAATAAAAATAATTAGTGAAACGAGTCGATTTACTTTCGTGTCTCAAGCGAACATTCAGATAACACTTGTAACCAGGTATCGTTGTTAAGAAAAAAAATCCCGCTCAATCTTGTAAAATGAGTTTAAAAATGTGGTTGTGAGGCAGTTGCAAGCTCGTCAAATGATGTTCACAGTTACACCGGTAGAGAAGGGCAGTACTGTTTTGAAACCTGATGATCTAGTTATAATCCTATTTAATTATCTGGGTGTGGCTATATAGTTGTATGGCAATATGGATCTAAGTAACTATCCCACAGACGTTTTGATAACAAGAAGCAAGAGACATGAATCAAAACATTCAATCTAATCCACAGATGGTGTCGATTACGCGGACTAATTATACGGGACCTACAAATATGATCGCAAGTCAGCCATCATATGGCCTCAAGATGTTGTTCTTCTTATTACGAAATAGTATTACTGATATTGTTTAGCCATCAATCAATCAATGTTCACCGTTTAGCGCCTCTTTACGAAGACAATTAACAACATTGGGCATGTACACACATCAATTAGCATTTGCAGATCAAAGGAGTAGAGGGTTTATTTACCACATCCAATGCAGCACCCGAGAAATTGGTGTATTTGCTGCCGCTTGATGTTTGGATTAGGAGGTCTTCAACACAGGATAAATAGAACCTTTCACGCAGCGGTGGGTACTATCAAATACTATTACAGTATCCTATTTATAATCTTTACGGAAGGATCAGTCAGTTAGCTATTATTCAGGCTTGTGGGATAGTACTCTGGTGGAAATTGCTGATATGTTGAAATCAACATTCTATGGAATTGAAATGCACTACAGAAACCTTCGTATCTGCATCTATTCTGATAGCTAAGCTACTATATACGACCAATTAATTCCGAAACTGTTTTCTTGATACTTGTTTTGGGAATGGGATATCAACAATCCTGTGGTGGCCTACAACTGGGGCGATGAGACCACCCTGTGTCACGTCGCTTGTTCAAGATCATCATTGGAATTGTATATCAACAAACATTCCTGTTCTTGACATGATCTGAACGGAAATTCCAATTAAGTCGTAGGGAATGGTCGTGAATGGCCACTATAGATGGATTGAATCACCTATCAACATTTTTCAAATGTTCTTCTCATTACCAAACAGTGTTTTGCTATTGTTTAGCCCATTGCTTAGCCATCAATCAATCAGTGTTCACAAGGCACTACGGTATAGGTCACGAACTCGTTGAATACAATTCAAACCATTAGGCATAAACTCATAATCAGCATTTGAATTGAGAGCAACGCCGCAGATTAAAGGACGAAATGGCTGCTATGTTGAGAGAACCTTTTAATACACTAACCAGTAGGAAGTTAGTCATACATGCTTTATATCCAGTCACTTGGCCGAAAGTGTTGGTTGATAACTGATTCCGAGTAGATGAATCTTCCACTTGTATAAAAACTAAGACAGCTACTTAAGAAAGATTTCAACAATTATTTTAATGCCCTACACCAGGAGCGATGAGACACAAGATCTTTATTGGAATACTAAGTTAGCAATATCCAAGTTCTCCTTGAACTATGATATATGTACCTTGGGTCTTTGACTTATCACACATTCTAAATATAAATTAGAATCTAATCCTGTCATGCATATTCCATCCACAGTAAAACATGCATTTTGATGGCGGCTTTGGTTTGAGGATCAACTAACGATCGTGAAGATATCGAATACCTTGGGATAAGGTCGGACAATCCGATTCTGGAATTGACAGTGTTCGTTTTGTAAAGAGACATAATAATGGGCATAACAACTATTGTTATGATAAAAGTGAATTGTCAACGGTTTATACCAGGAATAGTCAATAAGGTAGAGGCAAGCTGAAGTGAGATGTACCGAGTTCGAATTCGTCACGATGGAAAAGAAATTTTTTACCATCTGATTACAATCGGTGGTGTAACTAATAGCTCCATCTGGGTAAGAACGTCACATAGCCGAAAGTGTTGGGTATACAAGATCTTCATTGGAATATCTTCTTGCTTCGAATTAACTTGGGTCTTTCACTAAGCACACGTGCTGAACAGAAATTGGAATCTCCTCTGTCAAGCATATTCCCATCTAAGAGAACATTGGTTCTGGATCACGCTTTTGATTTTTTGAAGACCAACCTACAACCTTGAAGATATTAAATACCTTATAGCATGAGGCTGGAAAGATAGACAGAATCTGGGATTGATATTATTCGTTTTAGAAAGAGACGTCATAATGGGAACTAAAACTTATTCTTACGGTAATCGAGAATAGTAACCGGTCATTGTCAGGGATTGTTCGAATAAGGAGAACAGGATAGTAGCAAGTATAGGCTATTAGGTATAGTTGTAGTGAGATGAACTGATTTCGAACATAGGGACAGGATAGAAAAGGAATTTTTCACCATCTGCTTTTGATCGATGGTGTGAATGAACACATGTATGACCTCCTGTTGAAGTTCCGAATTCATGGATCCATCAATCTTCCATGTCAGTACTATATGTTGTCAGGGAGCTACGTAAGTAAGCGAACCGCGAAAGGATTGGGAAGCCTGAGTGGCCTACATCTAGGCCAATACGACAACAGACAGCTATGTATACCAGAACTACTACAGCACTAGAGATAGCAGTGAAGCTGCTGTTACTTGATCTTTGGATGATCACAAGGTCTGCAATACTTATACAGGTGGGTGGTCATGAAACAGTTCCCATGGTCTATTCAGTTAGTATGGTGTAATCAAACAGGTGTAAAATTCATGTTATTTTGAAAGCAGCACTCTAAGGAATTGATATGAAGTGCAGCGACCGTTATATCAGCATCTTCTCTGACAACCAAGCTGTATTTAAGCCAATTACTCCAAAACTGTTTTCTCGAAATTTATTTGGGAGACAATAATCGATTTAGCAGTATAGGAATTATGTCAGAATTTTAGATACCGTCACTTGGCCAAAAGTGTTGGTTGATAACGAATCCCGGGTAGACGCATCTTCTACTTGTGTCAGACCTGAGGCAATCGCTTTAATGTTCTACAACGGGAGCCATTTTTATGGGAACCGTATCATTATGTTAGCAATATCCAAGTTTTTTTTAACTATGATAGATGTACCATGGATCTTTGACTTATCGCATATTCAAAAAGAAATTAGAACCTGCTCCTGACAAGCAGATTCCCACCACAGACAGCATCTCTGTGATTTTATCACGGTTTCGATTTGAGGATTAAACAACGATCTTGATTATATCAAAAACCTTTTAGCATAAGACCGGCAAAACGGATTCTGGAATTGATAACGTTCGTTTTATAAAGACAGGTCACAATCGGGCTAAAAATACTATTATAGTATCTGGTGTATCTCAGAAATTGTTAGGCAGGAGAACAAGATGGTAGCCAAAACAGGCTATAAGATAGGAACATGCTGAAGCGGGATGTATCGGGTTCGAATCACAACCGGGTTAAGAATGGACAATATATATTTCACCATATGATTACGATCGGTAGTGTGAATGAACACATCTATGACCACCTGTTGAACTATATGCAATGTGTAGTTAAATATAGATACGTAAACCAAACTTTCAGTCATACATCCCCAATTAGGGTATTTAATGGCGTAAGATAAAACGTAAATAAGCAAACCGTGAAAGAGTTGGGAATGCCGGCCTCCCAATCCACGTCCCAATCCAATTGTTTGGTTTATGAAAGCTTATGATTATAAACTTTAGATCCACCGAAATACTTTTTACATACGAAAGTGATACGTACGAAACATACGCCACGTTTAAATACATACGAAAGTGTCGATCGGCGATATACGATTTCAAAACCAAATGGAATTGTTTGGGAAGATCACGGTTCAATTTATATTCTAAGCCTTGATGCAATACTTTATCAAAGGCTACATCGAAGAAAACAGTCAAACAAACCTGCCCCCGCTCTAGCACTTCTTCTATTATGTTTGTAGTTCTGTGCACCTATTGAACAGTTGAGTGGTTTTCTTAAGAAATAATTTTTCTAATAGCTTTGAAATCGTTGGGAACAAAGAAATCGGTTTATAGAGAGTCCGCCAAATAACTTTTTGTTTTGAAAATGCTATAAAAAAAACTACTGAATATTTTCTCAAATTTCTTTTTTTATTTAAAAGTACAATCCTTCCGGTTAATAATGGAAAATTATTTTATTCAAATGGCTGCCTCGGCTGGCCATGCAGTAGCCTACACGATCGGTCCTATTTTTAAGCACATTATCGATTGTGTGCAGCTGTATTTCACCAATGGCTTCACGAATATTGTCCTTTAAAGCGTCAATTGTCTCTGGCTTGTTGGCGTAACACTTATCTTTGAGGGCACCCCACAAATAATAGTCCAACGGTGTCAAATCGCAGCTCCGAGGTGGCCAAACGACATCAGCTCTGCGACTGATAATTGCGATCTTCAAAAACAGGGCGCAAAACATCGAGTGAAGCTTCAGCTGTGTGGCACGTAGCGCCGTCCTGTTGAAACCAAATGTTGCCAATATCCTCCTCTTCAATTTTTGTGAACATAAATTCGTTCAACATGGCCCCATAAGAGAAGAAAAATGGCCCAATTGTGCCTCTGGACCAAAATCCGCACCAAACAGTGACTCGTTTTGGGTGTAACGGCTTTTCAATGTATGCGTGCGGGTTTTCCGTGCCCCAAATGCGACAATTTTGCTTGTGTACGCCAAGATCAAAATGAGTTTCATCCGAAAAGATGATTTTTTTGGCAAAATCGGCATCTTCTGTAAGTCGATCGCAGGCCCACTCAGCGAAGCGAAAACGCATTGGATGGTCAGTTGGCCTCAATTCCTGAACCAATTGGACTTTGTATGGCATCATACCAAGGTCTTTATGCAAAATTCGTCTCAATGATGTCTCCGAAATGTTCAATTGTTGAGAACGACGGTGAATTGATGTTGATGGCGCATCACGCACACTTTCTGCCACAGTATCAATATTATCGGGTGTACGCACTGTTTTTGGCTTTTCACGCTTTGATTTATCGATGAGGATGCCAGTTTCTTTCATTTTTTCACAAGATAACGAACATACGGAGCTGACGGTGCTTCTTTTCCTTTCCAAAATCCGTACGCAATTTTCGCACACATTCTGCGACATTACCATGATTTTCAAAGAAATGTCGCAATATTTCCAAGCGTTGTTCAAGCGTATACACAACCACATTCGTTCAGCGGAAGGATAAAACTAATTATCTGTCAAATCAGACATGAGCTAAGTGTTACCATTCACGAAATAAGCACTAGTTGAAAAAAAAAACTTTAGATGGCGGACCCTTTATATCAGTTTTAATTCTTCGGTGGCTTGTTTGGCTTAGGTATCATAATTACCTGGGCCACCTTCCATTGAGATGGGACATGTTTCAGTCTGAGCAGTGGCGTAGCTACAAGGGCGCAAACCCCGCGCTGCAGGGGGGCCCGCAACGATAGGGGGCCCGCTGCAACGCGGTCCCGTGGTCTTTGTTATATTTGTGTATTGATTATTTTGTATTTTTGTATTGATTGTGGACATCCATAATCATTTATCAAATTTACGAAAAAAAACAGCATTTGCGGGAAGTTTTGTTGAGTCACTGCTTCGCAAACAAAACTGTAGCTGAAAGTCATAGTTTGCTCGTGGATTTGTATGTTGAGCATGGTTTTGCAAAAACACAGTGCTTTGTGTGGTTTAATCGCTTCAAAAGTAGTGATTTTGACATTAAGGATAAAGAGCATCCTGGTCAACCGAAAAAGTTTTAAGCTGAATGTCAAACGCAAGAAGAACTTGTAGAATCATTGGAAATTGATCAAGCAACAATATTCAGACGTTTGAAAGCCTTGAGATTCATCCAAAAAAGATGGGAAATTGGGCGACATACGAGTTGAAGCCAAGAGACGTTTGGAGAGACGATTTTGCATGTTCGAAATGCTGCTCAAGCGCCACAAAAAGATGTTGTTTTTGCATCGTATGGTCACTGGCGATGAAAAATGGATCCATTACGATAATCTCAAGCGCAAAAAAGCGTATCTCAAGAAAAACAAGGCAGGCCCATCGACACTGAAGCCGAATATTCACGGGGCTCTCACGTATGCGATCAGATATGAGTCAATTATTTTACACCACGATAACGCTCGGCCTCACATTGCGGTGCCGGTCAAATATTACGAGAATAACGGATGGGAAATTCTGCCTCACCCGCGTTATAGCCCAGACCTTGCACCTTCCGACTACCACCTATTTCGATTCATACAGAATGTCCTACCCAGAATACGCTTCACTTCAAGGTATCGAAAATTGGCTTGATTCGTTTTTGACCGCAAAGCCTTCGCAGTTTTTCTGGGACGGAATCCATAAATTACCAGAAAGATGGGAAAAAGTTGTGGGTAGTGATGAGCAATACTTTGGATAAAAAATCTTGTGACATTTTTCCACAATAAAGGCTCAAATAAAAAAAAATCCAGTTTTTAATGCAAACCAATAGTTTCCAGTATTTCATGTTTAAGTATTGACATGTTTATTATTGTTTCTTACGTTACCTGTAATAGTCGCAACAGTGGAACGATCTTTTTCTAAATTGGAAAGATATGCAAGGTGGAGGGAGGATAGTCTAAGGGCCTACATTAAGTTGTGCGGGGAGGCCAAAAATTTGTAGTTACGCCACTGAGTCTGAGTACAGTATTTATAATATGAAGCAGGTTTTGCAAGCCCTTTTTGGGCAGCTCTGTAACAATCTGCCCCGTAATTAATTCATAACCGGGACTCTTCTTTGCGCTTAGGTTGTTATAAATTTCCTCTTTCAATTCTGGTAATGCTCTTCAGATCGCTTTTTGGGGCAGAAACTATATTTTCTTCTGCTGTTTGTCTCGGGAGCGTTTGAAATAGGCGTTCAAGATTTATGTAAATAAGTCTGCGTTTTGTTTAGGCATTTTGGCCCATATGTGAGATCCTCCTCTCGCCTTTTCTGCTGGAGGGATAGCATGATAACAAAGAACACCTCGAATTTTTACGAAAGACTTTTTATGCGGTCCGTTAGCATTCCAGATTGTCATTCTTATAGTTATACTAAACATTACTAATATAAGAGTGACGTATTTTTATTCAGACTTTCTTGGTTGTCCAGTCTCCTAACCTAGGTCTGCTAGCACCCTTCCAGTTTATCCAAACGAGTTTTTATAAATTCTTTGCTGCTGAAGTATCTTCTCAAGAAATTCACTTTTGCTGTTAACTTCAATCCTTTTAGAGACTTGTTTTAAAATTTGTGAAAAAGGCTTTGGTCCGTCTGCTTTAGTTATTTGGGTTCTTGACTCTGCTTGGATTTGGCCGAAGTGTCTTTTGTTGAGCATATTAGTTTTTTTCTGTAATTTGCGCGGTCTGTCTCTTATTTTTTGTAGTTCCTTAGCTACTTCACAACCTCTTTTGCAGGATGTTGTAGTTTACAATTAATACATGTAGTAGGTGTATCTTTATTTACTGGACAAGCTTGGGAGGTGAGTTTTCCAGCACATCGTACGCACTTCGGCTCTCACCCACAATACTTATCCGAATGGTTAAAGCCTTGGCATTTCTTACATTGAGGTATTAGATCGCTGGATTTTTTCAGCCCTCTTGTTTTTTTTTTTTTTTTTTTAAGAGTAAAACTTCTCAGATACCTATTTGGAACTCTTCTGAATATCCTCCAGGATTATGGTAACAATCTCAGAATCACCGTAACTGGTTGGCTTATATTTCTCCTATCATATCATGTCACGCGAAAATAATGATTCGAACCATTTTTTTCACGTGAAATTTGAACATTTGAACTGTTTGAACATTTGAATTCTCCAAAAAACATTCATTTCTATTTCACGTGAAAATAAATAAATTTTTGGAGACCGCGGTAAAATTTCATTTCACTTTGAACTGAGTACCAGCCTTAAGCTCCAGAGGCTTAAAGCTTTTGGGTAGAAGGAAATGTTAAAAATTTTGTGTTTTGATCCTATCGAATCACATAATTCATCTAATTTTCAGCTGTAAAACCCAACTTTAATATACAAGAAATAAATCAATCCTACCGCTTAAGCCTCTCAATTTCTTATTTCTTTGCTTTTATAAATTCATCCAGCACATAATGTCGTGTCGTTTTATTTATTGGGTGTCAAAACTACCACACAATTTATATTCAATTGTGTTAAAATAATAATAAATTGACGCCTTTTCATTTTCGTCTATATATGTACTGTGCGTTTGTATGTACGTAGACGCCTTTCCCCCTACATTTGTTGCTTTTCCACTAACAATAATTTATAATCGTCTACCAAAAAATTAATTTTAAAAACATATTATAATTACACAACTCAGACGATAAATTATATAGTTGGAAGACGTTTTGTACTAGTAAGCGATGTACGTACGCCAAACGTTCTAATAACTGACCATTTCGTAAAATACTGTCCAGTATAAAGCTCTTAATATAATATTGATTCATTTTCACCGCATCACAAATTTTCTCCGAATATTTCACCCACTATATATAATTAATGGTTTTTGATTTGTAATGAAAATTGATTTTCCCTTTGTGTTCAGTGTTATGAAGCGAAATATTAATTTTCATCGTTTAATATATGAACAGACGATTCGAGCAACTGATTATTTCGTTTGTTGTGGAGCTTTTATATCATATATATGTATATATATATATATATATATATATATATATATATATATATATATATATATATATATATATATATATATATATATATATATATATATATATATATATATTGTGAAGGCTTAAATTATGTTTTCATTCCGCTGTTTGATAGATTTCCAAAGATTGTATTCAGTGTAATTACGATTCACCATATATAGTGTGTCTAAAGCACCCACACATATACCTATTTATATACGAGTAGTCAATGTCATACAATGATATACAAATCATACATATATTCTATGTATATCCTTAAAAGCTAAAGACGTCTAACTGTGTGACAAGACTTCTTTGAATTTTGGTATGGAAAAAAAATCCATCATCATTAATCACCTTCGTGCGATATATTAGCTTTCGGTTGGGATTTTCTTTTTTCTACTGTACATATATATCGGTATATGTATATAGTTTCTGAATGAAATTCTATTTTTTTTTTTGTTGGTCTGCGGTTGATTATGGTTGATTTTTAACATGTTTCCTAAACTTTCTATTTTCCATTTCCTGTTTTTCATGCAAATTTTATTTAATTTCCTGTTTAAAGTGTACGCCATTTATAATGATTGTATGGTTTTGTTAAATTGAATTTATTTATCTTCATTGTGTATGTGTACATATAGATCGATGAAAAGGGATGTGGAAATGCTAATTTAAACTAGAAAATATATTTAATTTTGCCGGCCATCTTTAAGGTATAGAAAGATATGTAAGAAAGACACAGTAGAACGAATGAGATCTATATATATATATAAATATATATATATATATATATATATATATATATATATATGTATATATATATATATATATATATATATATATATATATATATATATATATATATATATATATATATATATATATATAAATATATATATATACATATATATATATATATATATTTATATATATATATATATATATATATATATATATATATATATATATATATATATATATATATACATATATATATATATATATATATATATATATATATATATATATATATATATATATATATATATATATATATATATATATATATATATATATATATATATATATATTATATATATATATATATATATATATATATATATATATATATATATATATATATATATATATATATATATATATATATATATATATATATATATATATGCAATCGTGAGCTTACATGAGCATACGTGAGCTTTTACAACAAAACCCAACTCACTCTCTATTTGGCGATTTATTAGTTGTGAAGATTTTCCAAATCAGTTTACTAAAACAAAAATAAACTTTAGTAACAAAAGCTTTATTAAAAAGTTCATATAAACGTAACAGAGTTATGTACATATGAGGTACTTGTTCTACCACTCACTGTGAAAAAAAATTCAAAGAGAAAGTAAAAAATCTTAAAGATAAAAAAGCTCCCGGATTAACAGCGAAAATAATCAAAGCACTAACAGAAAAAGCTCTTCTGAAACTACAGCACATAGTCAATGCTGTCTTTAGACAAAGTTATGTTCCGAGACAGTGGAAAGAAGCCGAAATCATAATGATTCCTCCGCCAAATGAGAAAACACCATACAGGCCAATTACTTAAACCACCACATAAATATTGGCTTCGAGAAGGCTTCTCAACAATAGAATAGGTACATATAGGATAACAGATACGATTGAAAAGGCGCTAGAGGAGAAGAAGGTATGTTCAGCAGAAATCCTGACGTAAAAATTAAAAAACTAAATTCTTAAATAGTGGCGAAATAAAAACACTCATTATATATTAAAGTCATTATATTTCGACAAAAAAACTACGATAAATTTTATCCAATATTATTTTTATATATAAGTGGTTCGCTGTATTGAATTTTGGCCAAATCTCAGAGATGTTTCCAGGATACGGCATATACCTGAATGAAGAGTCTAATAACTATGAAACTATTAAAATGCTTAATCATATTCAACAGACCAATGCTGGGAAGCAAAAAAGTCAGCATACACAATAATGATTAACTCGTTCCTACGCATTGTAACTTGGAACGCTAATGGGCTCATCCAACGAGCCGAAGAGCTGGATATATTCCTACATACAAACAACAAACACATTGCGCTGATTTCAGAAACACACTTCTCGAACAAAAGCTTTATCAGAATAAAGGGGAATTAACTCCTACTGGACAACCCATCCTAGTGAAAGAGCCAGAGGTGGTTCAGCTGTGCTAATTAAAAATAATATCATACCTAATCAACAAGATGATATTCGTGAAAGCTATATGCAAGTAACTGTGATCTCTAAAAGTATTACTTCGACAACTACCTAAGCGGAGGACTACGTCCAAAAATGAATAAGTACTACTCGTTATGAAAAGCAACCAGAAAATCTACGACCTGCAGTTCGAATACCACCTATAAGAAATGCTCAAGGCAGTTGGGTACGACAATACAAAGAAAAAGCGGAACTCTTTGCTCAACACCTAGAAACAGTGTTTCAGCCCCATGACATTCAATCCAACATTGACGTAACACCTGCTTATCAACCAAATCAGGATTTTAAAAGGATTACACCAATAAAAATTGCTCAAGAAATCGACAAAAGTCTGAACCAAAAGAAGGCAACAGGAATTGATGAAATATCAACGGGTCTGTTCAAGGAGTTTCCATGTAAAGCAATCATCATGATAACATACTTATTTAATGACCTGTACGAGATTGAGGTATGTACCCAAATGCTTCAAAACGGCCTAAATAATTATGCTGAAGAAACTGGCCTCAGACCCTATCAAAGCTGTTTGAAAAACTGAACTACTGAAACGTCTAAAGCCAATGGTAAACGTCCCTGATTTTTAATTTGAGTTCAGGAACAACCACTCTACAATAGATCAAGTCCATCGAATAACTATGGTAATAGGGCAAGCGTTAGAAGAAAATAAATGTATTTCTAAATGTATCCCAGGCCTTTGATAGGGTTTGGCACGCGGGATTGATATTCAAGATGAGCAAAATGCTACCACAAAACTATTTCCAGCTACTTGAATCATACCTTTCTGATCGTCAATTCAGAGTCATCCATGAATAAACATGTTCTGACTTTTATCCAACGTTAGCGGGAGTTCCGCATGGAAGTGTTTTGGGACCTTCTCTGCAAATCTACAACGAGCAATGAACAACGTTACTAAATGGACAATTGACTGGAAAATCGTGCTTAATGAGCTTAAATCAACCCATGTGACCTTTACGTGCTGCAGGCTGATTCGGCAAAATACCTTGGTCTGCATTTAGACTCAAGGCTCAACTGGAAACATCACTTGAGACAAAAAGCTGAACAGATACGATTTAAACAACGTCAAATGTACTGGTTAATTGAGCATCATTCCAAAATGAGCCTGTATTGCAAAAGACTAGTCTATCAAACTATCTTCAACCCAATATGAATGAATGGCGCACAGCTATGGGGTTGTACTCGTAAGTCTAATAGAGGCATTATACAACGTAGTCAAAATAAATTTCTTCGAATGATCACCATTGCAAGAGAAATCACTCCACAAACTATAAGAAACGACCATGCACTACCACTCATAGATTCAAAAAAGAGTTATTAATCTGCCTAACTCATTTATGTTCTGACCTGGTAAGTTTCCTCATGTTGTGTCAAATTAAGCTGCAACTCTTCCATCAATTCCTTTAAGTTCAACTTTACAACTAAAAGTGGATTCGAGTCATATATCCAATTGCTAGCTGGCATCGTTTATAGTTAGAACAATTAAATGCTTTCGCTTATATTACTCTTGCGACAGTCCATTAATTTCATCTCTCGCACCGTTATACTAATGCCCCCAACTGCTTTAATTAATCAAAACCTCTTAATCTAAAAACCAATTAAAAATAAACCAGTCGTCTTATTCCATTATTCCGTGCAGAGAATATTTAGGTACAAGTGGCCTGCTCTAAGCACTTTAATTTGTTCAAGTAATTGTACTGTATTCGGGTGAGAGACAAAGAGGAGTACTAAAAACTAATGAAAATATTGGCAGAAGTCCCACAAGGTGCTTGGCCCTGTGGTATACCTTCTGTATACAAATAAACACTAAATATAGTAAAATCCAGAATAGGGACATTTGCTGATGACACTGCAGTTATGACCACTAGTACTAGTATTGTCGAGTCCACACGGAAACTATAAAATGCTATTATAATAAAGTGAACACTTGGACAAAAACTTAAGGCATAACGCTAAACGAATCAAAATCAACACACATCCACTTCACAAACAACAAATTAAAGTGTAGGCTAAAATCCCAACAAATTTCGTACTCTGACAATTCGAAATTCCTTTGCATGACACTAGACACTAAGCTCAGGTGGAAAGAAAAGTCAAAAATTGAATTTTACATTCAGAAAAATCCTTTACCTATCGTGAAATACGGCATTCAACTTTCGTACTGTACAAAGAAAGAAAACAGTTAAGATCATACAAACATTTCAAAACAAAGTACTACGTAGACCACCCAGGTGGCGAAATGGTTAAAGCTGCGGCAGTTGGAGCGGGAGGTACCGGGTTCGAATCCCAAATGGGGCAGGATGCAAAATGGATTACGATCGATGGTGTGAATATACACAACTATAACCCCCTGTTGAGTGCAGAATTCATGGGTCGACCCATATTCCAGGTTAGTACTATGGGCTGGCATGAAGTTATGCAATGTGCAGATGGTTAGGTAAATTGGACCTATAGCCGTACGTCCTCGATTTGGCTGCAAAGCGTAAGGTAAGGACGTAAACAAGCGAACCTCAAAAGAGTTGGGAGTGCCTTGAGCCCCAAAACAGATTGCATATAATAAAAAAAAAAAAGTACTTCGTAGCATTGTGAACAGAGATGGGCACTTTACATGTAAAAAACGTTATTTACATTTTTATGTAAATAACGTAAATTACAGTAAAAAAACGTGTAATTTACATAAAATATGTAAAAAACGTCAAAACTCAGAAAAATAACAGGAAATAGTTTATAAATGTAACAAATATTTGTTTATAAAGGTTATACGCATCACAAATATCAATCAAAACCCTTCATTTAGACGGTCAATCATAATTATTTAGACTTTTAGTTATTTACAAAATCTAGGCAAAGTTCATATATGTATCTACACTGCTATCTGTGTTCAAATTTAAAATACAGATATTACCAATGCTAATACATACTTACGTTTTTTTATCAAAACGATATCAAAATTTTTTGACATATTAATTTGTTTTTGTTTTATCTGTAACGTTACACAGTCAATTTTTACAATAATTAAATTATTAGTTATTAGTTATTAAATTATATAATAGATAGCGCCCTTGTCATGGAAAAATCGTTATTTACATTACGTAATGTAAAAAAAACTTGTGTAATTTACATGTAAATTACATGTAAATAACTGTGTAAACTACATCGTGTAATTTACGCGCCCAACACTGATTGTGAAAGCTTTTTGGTATATTAGAAATGACAACCTTCATCAAGACCTTAACATGGAATACGTCAGCGATGAAATATTTAAATTAATAAGGAGTCATGTACTGCGACTGCAGCAGCATGACAACGAGGTGCTGCGTAACCTACTGGATCACACCAGTAGACCAAAGCGCCTTAAAAGATCAAAGCCATTATAAATAGTGGTTCCCTGAACTGCTGAAATCAAAGGACAGAACGAATTGGGACGAAACAATTTTTCTCGTCCCATATGACAGGAAAATCATTCCCAATCATCTAATACTTAAATCTAAACTATTTATCTGTATCTCATACCGCACATATGAATGGCCAAATATAAGTTCATTTTCCAAGTTTGACATTGATGCGACATTCAAAGCTGCCATCAGGGAGAATCACAGGTTAGAAATGTGGAAAGCTATGATATTTACATCAAAGTTGTGCAGTAACATAGGATGACGACGACAGCCAGCATAGGAAGAAATCGTGACTCGGCAATTTCAAAGGTAATTTTTATGCCTTAAAGTTGGGAAAACAGAAGTCTGGTCTCAAATGGAGGTTCTAGACGGTAGACGTGCTTACTCACATTAGACACAGGCGCATCAGCGATTAATACTTCGAACAACAAAAGAAGTAGCATGTTCTGTTCATGGATAGAGCGACCAACGTATTGAAGTTAGAAACAGCAAACTCAAACATCGGTTCTTCCTATCAAACAGAAAAGAGGTGATAAAACAAACAGAACCAGAACACAAACAGAACCACGATATGGTCGAGCTGCAGTTCGAGTGCTGAATAAAACAGAAACGAAAATACCAGCAAGATCACAAGGAATCGTGTAGGCGGGGCTTCTAAACAACAGGACTTATAAATCAGCAATGTTAAATTAGTTTATAACAACTCCAACAGTCTAATACAGTGCGTCCTGCATGAATTAACATGAAAGTCCTAGTTGGAATATCAGATCTGGGCAGCACGTATTGATTTGCAGATGTCGAATACTTTTTGAGCTTTTCCGTTTATTGAAAAACATTCTTAATGAATCGACAATTGTAAAGTACGGCCGAATGGTCAGCAACCTTGACTTCTTAGGTATTTTCTGTTCATCTAGCTGACAATGAAAATTAAGTATAGTTGTACCAGTGTGTGGTACACTAAGACAAACCTAACCATCTAATCATAAAGAGACACTCTACTTTAGAGCAAAAGCACAGATTGTGTATAGTTATGGTCTTGGTTGCAACACAAACCATCGAAAAAATATTGCACCTATTCACTCATATAAATGAGCTTTTACACCTTAACCCAACCTCTTTATAGCAAATTAGTAGTTCTGAAGATTTCTGTTTTATTTTTATTTATTTACAATTCCGTACATTTATAAATTTGAACAGAAAGCTTTTTTAAAAAGCTTATATACACGTAACAGATTTATGTACACCCTCGATTAGAGATAAAAGCTTTGTTGGCTCATATATTCATACCGCCATTAATGATTTAAATGAACAGTTGAGGGTTAACTGTTCCAGACTACTCAAAAATGTTATTAGCATAGTACATAAACGTTTGGGACAGCACCCCACTCGCACGGGAGAAAACTGGAAACTACCTGTAAATCAACAAAACTTACATTTGTTATCAAATAACTACAAAAAATAGAGTTTTGAAGAGAAAATAGGTTTGAGATTTGTCAGGGAGAATCAGATGTCTGAGATGTGAAAAGCTCGGATATTTTAATTAAATTTTACACTACCAGAATGACGACAACAGCCAACAGAAAGAAGTCGTGAACTGAAATTGTAAACCTGGCTTAGTTAAAAAGCCAAAAGTAATTTAAGTTGCTTAGTTAATTCGGAAAAACGTAGGTTAATTCTTATACGGAGCGATTGGAGGGAAGACGTGCACCTTCACATTGCACACAGGCCAATCGGCTATTTGCACATCACACAGCGAAAGGAGTTTGTGGTTAAACGATGTTAGATTAGCCAGCTAATAACATCTTCGAGAGACTAATGACCTGTGTGCTGTATGTATTAAAATCAAATACCGAGTTGCAATATCAGGTCTGGGTAACACGTATTGATTTATAGATGTCGAATATTTTATGAGCTTTTCCGTTTATTAAAACAAATTCTTAATAAATCGACAGTTGAAAAGTACGGCCAAATGTTAGCAAGCCTTACTGGAGTTATTGGTATTTTTAGTTCATTTAGCTGACAAAGAATATTTAGTAGTTGTGCCAGTCTGCGATACACCTAAACAGACCTCACGATCCATGGTAAAATCACTCTTATCTTTCTGATCTGGGTCGATTTACAAGTAGCCGAACCAATTGGAGAGTCTTCCGGAACCAGTTATATTTTGACACAACATAATGAACAAAAGTAAAGGATGGTTAAATTTTAAGGGCCGAGGTTGAATGTGAACCACACCTAAACGCCAAGTTTTTTCTGTATTTAATTTGACATTTCTCAATTTTAGATTAATTCAATTCGAACCATGGAAAGATATACACAATCGAGCAACGCGTTAAAGTTATTCAGGCATATAATGAAAATGGGCGTTCTAATCAAAATGCATATCGTGCACTTCGTTCTTTTTTCGGTCAATTTAATCGTCCAAATGTGCGTACAATTGGAAAACCCGTGCAAAAATTTGAGCAAACCGGGTCTGTAGGAGATTTTAAAGCACCAGTGCATGCTCATAGAGCTCGTACTGCAGAAAATATTGCTGATGTTCGCGATAGTGTGGCTGAAGAGCCGTCCACCTCAACTCGTCGTCTTGCTCAACAAATGCACCTCTCACGCTCGTCGTTGATGAAAATTATGCTTAAAGACTTGCATTTACACGCTTATAAGATGCAATTGACTTTAGAACTAAAGCCTCTTGACCATTCCAAACGTCGTCAATGGTCAGAATGGTGGCAAGAAATGGCAACAGTGGATGATCAATTTTCGAAGAAAATCATTTTCAGTAATGAGGCACATTGTCACCTCAGTGGATTCGTCAATAAGCAGAATTACCGCATTTGGGCGAATCATAATCCAAGAGCGATTGTCGAAAAACCAATGCACCCACAAAAACCAATGCACCTGCATCATTGGTCCGTTTTTTTCCACAACGAAGCCGTTCAGGCAGTTAAGATATGGATGTGGACGATATGTAGTTTCAACAGAACGGTGCCACTTGCCACAGAGCTAATGAAACAATGGCTCCTTTGCGCTACAAATTCAATGGCCGTGTTATCTCACGTGGAGGCGATGTCAATTGGCCGCCAAGATCATGTGATTTGACACCGTTGGACTTCTTTCTTTGGGGTTATTTGAAAGAAACGGTGTACGTCGATAAATCAGCAACAATTCAAGAGCTTAAGGATAAAATAATTCGGCACATCAACGGCATAGAACCTCAATTATGCCTATAAACTTTATCGAAAATTTGAACTATGGGGTGGACGTGTGTCGTTTCAAACAATTGAACCATACCATATTACCATAATAAAAAGAATGGACACTAATTTGTGTTTTATTCAAAATCAACATCGGCCCTTAAAATTTAACCACCCTTTATCTTTGAAGCACGGTCGAGGAAAACACCATTTAGCCGAATTAAAACGGAGAAGTACAACTTAAAGTGAGCAGTTGGGGTAGTGAAAATCCGAAATCTCAAAAGGCATTGCATACTGATATCTACTATCAAAATGATGGAGCTTGGACTAGTATAAGTCTGTCGGAGAGGTCATAATAATTCCGAAATCTAATAAATCTTCAACTTCTAAGCATTATATTTATAAGTTGTTTCCACGACTTCCTACGATTTTCAAACTATTTGAAACTTAGACGCTAATAGAAGAAAGACAACTCTTTCCTCCACACTAATTTGGCTTTATAGAGAGACTCGACTAAAGTGCAAAAGCACAGAATGTATATGTTAATATCGTCTTGGTTGGAACATAAACCATCGAAAAAGTATTGAACAAAGGGCCAAAATATAATCTACAGAGTACATTCACCATATATCACATACTTGGATTATTTTCCGTATATTTCCTCGACATTACTTCTTGATAGCTTTTAAACTATAACACAAAAGCTCACTTTTTCAAAATGAATATACAATATCGAGTCAGCTATATACTGACACATTACCCCGGTTGATGATGATCGAGGTAACCAAAATTATGTATATCGACGTGGTGTAGTCTAACCTAATTCTATGACATCATACACATACACAAAAGCTCTACATACAACATCGTTAAAATTGCGGTCTCCTTTTAGCTATTCTTGCCAACTTGCAGTTTTATTTGTCAGGAGTGGAAGGATAGCAAAAAAAAATATTAAATTAAATTGTTGAAATGCGGAAACCATTAAATTACAGCACAAAAAGCTTTTATTCTTATGCTTTTTATTCAAAGTACTTTTTATCGTAGATACATACAGTTTATAATTGTTGTAACCGTGCTTTCCTGTTGTTTATATATTTATAATAATTTTTTGTAATTATATTACAACATTTTGTTTATTTATTTTGCTGTATGCTAAGTAATTAAATTTTTCACTTATGTACTGTATGTATGCGAGCTGTTAATAATGTTGCTTTTATATGTGTGCTTAAAAGTTATGATATGTGCAGGTAATGTGTAGTTTCATGTTATAGGAAGCATATTCTGACTTTTTGTTGATAAAATATTTATGACGATGCATCTAGCATATGAACGAGTATTTCAAGAGTAGATTATTGGGTCATTCGCGATCGGATCATTGTGTTGGGGCTCATCGTTTCATATAAAGGTAAACTTGGCGTTCTGAATGAAAATCATCTAGGTTTAAAGGGGTGTAATCATCTACTAGACTATACACCAACTAACGTCAATTGGCAGCATTGCTTTCTCTTAAAATCCACAACAAGAAGTCCGGAGCAGCCAAATCAGGCGACCGTGGAGGCCAATCAACATCACCATTTTTTGAAATAACTTGTTGTGGAAAGAGGTCTCGCAGTAATTCCATTGTAATTCTGGCTGTATGCGATATGTGGCACCGTCTTGTTGAAACCACGTGTTAATCAAGCCCAAATCATGCTGTTGTGACGTTAAAAAATGTTCAATCATATCACAGTCTCGCTCCCCATTCACAGTTACCGTTACACCGTTATCATTTTCAAAAACGCAAGGTCCAATGATCCGTCCTGACCATATTGCACACCAGACAGTCATTTTTAATGGATGTAAAGGTGACTGATGAATAATTTGAGGGTTTTCCAACTGCCCAGAACCGACTAGCTGTAACATCCTATTGGCATATGTACGGCGGCGTAAATGGTCTTGTGGAAGAAGTTCTTGTGTCAACTGAATCTTAAATGGAAACAAATGCAAATCCTTGTACAAAATTGTGGCCAAACTTGTTCTCTGAAGACCAAGCTTCTGAGCACGGCGTCGAATTGAGGTTGATGGATTGTTTTGAACACTTTCTTGGGTAGCAGTAATGTTTTCAGCCGATCTTGCGATACGTTGTGGCCCATGCTTGGGCCTTTCACCTACAGACCCTCTTTCTTCGAAATCATTCACTACACGATAAAGAGTGCGTTTTGTTCGCACGTTGTTTCTCCCAAAAATTTCACGTAACTTACTCATCGTCACAGTAATCGATGATTGATTAGAACACGTTGGTTTATCGAATATTTTTCCACAATAAATTTGTCACGTGTCTACTTCACGACTGCCAAATATGAACTGTCAAGACTAACGTTTACCAAAATGGCGGCAAAACAAAGTAGTATACCTTCCCGGCGGACACCCTGACATTTATATTTGCCAAGCAGATTCCAGTACGTTGAAACGTACGCCTGTCTAAATGTTTACCAATCTCTTGTTAGCAACCACTAAGCTATAATTGTCTCTGACACTGGTACAAAAATAAGAAAATAGGCGTTCCTATGAACTCAATCCAAGAGACTTCAACTCTAAAGACAAGATCAGGAGGGTTTTTTCTCATCGAATCAAGACGCGGGAATGAAAACTGGATCCACTATATCAACTCAAAGCGCAGAAATAATGATGACGGGTTGGAAAAGGTCAACAACCACATTTGATACACTAAAAATTGGTCTATAGCATACGAACAAAGGTTTTAAGAGTACATAAATGATTGGGTCACCGGCGAAACGATAATTTGTTAGATATAAAGTTGTCAAAGTTGGATATAAGGATGAAATTGGCGTTCCGAAAATCATCTAGGTTAAAAGTTCGGTAGCATATGCCTGATGAGATAGATTTGATCTTTTCGATCACACAAACTATCATTCTATGACGTCATCATCAGATCGAACCTAGTGGAATACAAGATACAAGCAACAACTCGGATTCTACCAACACCATTCGATTTACAGTTGTTGGAGTTGCTCAGAACGTCACATAACTCCACCGAAAGTGAATTCCGAGTCCGACAGTAATTATGATTATCATAATGCGTTGGGGTGCCTTAATTCGGCCGCTTAGTAAGAAGGCTTGTTGCGACAGGAAACGAACTTCCTAGGAAATAACAGTGCCTTGAACGCGAAACAAACTAACACGTATTGAAAGAGAGGGCAGAAATTCCAATATGGGAAGTTAAATTTTTGCCATATGTAATTTAGCGGGTGATTTGTGTCAGAAGATTTTGACGTGTAATGACAGGGCTAAACAGGGCCGTTGGGATCACCAATGAAAGCGTGTAACTTTTTATATGTAAATTGAATGTATATTGTAATCCGAGTTGTTGCTTGTATCTTTTGTAATCTAATCCACTAGAATGGATGCCACGCAACCATTAACTCCATTTAATTCCGATAGTTTGATTGAACTTACTAAGATGTAATGGGGACGTACTCACATAATAATCGCCATTACTGTCTCTCTCATTGTACGTATTGATATGAAATAATCCTACTAAAGCGTTTTCCAATAAGAAATTTTGACGTTTCATTTTAAATAGCCTCCTATTTGGGCAGCTGTCATCTTTTGACATATGACAAATAACAACTACGCCATTACTAAAAATGGTACGATACATACTTCAACAACGCATTGAACGTAGTGAAACTGGTGGAAAAATTTAACCTGTTGGGACAAGTAAGTGATGTGAAGAACCGAAACCGTGAGCGTCGCCAGTAGTGTTCAAAAAACACGCAGGATTGTTGATTACTCGTAGATATTTGGATTTTATACGTTCCACAAACGACATTACACCGTATTTTCCACAAAGACTTCGGTCTTAAGGCTTTTAAAGATCAGTAAACACGAGAATTCAAGCCGGTCGATCACCACAAACGTCGATAAGGCTTATTTTCACCTTACTTTCATCTTATCGTAACGCGGAGCTGAGAACTGAATCCACTTTGACAATTCAAAGTGCAGAAAATCGTGAGGTTAACCTGATCATGCATCAACTTAAGCGGCCAAACCGAAAAATCATCACCTAGTGCTAGTGACGTGCATCTGTTCTAATGCAGAGATCAGTTCAAAGTGATCTCTCCAACAATACCATCAGTCAAGAAGACTATATCAACTACAAATGATGCCACGCCTGCCCATATGATGCCAAATTGTCAAGGAAATGTTTGGAGTCGCTTCGACGTCATGTCCTACCCACTAGCCAAATTCATTAGACATTGCTTGAAATTGTTTGGGATGGGCTGAGATTTGATTCGAATTATAAAATAATTTATAGGCCTCCAGTTTAAATTTACGTCTCTTGTACTTTATCTTAAGACATAATTATACAGATATATTCTAAACATATAGAATATTATACAATAGTTTGTTCCAGATTTCAACGCAGAACGACGATATAAATTGTGATTTCATCTCGTCACTATACTCGATCACGTAACTGTGCCCAAATATAAATTCATGCTTGTTCTGTTAAGAAACAGGTTATGTGAGTCACCGTGAATCACTCCTCGGTGGCCTCATTTCTCATTAGAAGCCATTAGATACCCTAGCCTTCTCGAATTTTTTCTAAAACAGTGGTTGGGGCACCACAAGTCAAGTTATGGCAAGTCATATTTTATAGTGCTAACCCTAACGAAACCATCACTGGAGAACGTTAACAACAATTGATGCAACGCTGCCAATATGTTAAAAAAAATTATCAAGATAACTTTGAGGGCAGTTCAATGTCATGTCCTACCCCACTCGCATAATTCACGGGATATTGCTCCTACCACTTATTTCGATCAATAATGCGATTCGATCAATCTTGTCGAATAACACTTCACTGCTTATGAAAAGGCCTGAAATTGAATTCATTGTTGGATCACCTTCAAAGGCACCTAACCTCAGCACCTTTGTTGTAATTAAGTACTTAACATTTCCAACAGCTATAACTCTTACAGAACAATATACAAAATAATTTGCCACTAAATACCAGAAATATGCAGTCAAACAATCGGAATATAGAAAGAACTGAGCTTCTAGCACAGTGTACGACACCATGATAATTATTCATCCGTACGACACCATGATAATAATTATATCATCCATTTAATCTGATTCTTTGATCATTCAGACGTATCAACAGAGCATCGATCGTGATCTGCCACACCATTTTGAGTGTCGTTATTAAAAGACCCTTTAGTAGTCTCAACCCACTCATTAGTATCTTACATTTCTACCGAGTTCATTTGACTAACATAGTAAACATGCTGTTCTACTTCGAGAACGACCACTTATTATACCATCATTGATACCTTGCCTATATCAATTGATCCAATTCTTTTGTAGATTCAGTTGTTAGCAATCAGATGATTCAAGATCTCTTTCCCATGGTGAACGGTGGTGACTAAATTTTAGATGCATCGCAAGACACTATATGTACTTCCGGAACAGGTTAGAAAGTGGATCTGGATCTATTGCGTTCTATAAGGGCTGTAGGGACATGCAAGAGCAAGAGACTGTTAGAAACTATTAAACTATTTAACCGGCAACAAAATTGGTTCTCCCAATTTTCGCACCGAACTTTATAAGAAAATTGAGAAAAGACGAAGAAAGTCAAGAAGCAATCAGCTGAAAGTTAGGGCAAAGGTAATTTGTAGCCTCGATCATGTGGTTTGTGGCAGTATGATACCTAAAATCTCTCACTAAAGAAATATTGGAAACCACCAAAGTTCCATGCAGCCCACTAGAATAAACACTGTCTTATTAATAATATGTGCAAAGATGTGTCCATGAAATTACTGAGCAATAAACCCTAGTCAAATTGGCCATGGCCTGGAATACTTGGCCGGGATGATAAAAACTACTTGTATCTGATTTACTTACAACTTTTTGGTAAAAGCACAACTTTTAGTCACTGATCGTATTTCTTATAGAGTTGGCTCGATCAGTCCATGATGTTTTTGTGGTTAACATTGTAACTTGAGCGTATAACAGTATGTGATAGTGTGTCCTGGTTTAGGAGGTTTTCCAACTATCCCTTGTTTGAAAATCGTGTTATTACTAACAACAACACAAGCTTTAAGTTCCGTGCAGGTATCAATAACCAACTAACCAAGAAATAGCCCGTAGTCTCTAGATTGAGTCCATCGATTTAGTTCTCATCAACCGACGATGAAATGACTCAAAATGACATATGTTAATTTCTTGCAAATTTTCATGTGTCGAGAGCAGAGAGGACGATGTCTTTTAGTGCCAGAAATTTATCTGTTTAAAGACAACCCCAAACATTCCAATCGTGTTGGGATGGTGGATGTTAATATTTCTTTGTCCTCCTCAGCTTATTTTGCTCCACATTTATTGTGACCCAACTTAAAACAAGAAAAAGGAGGAGGAACTTCTTGAAAAATGAGTTTAAAACGAAGTGCTTCCAGTCTTAGTACAGATGCCTCATCTAGGTCACGGTGAAGAAGTATTCCTTTCGGTTCCATCATTTAGCCAAAGACAGTCCATTTGTTGGGCTTGAGCCACGGGTATTAATTTTTCCACCCCTTTAGAATATTATAAAAAGCACAAGAAACTTCCAAGGATGTAGAGTTACTTCGAGAACCCACTTAAGAGTTCTATTGTTTGGACACCTCATGTTAAGCATACCGGTATACAAATCAGAGCACTCAAAAGCTATCTATCTTGTGTTCCTCATCAAGATCCTTACCTGTACAATTTACCGGAAGCTCAGATTCGAATTTTCTTCCGATCCTGTTCCCTCATCTAGATTGCTCTGTGAGTTCGTTCAACCTAGAGGTTACCATCTGCCTTTGATCTGCCCGTGGTCGTATCCGCATTGTTTCATCTTCCAAGGGTCGAAAGAATTTTGCCATCGTATTCAGCGAGTGCCATTTTCAGTGCTTATTTTTCAATCGAAATGTTGGCCGAGATCTGCTTCCTAATTGGAAAGTTTTTAACCCTTTGCACCCACAATGGTTGTGCATTTGTTTCCTGTTAAATGCTTTTGTTATCCATTTTACATCTCACGAGTAACGGAACAAAACACTGCCCGACGTAGATAGGTAGTGGCCCAGAGATTACCAAGAGAAGGTTACACAAGCACTAGTGGAAGCTGCAAGATACGGAGCTGACATTTAGTGCCAACTTGCTATTAACCCTACTCAAATTGGCCAAGGTCTAGAATACTTGGTAGGGATGATAGAGATTATACTTGTATCTAATTATGGATCGAGTAAAATGTAGTGCGGTTTAAAAAAGTGCTACTTGTATCTAAAAGCACAACTTATATAACACAACCTATACTTATAGTGATTGTAATTCTTATAGAGTTGGCTCCATCAGTCTCTGATGCTTTTTTGGTTTTGTGATGTGCCACATTTAGGATGTTCTCCAACTATTCCTGGTCAGTGATTCATGTTATTGTTAAAAAAACACAGGCTTTAGGTTCCAAGCAAGTATCACTATAACTAGGAAATAGTCTGTTGTCACTGGATTGAGTCCTTTTATTAAGTGCAGATGTTGTTGTATTGCAATTTTTCATGTGTCGTTCTATTAGAGAAGACAACATCTCTTAGAGCTAGAAATTTACCAGTATAAACTATACCCCAAACATTCTAATCAGGTTGGGATGGTCAAAGATAATCTGCAAGTTAATTTCTTTGAACTTCCTCAGCTTATTTTGCTCCATATTAATTGGGACCCTACTAAGAGCGAATATGGGTTTAAAATCATGTGCAATCATTGTACGTCTCAGATATGGAAAATCTGTACCACTTACAGGTTTTATGTATGTTGCAAGCAAAAGAATATCCAGAAGCACAAGGTGTGCTTATCCCTTTTCCTAGTCCTCATTTTTTTTAGAAGCTTGATCGGCGCTCGTGAAGTACAATTTACCTGAGACTCAGTTTCAGATTTTGTCCCGATCCTGGGTCCTCATTTCGATCGGCCAGTGACTTCAAGCTAGAAGATATACTCTGTCTTTGGTCTGATGAGGATCCGACATGTTTCATTTTTCGACATGAGCAATTGCACTTTTCAGTGCTTATTTTTTAATCGGAATGCTATTGCCGAGATCTTCTTTCTTATTGAAGAACTGTTAACCGCTTGCACTTCGATGTTTGTGCAGTTGTTTCCTGTTAAAGGTTTCATTGATGCCACCAGAGATATGGTTTCTAGAGAAGCCAAAAGCACCACCCACTTCTTAAACTTAAGTAATCCTTTTCACATCTCACGACTAGTGGAGAAAAACAATGTCAGCCTGTGCAGAGATCGACAGTACAACCCGGACCAGTTGTTTAGCGCTGTATGTTTGCCAGGCTTCCTACTTATCCATACTTAACGTAGTTAGGAAGTATTTCAGCAGTGGTAACCACGAGCAGGTAGCACAAACACTAGTGCCAACTTGATGCCCACAGGCAGCTTCACACCTAAACACCCATAGCGATAACGCCACCAGGTAGAATACGTTAAGGGTTTTGTCTGATTCAATTTGATTTTCTCATTAACTTAAATATATATATCCCATATGAATATGTCGTTCATATCAAGATTTTATAATAGTGGTGAAACATCTTGAATGAATCACCCTTTCTATGCCACAACCAACGTATTCATCCAGACAAAAATGCAAACCATATACATAACATGTTCAATTCAAAAAATTTATACATCATACATACTAACATGACATGAAAGCAGACAAATAAGAAGCATAAAGCGGAGCATAATTAATCAAAAAACCATTTCCCCCATTCGAAATGACAACACAGCCAACAAACGCACAAAGCACAGTACAACGAATAGCAACACAAAAGACAAACTTCTTGATGAAAGCGTCATTTCATTTTACCCATCATCCCGATATTCATTTGTATATACTCGTATTCCAAAAAAGTTTCCTTCCTGCCGTTTTCCTTGAGTTCTTATCTACGTTCTGTGCCTCGATTTTATAGAAGTACAATTGTTGATCTGCTCGTCTCAAGCACAAACGAACAATGTATAAGAGAAAAAATAGGAAATCATTCGATGACTGCGATGGCCTTAAAAATCCAAATTCGATAAAGTAATTTATTCATAACAATTCCCAACCAAAATGTTTTAAGCTTTCACCCGATCAAAAAGCTCTTTAAATATAACATTAAAACTTTATTACATCACATTACGAGTATATATACGACTTATGTATAGTCGAAAACAATAATAAAAAAAAAATACTGTGTGGGATGGTTGAACGCGCACCAGGTGGGTGTGAAATCGAAACCTACCAAAATTTACTGATCCTTAATGTCTTAATTAAAATTTAATTAAAATTATGAAACCCTTAACCGCGCACATGACATTCATTTTATCGCTGTATTATGTAAATACCGGCAATCGTCTTCTCACACACACACCAAATATTTACGTTGGTTGCGGGTGGGTACATCATTATTATTCTGTTTAAAGAGCTTTAAATGAGCTTTTCATTTATTTTATATATGTTTTGTTTTCTTGTTGTCTGGAAACTTGTTTATCTCCTATTATTAGTTTTTTTTATCGTTAGTATGTACTGACTGTTATTTTGTGTACATGTTCTTGTTCCATATCAGATGTTTTGTTAATTTTGAAATTGAAAAATTTTGTATGTGAACAATCCGTGTGCAGACGATAAACACATCAAAATGAGGGATTAGAGAAAAATTCACGTTTATACAAAAAGCTCTTTCGTTTCTATGATATATGGTATATACGGGTTGGTTCAATGGCCCGATAGAGCAAAGACCTAAATTAATACGATGGATTGCGGAGAACCACTGTCTGCAACTTGAGTAAAGTGGGATGGGCTCGAATTATAAATAACTTATATGGTTTTAGTCCTGTGGATAGGGGCAGCCATGTTTTGTAAATATTTCGAACGAAACATAAGACCTGTAGAATACCACCACAGTATCCAGAGATTGTCGTAGGAAGTCACTAAATCTGGTTGAATCGCTGGGCTGTTAAAAATGTCAACAAATAATAGAAAATCGGATACCGCCAAAACAACAATGCCCCCCTCCTCCCTCATGTATGAAAGAGTATCGGCTGGAAGTCATAGCGCTCCAAGAAACTGGCTAAAAGTCCAAGAGATGGCCTAAAAGTAAAGCCATGTGTTTCAAGGCTAAACGTTACTACACAGTGGAGATGACTTAGGAATACTTGGAGTGGGATTTCTCATTGGGCCACAGGTGAAAAAAGCTGTACTAGACTTTCAGGCAATTGTCTGTGTACATGTGCTGACTGATTTAAAAGCCGTCCAAAAACGGCTTTAGCCTATATTTAGAATTTTTATATAGATATTATCTTACCAGGCAGTCAAGTTGAAACCATCATATAGAAATAAGTTCCAGCTAACAACGCAAAATGGCAGTATAAAATGCTTTTTGAACATAACGTCAAATTCCATTAGAGCTTCGAAAGCTGTTTTCTCTTATTCGAGTTTGTACTTTGCTCGTAATGTTGGTGACAAATCAGCCACTATCTCTTCCTTTCTCAAGGCCTCACAGGTACTGCAGCGTCCTGTAATTATTCCTAAACCATTCTCAAATTACGTCTTTCCAATGTTTTCAAGTGTTTCAACCTAAATGTTGCAATCGGAAATTCCTTTTCTGTTTTTTTCTGCAGTTCAAAAAATGGACTAGTTTTTATACTCATAATTTCACAATACGTCGAAGTGACCACACAATCGGCTCTGATAATCTCGTTAAGAGATAAACGGCAACTCAACAACATTTTATCGTTTGACGGTCAACCGAAGCCAAAGTTGATAGCTCCATTAGTTAGTCTTCACAGGAGCAACAAGGATTCCGTTTTTACCACCACGACGGCAAACTTAAAGTCCTCAGCAATGCTCTCCCCATTTTAAGACTGTCATCCGGGTTAGCCCAATAGGTGGTGACCAACTCTCGTTCTCTAGTGTCTTTAGGATGTTCTCTCTGCTAACAGCATCAGTACAACCAACTTCAATTACTGCCACTATTGCCATCCTATATACATTTCTATGACCACGAGCCCTGACCACAATGCAAGCCATTTTTTTCCAATTGAAGCTTTTATCCTTCTGAATTTTGTTAGAGATGATCAGCATAAGAAATTGCTCCATTGGGGTTGTTGGCCTGGGAAACGCCTTTCCACCCTTGATTTGGTCAGCTTTATGGCTTACTTGCTAGTTACATCATCATCTGGCAGTTTCCTTTTTTTTCGACCCGCAGGATCTTTGCCCACACTTTTCAACTAATCAAAACAGCTTCCTGTATAAAATTCTCTTCAGACCATGTATTGGTGTTTCAACCGATGTTTGGCAAAATTTTGTTTTACACCATTGTATTGTTGATAGTATACAAACACCAAGTTAGTAGGTGGCTGTCGTGAAAGGCCAAGATATATAAAAATCTTAATCTGTAGGCTCTCTTTTATATTCTAACCAACTAGAAATCTTAATGCCATAATTTATTGTCCTGACGTACCGCCCATGTGGCACAGTGGTTAGAACACTGCGGCATGGAGCGGGAGGTACCGGGCTAGAATCCCGATAGGGGCAGGATGCGAAAAAAGGTTTTCACCATCGATTGTCTGGGGCGGTTCGATCGGTGGTGAGAATGAACTCATCTGATACCCAGTCGAGGTTAGAATCCGTGTGCCGTCCAATCTTCCATGTCAGTACTATACACTGGCATGGAGCTATACAATGTGCAGATGGATTCTACGTAAATCGGACCTATAGCCGAAACGTACAGTAAAACAGTGGGAAGTCACAATGGGCCATTAGAGCCTGAGTGACAGACAACACTACAGCAAAAAATAATTGCCCTGATGTTACTCCAACTGAAATCAGTCAGGTCATTTGAGAGATATGCTGTTAGATATTTCGTTTGGCATAAGGGTTTGCCAGTTTTGTTTTTCATTTTATGTCACCCTGAAGTGTTCTATCAACCATGATAGAGGAATTTTGAACTGATCTGTCTTATCATGTACATATAAATGTGAGAGAATTCAATACCCGCCCTTCGATTTTAAAATACTAGACTAGACGGTTTAACAACACTACCAAATGCAGCTATAAAGATATCTAGCTGGCTGTAGTACCACCTTGGCTGTTTGAAGTTGGCCCATAAATTCTGCACTCAAACAGGAAGTCAAAGATGTGTTCATTCACACTACTATCAGGATTCGTCCGCGGTAATTCTCAATCCAACTGCGTGTCTGTGATTGTCTTCGGTTTGATTAGAAATATTAACCATCTTGGGCTTAGTACTTCTTTCCTTGTATATATCAAACCGAAATCAATCTGATTTGGTAGCAAGGATAAGTGCAGTACTACATTTGCTCTAAAACACAGTGACGCCTGAACTGTAGTTAACTGACCAAATCATAGTATGTTTCGGACAAATTATTTCTCGATCACAGCTAAGCACCAGGGACCAATTACGAGTCTTCCTTACACCACAGTAAATCAATATCATTCAAAATCCTTACCAAAAAACCCGAGAACAAGCATAACTTTGGCCCATTATAGAGTATAGCTGGAAGATGGTTCGGTCGATTGGCTTTTCCCACCATCAGGGGGCCATAGTTGCTTGCCCTACCACTAAATACTACAATTTTTCCCAATCCAGTCCCATGTTGAAATCCAAACCCGGTACCACCTGCTCCAAAGGAAAATGCTTTCGGACAGTTATCTGGTTGGTATCTTCATAGGTGCTTGTATAAAATTGTTTTGATTAAAACAAGCCTCTGACTTATACACATTAGTGTGTTGTTCAATCAAATATCGATCGCATTTCACCACCATGACCTTTACAAGTTTTGATAACTTCTGTTAATTAGTCCAACAACGATGTCTAAATATTTTAACAACTGTCTACTCTTCAATACATATTATGATAAATGAAGGTAACTGCCACAATATATTATGAAGTGTGAAATGAGCTCATGCACCCCTCTCCCTATATACATAACTCATCATTCCATTTGATTTATAATCGAAATTAATTTTCATTCGGATGGAAACCATAATTAAATTATCATTAATTTTATGTCTGTATGTGTGTGTGTGTGTCAATCAAGAGCTTTTGATTAATATTGTCGGTTCATGCAAAATAATTTATAATTTAGATCGATGTTCTAATTTGGCATGTACATATTCTGTATATTCTGTGTAATAAGCTTTTATTACTTGACACAAAAGCACAAACAAAAGCGATGAATTTTGAAGGTTGGAAATCGATCAAAATTTGATGGGTGAAAGCTTTTTTACTATACTATAACGATTTAAGATTTACTCACTACATATAGTATACCAGCATAACCCCAAAAAACCACTCTCATAATGCGCCCCATCTCACATTCACACCAAACAGTGTATCTGTTGAATGTTATCATCGCCTGGATTTGAATAGGAAACTTGATGATTTTATAGCCGAAGACATACATAAAAGCTGTTCATGCAAGCATTTTTATATTGTCGTCATATCACATACATAATTATTAATCCTCAAATAATGGCCATTGCTGTTATAGGGTACATAAATATGTTCAAACATAAAGGAAGAATGTCTCTTATCACAATTCCGAATCGTCCAAAAATCTCATAAATATAACAATTATTGTGCTATTATTTCTGGCTTATATGCATACATGTACATATATGTATATGTGACCGTATGGCATAATATACAATCTCGACACAAAAAAGCACAATAAAGGATCTTCCGACAAAAGGAATGGATTTGATTGTAATAAAAGATAAATTTTCCAATTTTTGTGTATATACAAAGAATGGACGACGTCTTATCGAAATGGAATTTATCGACTTTAAATAATTTAATTTTCGATGAATCAAATTGATGATAAGACATAATGATGTATAGTGATTAGGAAAAGGGACTTGATGATTCACATCGTCTACTGAAAATTTGGATTGCGGGAGTAGATTTCGTCTGTCTCAGAGATTTGACATTATATACCTAGTGGTATAACTAAGTAGAGTTGAATGATCTCGTATTGGGACCAAAAAGCCGTTTGGACCCAATCCGACATAACCGAGTGGACGAGATAACCCTTATACCGTGCAAGAAATGGTCTAGAGCAAGTAGGTATTATGGCAGATGTGTGACTTGCAGCAGGTTTACATTTTTTTCTATCACTCAGGATCGACTGGCTCATTGTGACGTTCTCTACCAGACATACACTTTTAGTCTCAAAATCTGTTTATTCCTCAAATAGGCATAGTGATCCAAAGTAGTGCAGTCTATGGAAGAATTGCTCAACAGAATCCTATTCTCCTCCCCTACAATATGCCCAGCTTACATTCTCTAGGAGAATTCCTTGTTGTAAAGTGATTCTCCAATTTGTCCAATGACTTCATGGAGTGCTGCGTTAACTAAACGGTGTACTATCCATCTTTCCTCATCCCGTTTTATTACAAAAAAAAAATCTCATTTAAAACTCCGTTTAGTCTACTTGTTTGGTACAAGTAGATAAATGAATATGCAGAACAGTTGTTGTTGATCAAACAGTGCTGTGTTTACCATTTAGTGCACTCAGTCGAAAGGTTAACACACTACGACTTGGGTGCGCTATAGTGAGCACATCTTTGGTTGGACTCAACGCATTATCTGTATTTTGCGTTAAGGGGCGAATGTTCTCTCTTCAGTTCTGCAACATTCGTGGACTGCGGAAAAACTTCGCAGCCGTAGAACACCATATTGTCTCTACAAAACCAGCGGTCCTGCTTCTTATCGAGACTAAAATTTTGGACTCCGGTGACTCTTCAGCCATCGGTATAAAGGGTTACTCCTTAATCCATCGGTTTATTTACCAAAGAGGGTTGGCCATTTATATTCGCAAGGATATACCTTATTCCATTCCCAGTTTTTTAGGCCAAAATGCGAATATTGATTTCAACTTTATTTGGGTTGAAATCCATATCTCGAAACACACTATCTTCCTGTGTGGCCTTTATCGAAGCCCAAATATCTCAAACAGCGCAGCTCATTGTGGAGTTGATATTCTGTCAGATTCCATTGAGCACATTCTTCAGAAGTCAACAAATTCTGAAATCGTTGTGGCAGGTGATTTCAACGTCCTCAATGACAAATGGCTTCCATATTCGAAATCCGTTACACCGGCTGGTGAGGCGGCCGAAATGTTTGCAGCCTTAAACCATCTTACACAGCTTGTGGATCAACCTACCAGAATTCCAGATCAGGTCAACGATACAGGTCATCTCCTTGATCTATTTTTAACATCTCATGTGGAGAAATACATCGGTTCTCCTTTGGGGAATTCTGACCATCGGCTTATTACAGCAGAATTTCCAACGTCGTGTACTTGTCAACAGAGGGTTCAACCAAAACGGCGATTGTGGCACTTTAAAAATGCTGATGGAATGATCCAGTTCTATCAAGAGTTCGAATGGCGTCCTTGCCTTGCCTTCGGTAATATTGACCGGGCAGCCATTCTGATGTCTACTGTCATTCTCAGGAATGGAACAGTTCATTCCTTCCAGTTTCTCTAGGCCAAAAAAGTTAAACAATCCTTGGCGCAATCACGACTGCAGGAAAGCGACCGCCCTTAAAGAAGCTTGTCACCGCAAGTATCTCCAAAACCCGACAGCTGAACATCCATCCGAATTCAAGGTGGCTAGAAACCTGGCAACACGATCGATATCCAAAGCTAAACTAGAATACGAAAAGAAGGTTAAAGCAGTGTTGCGGCAGATTTTAGATACCACCAACAGCAATCGAACGTTTTGGCCATTTGCTCGTAAAGTCGAGGAAAACTTTTTGGAAAGTAGGAAATCTTCTATACCGCCTCTCAAAGATGGTGATAGTATTTTCTAATCTCTACGCTTATACTAATCTCTTCGCTCGAAAATTTGCTGCTAACTCCAACTTAGCTCGATCTAATTCAAGACCACCTGTTATCTATGCAAGTCAGCTCGTCGATGCGCCGCATTAGATTCCAACCTAGAGTTGTCGCCAAAGTTCTTGCAAACATTAACCCCAACAAGTCAGCCGGTCCGGAGGGTTTTCCCCCAATTGTACTCAAATATTGTTGTAAATCCTTGTCAAAGTCACTTTCATATTTGTTCCACCGATCTATGTCTTCTGGCATTTTCCCTTCCATTTGGAAAATTGCTAACGAACATCCCGTGCCGTTAAAGGGTAGCAAGTCGGACCCTTCGAATTATCGTACAATCGCTATTGTATCGGTGCTTTTCAAAGTACTTGAGACGATCATCAATTTTAAGTCGGAAAGAGGGTAGCCTTATGGATCGTAAACTTTATGTTTGGTCATATTTATGGTGTCTATTTATCGGAGTGAACTCTAATCCTGAATTTTCACAATATGATCCCTTCTGTAAATATTCCGTCTAACGGGAAAGAACCGATGCTCCATCGAATTCTATTGTTGCCACCAATTTCCAATTTCTTAAACTTATCTTGGTAGTTGATATAGGAATTGATTTCCACTTTTTACAATTCTACATAAATGAATTTTCACTTTCGGAAAATGAATTATATCATAGAACCTCTAGGGCTTCTTGATTTGTACTTGTATGATTTCCATCAAGTTTCTCTAGAGATTTCCAATTGTTATTATCATATTCAAATAGAACTCTAGAGTTTCGTTGTCGTCGTAATATTGTCCACTTCCTCGCAGAAAGATTTCTACTTCGATGTTTCTTCACTTCGGATACATTTCTTGTACTCCCTTTGTCAAGATTTATACAAGTCCCAATCTACCGGTTTTTATGACTTTGTCTATCTCTTCCTATCTGCTTTCTTAGTCTGCTCAGTCTTTTCTTAAGTGCTTTCTCAGTCTGTCCAGTTTCCTGATCCACCATGATGTCTCAGTTCGTTTAACCTTACTTAGATGACAGTTTTTCTCATATAGGCGCGGTTTAATGCTTCTTTACGCTTGTCAGCTGCCCTTTTCTTTCCTCGTCACCTTCTGATTTACATTTCTGAAGATAGAAGTGATGGGTTGAGATGTACTCTATACATAGTTCCCAATCAGTGTTTCTTGGGTTCATAAATTCTCTTATTTCATGATTTATCACTGCTTAGAGAGATATAACAATGGTCCGAGAGAGTAGTGTCATCTAGGACCATGCAAGATGGGTCTTTCCCGCTTAGACTTCGAGAGGCAAAAATAATCTCAATTACTTCCTGCCTTGATGAGGTTTAAAAAGTAAACAATTGCCCACATTTAAGATGACTAGGTCATGCTTCTAGGATTTATATTAGAGCTGCCCCAGCATACGTGATATGAGTTTGTATTGCACCTGTAATTGATGGGATATCATTATGGTTAATAGCTTTTATCACTAGAACCTCTCGACTTATATCCTGTTCCTTTACTTTAACAACGACTGCTTTACATAAGTATCTCGTCTAGATCTGGTGTTTTAAACGGGACAGAATCGATGTTAATTTTATCTTTGTCACCAATTTCCAAGCTCTAAAACTTGGTAGGTGATGTGGGAATTGATTTCATTCTACTTTATAAGAATTCTCACTTTCTCACTTTTTGATTTGTACTCGTATATGAGTTTCAGCAACTTTCTCTAGATATTTCCGATAATGACTTTCGTATTCAAATAGAAATCTAGAGTTTCGCGGTTGTCGTAGACCAATTTCGGATACATTTCATTTACTCTCTTTGTCAAGATTTGTCAAGAAGTCCCAATATTCTGTTATAACGATTTACATGGCTTTATCTTACTCTTCTTATCTGCTTTCTCAGTTTGCTCAGTCTTCTAGTCTCTTTTTGTCTCCTTTCTTAGTCTGCCCAGTTTCATGATGGCAGATGGTATTCCAGTTCGTAGAGCGTTCCTTGGAGGGCAACTCTTCTCGTGGGCGCTGATTAAAGCTTCTACAGGCTTGTCAGCTGACCTTTTCATCTTCCACATTTTCTGATTTTCATTGCTGAAAATAAAAGTGACTAGTTCAGATGGACTGTATACAGTTCCCAATCAGGGTTTCTTTGGTTCCTAAATTCTTAAATTTCATGGTTTATCACTGCTTAAAAAGCAGAAGATGTAGCGATGGTTTGAGACAGTAATGTCATCTAGGACCATTCAAAATCAGTCTTTCCCATTTAGACTCCGTGAGGCAAGAGTGATATCACTTACTCCGTGCCTTGATGATGTCAAAAAGGTAGATATATTGTCGTCATTTAAGATGACTAGGTCATCCCTTAGAATATCGATACCCTTAGAATTTATATCGGAACTGCCCCAGCATATGTGTTGTAAATTTGTATCGCATCCAAAACTCTTGAGTAGGACGATGCAGCTCCAAATCAACTGATCTAAAACCCCCACCTTTTAACCTTTTTTTTTTAGTGTTATTGGTCACTCAGGCTATAATCGTCCCTTTGAGACATCCCACTATATTACGTTACGTTCCGGCCCACACTAAGTGCGCTAGTATAGAAACAGTGATGACAAATTCAAGATCAAATGCAACAGTAGTAAAGTCTAAAGAAACACGGAGTTGAGAAATTTTATGGAGAGAAAGCTGTCCATTTCAGGATAACCGGTAAAAGAGAAACTGTCATTCAATTATAGAAAACCAACTGAAAGAGAAAACACTATATGACCTAAATGAGGACGGTATACAAACATGATATCGTCCGAGTACATAAGAAATAATTTCAAGACGATCCGAAAGTTTAACGATAGCTTAAGGATAAAGTGCTTATATAGGAAGGTAGATTTACAATTTTTATTCAAATCAGATCTCAAATGCGAAAATGAAACTTCAGATGACCGCAGGGTAAAAATGCTTTACAACCAAAATATGTAGTCGGAAGCTTAAAATAGTTTGTGACCAATAATCCCAGAGTTAAACCCGGACATTATCATGATCTCGAAACACTTAACTAGAAATTTAAAAATGGACAGAAAATAGTTACTGTGTAGAAAGCAACCATTGGACTCCTCAGAATGATTGCTAAAATATTAGCGAATATTATCCGTTATAGGCTCGTGTCACTAACAGACCCTGATAGTTATTATATAGGAATTGGAAGAAAAATTGGTGTTGAGGTTCCCTATAGGACAAAAGATATTTTGTGGATGACAGTGCGATTGTTTTACAGCCAAAATACATAATTAGATTCCATTTGAAACAGGGTGGCATCAAATAATCTACCCTGAACTTTTGGTTTCTTTGAAAGATAACAGCTCATTCTAGTTCAAACTTAAAGTTTGGGACTTTCGTGTGGAATTTAATATCAGGCAAATGTCCTGCTTGTCTTCATTTACATGATACCTATGCATGTTTATAAGGTGTTCAATCATTGTTGATTCATAACTATGGCTTCTGAGCTTTCTGATAGTGCTTTATTATGAATCCCCTTAATTATTTCTGGTTTGTTTGCGTAACCCCACCCCTTCCAAAGTAGCATAAAAAAATTGACAACGTCCTGATTATCAACATACTGATTGTATCACCCACTACTTTGCATATTGCATTAGTTTTGTTTTTTAAGTGGCATCGGGATCCGCCCAATCTTCTTCTACAAATTGCGAAGTCATTAAATATCAGTTTACTTGCTTGACCCTTAAAGTAGTGAAGTAGAGAAGAATATCACAAACGCGACCCAAGTATAATGCAATTGCGCTACTCCTAATTTAGTCATTATACTCGTAGTATGGAACGATAAAGCCAGGTGGAGTGCCAAACGTTTGACAAAGTTTATCGCATGTTGTTTGTAAGCTTGTTCTATAGTTGTCACGATGTAGGTGGTGGACATTTTGAATATATACCTCAGATATTCAGCACTCCATATCCGACAGTTTTGAAGTCATTCGGTTGAAAATGACTCTAATATTCTCATCCATTCTTTGTAAATAGTGTCTTCAAAGTTATAATTGTTTCGTAAGGATGCTTGTATGAATTCTTATTTCCCGTAAATGATGTCAAAATGAGATCGTGAATTTTCAACCACAACTCAATAACGTGGTGAAAAATTTTAAGCCGTGCACCCATTTCAAACCTCTCTACTATCCTCTTCTTCTTATCATTGGCTGTAAGGAATAATTGGTCACTAGGCAAGCTTACGGATCTTAATTTCGATCTATAGCCACAATATAGTAGAACTCTTTCAAAGGGATGTTTTTCTGAGGCATTCTAAATATAGGATAAGCTTATATACTTAGCTTATCTCACTCTGCATTTCTTTTCTCAATAAACTGATCGAAAAAGCCTGCATTTTCCTAACTAAGGGCTTACCATCTCGAGGATCGTTTAATAGCCTATTCAGTATTTGATTCTGAACAAAACCAATTATAAATATTCTATGATGTTCATGGTAGAGATTCACCTCTCTGTTATCATCGCACGTGTCATAGAAGGTTGTATTTATACTTCTAGGATTAAGGCTACACTTCAAGGGTAACAAAATTTTCTTTGATCTACTAAGACTTACTTTGGAGTATATGCATGTAACTCCGTCAACTTACCATCTGGTGCTTCCAGCCACCTGAATAAAACGCGATCGTCACTTTTTCATGACTAAAGCACCCCATCTGTTTCTCATCGAGCTCCACTAATTATTTCGCTTCGAATTGCCAATTAAAAATATCACGACTTATACCAAAATCAACTTAAAGCGGCAGCTCATCTTTTGACATCCAGAATTGATTTATTCACCAGCAGCACATCACGATAAAATATTAATTTTTCATTTGAATACGAATTAATCTTCATACACGAGTGTATGTATGTGGCATGTACACAAGCCATAAAAAAAATTTTACCATAATTACGATTGAAATTTCGTGCACGTATCTTTGTCGTACATCTTGTCTAGGCTTTCTTCCCACATAGTGTTAGCGTATGTATTTGTGTGGTTGTGTTGTTGATATAAGGAAGCCGGAAAATTAGAAAGCAAAATCTGATTGTGAACAACAATGTATAAAAATAATAACAAAACAAACATTAAGAATGGAAAATATTTCATTTCTCGAATCAAATTGTTGTATATCTTCCCATGACGTATATATATCTTCCCACTCTAGATTGTGCTGTGTACGTGACAATGTCGAGCTTTTGCGAGAAGAAGATTAAACACATATACGTATGTATGCATGCAGATAAACAACATAAGTAATAGAAAATCAATTCAAAGCTTCAGAACTATATTGAAAACAACAAAGTCATCTCAGTTTATCGAGCTTTCATCGAGCTTTTACCTCTAAATACTTTTATTTTATTTTATGCTTTTAAATTCAAATAAACAATACGTGTAAAGCTTTAAAACCTCGAGCTTTCGAGAATAACATTTACGCACCCATCTTACTGGACTTAGGTTGTATTTATAAAACGATAGGTCGTTCTGTAAACATAACCATTTTTAAAGATGTCATATTGTGTAAATTGCAAGAAATCTTTGGATCGTAACATTTGGCCTCGTAACATATAATATTTGGTTCAACCAACAGCTCTTATTTCGCTTGGTAGATGGACCGTGTGACAATATCGTATGACTACGACTAAATTTGTCTCTCATAGGTTCTGTCAAAGTTCGAGAGTAGCTTCAGATTATTTCGGTCCTGATGTCTTTACTATATCAGACTATTTACCTAAATGTAAATATGGACCAACTACCCTATGTTAAACTTTAGAAGCGTCCAGCTAAAAGGTGGTTCGATTAGCCTCTTAACCCAAAATATTTTATTTGCGCAACCGAAAAACTTGGTACACGATGTTGTGATACTTGCTGTTGAAAAACATTACACAGAGGGAGCATATTGAGATCACCTGACCTAACACGTTGGTAATATTCAGCCCTTCAGAGCTTATTTTGAATGGTGTATTTGTGACTTCATATATTGGGTCCTCAAATTCGAAACAAGTCAAGTAAGGTGCAAAGGCACACAATTTAATGACTAGGGCATTTCGATCTTGCAATATCAAGAAATTTTAAGATAAGAATGTATTGAATAAAGTCGAACCACTTCCACCATTTTTGTTATATCGTAGTAGATTGATTCACTCGTTGGCTTGAGTCATACTATATTCGAAAGCGCAGCGCTATCAGCATACCTATTTTAAGGTTTAGAATATCACTTTAAATGATCAAGGCATCCAGTTTGTGTTAAAACTTAAAGCTTCCGCTTTTATTAGGCACACACAGTGTATCCGTACTTCTACCTATTATTAACAGGCAAATTTTGTTTTGTTAACTGCAATTAGAGCACTAACAGCCAAAAGCTGAAAATTTCTTCAGCAGAAGTAGTATTTGGACAAGTTCTCGAGCCCAAAGGAGAGGGTCAAAATCCAAATTCAACAAATTTTGTAAGCTTTAATAAGTTCAAGCATGAAATTCTCAAATTGCCTTTGTTTCTGTCCCGACTATCTGTTTTGGAAGCATCTGAACTATTGCTTCACGCTACCCAATAGTAACGGCATATCGAAGTGTGGTCGGCCAATGATTTCTGAACTCCAACATGGAGTCGCAGATGTAGTCGCAGTGTAGATGATATGGACAATCAGTTTGGTGGCCTCCACTAGAAGGGATGGGCCAAGATCATATCCTGTCGCCTATTCAAAACCTGTTTTGGAACAATTATGATAGACAAACTTTGAGGATTTTGCTGAGAATCCCCACGGGACATTGTTCATTGAATAATCAAATAATCACATGTTGCGAATGAAAATTTCGAACCAAACTCTCCCAATATAGACTACACTGTGGATCACGATTCCTATTTGAGAATCAACTAACGACCTTGATGATTTCGCATAATGTGGACTTCATTCGAAGGGTACACCTAGAAGCGGATATTACAAAGGGTCATCGAGCCGATTCGATCTTCCAAATATAACAATCACGAGTCTTATACAAATGGCAGTCGGAAGGCTATAAATATGGATGCATCAAAACATACCAACGAAAATTCGTCTATTTCTTCTGATTTATCAAAGATGTGTGTGAACCCGCATTTTCATGGTGGGATTTTCATAGAAAGGGAGTTGTTTCTGTTGGTTAATTCTGTTCACTCTTTCCGGATTGCTTCATTCGAACGGTTGAGTTGTACACAGAATAGGACCAAGTTGAAAATTCCCTTCCAATCCCACCAAAAACTCAAAATAACCTTGTTTGCCGTCAATCCAGAATTTGAAGTCGTTGGAGGAGATATCATCACTTGTTTTGAAAAAATGATTCGACCTCGTTTCGTTTCAGCCACATTTCACTAATGTCAATTCGGTTCATCTCATACCTTTGCGTTAATTCACCCAAGCATCGAGAATATTTTAGTAGCCCCCTCTTTCTCAATGATTTTCAATTTGTAATGGAAATGATTTCCAAACTGTTAACAGCTTGTGTACCGGTCTTGCTTCACCAATTTTAAACTTTCATCGACTTTTTCATTGATTTCTCCACCAAACCGATGAGCATTTTTGACATTCAAGTTTCCGAAACGTGAATCGAGCAAATCACATTGGGTGATCAGACACCATCTAGTGGCTTAAACCTGAGGCCATGGAGAAAAAAAATTGTTCTGTTGTGTTCATGGATAAGCTTTTGAAATATAACATTGTTAGATTGCTTGTGTTGGATTATAACATTGTGAAAAATAAAGTCGCTTGGATGGTTTTTGGCCTCGATTAAGCGTTTGAGCTTAAGGCGTTTGAGTCTATAAGGTCGAAATTTAAGAACAAAGCGAAAAATTGCCTTTGACGCCATGAAGCCATCACCTTGATTGTCCATATGTTGATCATATAATGTTTTAGTAGAACGACTTTTCAAAACGATATGACCTATATACCAATCCAAAAGCTCTACACAACAAATTGGCTAAATATTGTACGACATAAGACAAATTTAAAATAACTTTCCCAGACATTTTCCATTAATATTAATTTTGTTTATCGTTTTCGATTTTTCAAGCATCTCCGTCTCGTACGTAGGAACAGATTTTTTTTTCTTCCAACTACATAAAAAACTATGGAGATGAACACTGTGCGCTTAAGTTGGGATTAAATTTTAATGAATCATTTAAAAGTTAATTCCCGTAATTTGCTATGTGAAGTAGTTGGCAATTAATATTTAATATCTTGATAGAAAAAAATGAGATTTGAAAAAAAAACATTTGAAAATTGTAGATTAAGACGAGATCGAAGGATTTGAGATGAAAAAATTGTATTTAATCGTTTATCATGTCGAAATGGTTTGCTGTACACGAGCATGACTACTCGAATCCCAATTTTTTGGGATGGGGACGTATATAAAGGGTTTTCCAATAAGAGATTTCATTTTGAAGAGCCTGCTATTTGAGCAGCTGTCAATTTTGAAGCTGTCATCTTTTGAAACTGGCTGAAAAATTTGAGCTGTTGTGACAAGTTAGTAATATAAGGAATCGTGTGCGTCGCTCTAGTACAACTGAGAATTTAATTGCTGCTGTATCCCATAGTGTTGAAGAAAATCCAGGCTTGTCGATTCCTCGTCGATTTTGGAATAAGATATTCCACAAACGACATTAAGATAAGAACTTAAACTGGTCGAATACCATGAACGTCGTAGTTTTAGAGCTGGCGATGTGATTGGACCTTTCTTTTTAAAAAATGAGGCTGGTGCAACTGTTACGGTGAATCGGTTGCGCTACCGAGCTTTGATTAATGATTTTTGGTGGCCGGAAGAAAAGTTTCCTGACCATGTTGTTATCGAAGAGATGATCACAATTGGCTACTGACAGGTTTTTCTTTGAGGCCACATGAAAGATAAGGTCTATGACAATGCCCCACAGTCAATTCTAGATCCCAAAGATGGAATTCGTGAAGCCACAAATATGCGAATTGGTCATGGAAAATTTCATGGAAAGAATATGATGCCGCAAAAGTAGTCGTGGCGCCCCCTTATCGGAAAACCCTTTACATATACAGCAACAAATAATAATATTAACAGAAAATCGTGACTTGAATTTCCAGATTTCCATCTTAAAATTTACTGATTGAAATTATTTTTTCCAAACCAATTTTATTTTGTTGTCTTTCCTCTGTGCTATCAGTTTTGAGTGAATGTGTGTGTGTCGCAAATAGTCCTCCCTAATATGAAAATCTCTCTTAAATACGATAACCAACATAATGTTAATACAAAATATTTTCCCAAAAAAACAAAAAATTAAATTAAATTAAATTAAATAAATAAATAAAACAAAATACAAAATAAAAAATTTTATTCAATTTGAGTTAAAATTACGAGAAAAATCTGGAGCCCGAACAGACGGAATATTTATCTATACGAGTATATACATAATTAGCATTGCTGCCTGTTTTAAAATTCATGTCAAGTATTTGAATTTCCTAATCAGGATTACGGAAACTAGATTTTGATGTTAAGGAGGGTCGCCCCTAATTGCTTGATACTCGAATCTAATTTGATTTGCGATTAAACATCATCTCAACCACTGGCGTATCCTCTCAAGCAAATTGTCAGCGAGGAACAGAATTTTAACCTTATTTTCTTACTCGTCTATCATTGTTGGGTCTTTAAACCTGAACTAAAAGCAAATCAGGATATATAGCTTCGTGGATGAAAC